>CP139501.1:256479623-256962123 GCA_021014915.2 Artemisia tridentata subsp. tridentata
TTACAGCAATCAGCTACAACCGCATTCAGCTGCAACCTTAATCAGCTACAGCATCCATAGCTTCAACCGCCAGAAGTTCCTGCATACGACAGTTAGCAATAAAACGTCCGATACTTACAAGTTCGGACTTCGAGATTGTTAACAGCATAGTGTGAAAACTATCTCTAATCCTTACCAAGACCGTTCCTAATCGAAAACCCACAGAGGGCTTTTTAAGATCAAACCGTAGCACATCAACGATTAGGTGAGTCGCTGGAGATCACTCCACGACTGTAGACCGTTTGAAACCGCCGTGACCACTAAGCGTAATCCATAAGGACTTACCAAAGTGACCTGCTTTCAGGGCTGCTTGATGTTGACCCTGGCAGGAATTTCCATTCAATCATTGAGAATTACATTAGTAAATTCTCTCATAAATGTTCTGGCAGATTTCTAAGATCTGCGTAGGACTCATAAGTTTACAACTGGTGTCCTTAATGTTAAACAACCAGTGTAGAAGTAACATGTGTTCCTATGAGATCTTATTATGCATCTCGTGGCTCTAGACTCGATAGTGCGTTTTGATTTAGTGAGCGGAGGCTGGAGAGGACTGCCACCTTTTCAATATCATCCAATTCGGAGTGAGAGAGATGATAGGAATGTATTAAACTCTGTGACAATTGAAACAAGAATCCTTTGAGGGACCTTGAGTGGCTAGGGAGGGTTGTGCAGCATATCACTGGGTCCATGATACTTTGTCTTCAA
Organism: Artemisia tridentata subsp. tridentata; assembly: GCA_021014915.2. NCBI lineage: Eukaryota > Viridiplantae > Streptophyta > Magnoliopsida > Asterales > Asteraceae > Artemisia > Artemisia tridentata. The sequence continues at coordinate 256,480,368 of CP139501.1, forward strand.
TGCCAGCAATCAACTATGTGATTCTGACAGCATATGTATTGACCCGGTTTCTGCCGAAGTTGTAAGGAGGGCTATTTCTTTTCACCCTTTATCTATACAATTCTTTTTCATTCTTCAACCCCTTCAGTGCTTACCGAGACTTCATTACTAGTACCTTGTTGGGTTTGTTCCAGTACTAGCTCCATCTCAGTCGGCACTCTTCCCTTAATCACACTTTTCTCCTTTTTAATCATACCTAAGGACTTCTACACTAACTAGTGGATTGTCCCTGGGTAGATCCCTCCGGCTCTGGCGGGATCGTGGGAACTTGAGCCTAACCTAACCATCCTTATAACTCCATGCATTAATTAAAATGGTCGGTCTTTGGTGTACTTCCACGATTGCCATAACCAAATCTTTGAAAAATCTCTCAAAGTGTTCATGATTCTGAAACACATTTTTGCAAACACTTGAGAGTTTTATATTTTTCAAATGCTCCCCCTCAACATGTGCTCGGTTGATTGTTTTATAAATTTGCACATGTTAGGTAGAGCTCGCACTTTTTGAATTGATCAACTTTCAGTGAATATGACCGATTCGAGACACGCTTACATCACTAGTTAGACTAGCTTGAAATTATTACCCGGCCTGGTCAAGTCCACAGAAAGTTTCTCAAAACGGTACACTCTACTCAGACACATCCTTTTCGAGATACGCTTACATCACTGGTTAGACCAGCTTGAAATTATTACCCGGCCAGGATATGTCCTTTCGATCAATGACAGTATAGGTTTCGTCAATTCATTGGTTAAGTCTGAGTCACGATCTCATGCTATGCCAAATCCTTTTTGTCCATTCGCTCCCCCTCAATATGTGCATCGATATACGAAAGAGTTTAGCACATATGGGAGAGCCTAACGTTTAAGTCCAAAACATCACATTTTCATCAGGTTTCATATTTAAATCACATTCTCTCCCCCGATCAAAAATTTCAAACCTTTTGAGATTTGTGATCCCAATTGATTTAAATAAGTTAGAAAATGTGGGAGAAAATGTGTCCAATTTAATGTATTCTGATGATGAAACATACTATGCTCCCCCTTAATCTAAGAGGGAGATTCACTGCTAATTTTGCACAAATTGATTATTATGACACAAATGATATTGACCTTTTTGCGCAGATGATGTAATCACCCACTTTTCTGAGTGAGTCAGTGGTCAACATCGATTATCCATCCACCAACAAATCTTCTCAAGTATTGTCGATCCCCACTTGGCGAGATCTGAGTAAGTACTTCTTTGTTGAAATGATGGTGGTGGAGGTGAAGGTGTTGTTGTTGTTGTTGCTGCCGATGTTGTTGTCATGGTGAATTTCGAGCCAATCAATAGAGTTTGAACGTCTGATCAAATGGTTAGAATGGGAACTGGCACATTCATTCTGGCTATGGAATCTGCATAAGAATATCAACACAGATATGCATACATACAGATACACTATTCCTTAATAGCTACCCTTCAGCAGCTTGCCACATTATAATACCAAGTTCATCTTATAATCAAACCACAATCAGGAACTACGTCAAACCACTATCTAGCAAGAAAAGCAAGTACCAATCATGCACATGGCAATTCACACAGATATCAATATTCAACTCAGGAACTTAGGAACATGATTCTAATATGATAGCAATATACCTAAGCGATTCCTGAGAACATATGCACAATATCAACAACAATTAAGCAGCAGAGACAAGCAACATTTGAAACTCATTCACTTAGTTCATACAAATGTCAGTGGAGCATTCAAGAACATCAAACACATCGGGTTTTCTAACTTCTTTTAGATTTTGAGTTTTAATGTATCTAGGGGATTAAACGAGGATTCCAAAGAGATACAAATGAACCTTCTAGATACATAAAGCTAGGAAACTATAGGCAGATTGCACATAATGTCCTAAACTTTCTAGCAACTAACACGTTTGGCCATTTGATATATTTAAGCAATCTCCTCTTCAACTAATACCCCATTAACTGCAAAACCTTTTCTAAGAGTCATGAATTAATCAAGAAACCCGTTTGATGATATAAAATTTGAATTCACTCTCCCCCTCAATCAATGACCCGTATTCTAGTTGAGCCTCAACTAAAATCAAGCTTAACCCCACAACTCATCAAACAAGAACTGTCATGAGGTTTTGTAGTCGTTGATTGAGTGACAAATTTTATGCATAATCCAAGTATAAACAAATTTATACAACACATATTCACCAAGTGTCTCACAAATAATTTTCAGAAGAATCATAGAATGAAAACTATTTGTTATACTAAGAAGATTTCTCTTCTTTTACAAGAAAGGATGCACTGAAACGTACATCAAATCAGGAAACATGGATATGAAGTAATCCATGCCCAGGTGAACATCACCCAGTTGGAGGAACAGCCGTCTTTTTGGCGACGTGCTTTCCCCAATATGAAGCGCGGGTTGCTATCTAAAGTAATAGCAAGCCATTTAGACATGTTTTAACAATCCATTTTAACTTCTGCTCGAGCTTCATTTAAAGACCCGTGCCATTATTGAATGACATTTCTAAGTCCGTAAATGTTATCGATAAACAGAAGACATGCCTAGGTGAAACTATTTTTGGTCTTTTCTAATTTTTCAATTTTTATGGTTTTTCTGGTTTTACGATTCTCTATTTACAATTAGCATGATTTCTATGTATCTATTTACAAAAATGGTATAAGATATGAAAAATAATATAAGAAGCAAAATATATACAAGGATACGAACCAGAAACCATTACTCCTCAGCATTCTGAATCTTTTCCGCTTCCATCATTTAACTTGCTGAAGAGTAACGTGAGCACATTTAATCAGGGATTGATTCAGGCTTTTCACTCTCCCCTAATTAGTGCTCTCCCCCAATCTGACAACCTTTCTGATGAACACCCATGATAGAAAGAAGACTTTGGATGAACGCCCATAATATGAAGAAGTCTTTTGATAACCAAATGCATGCCGTCTTTAATCTTCTAACACTCCCGTCCTTGAGTGACGCCGTCAAAAACCTTATGCATCTTTTCGGTAGTTTAAGTTGAGCCACAACTGAAATCTAGCTTAACCTCACAACTCATCAAACAAGAACTGTCATGAGGTTAAGCTAAACCACAAATTTAAGCCCAGTAACAACTTGATTTCAGCTTAACCTCACAACTCATCAAACAAGAACTGTCATGAGATTAGGTTAAAATCAAGTTGGACCTAACCTTAAACTACAGAACAACTTGAACCTAACTTAACTCCACAACTCATCAAACAAGAACTGTCATGGGATTAAGTTAAATATCAAGTTGTAAGAAAAGAGCTCAACATTTTTGAATGTAGAGAAGACTAAAGACTCGACCTTCTTCAGGATTGCCCAATGTGGAGGAACAGAATACCAATCATCTTCATCTCACCCAATGCCTTCCAGTAACCTTACATGTAACCCATCAGCCTGCAGCATACACATGAGATGATAACTCCCAACAGAGAATGTAGAATAGACTGACGACTCGACCTTCTTCAGTCTTACGTATAACACCAAAGTAACAAGTTGAACCACTGATCATCTATAGTATGTATCCATCCTTGGATATTAAGCCCTGATCACTTAAACCTGTTGTGCGTCCTTGATGTACACATTCTCTCTCCCCTGATGGTTACGATTAATCAGCCCATGACGTAACAGTGAAACGTAAATACCAAGGTAACAAGTTGAACCACTGATCATCTCTGCGGTTCTCAACAAAGGAATATATGATTAAGCCCGATCACGTGAACCTGTTGTGCGTCCTTGGTGTACACATTTCTCTCACCCATGATGGTTACGATTAATCGGAATCATCATCATGATGTGTACATGTAGCCTAATGACGTATACATGAAGCATTGACTAGAAACCCTTTGTTGCTGATTGAACCAGTCCGTGAGAATATATAGATTAGCATTCCATGACCATGTTCTTCAACACCTTGATAAACGGAAGAAGTAGTGTTGGAGAAACATGGTTTGCACGACTCCTGAACTGACGTATTCAGGAGTCGTATGACCATTTCTCAATCATCAATCAACATGTAGAATCATATTCACCCTTTCCCCCCCTCAAAAATTGCATATGCCTGCCAACTGCAATTTTTGATGATTGAACTAGTGAATATGAATACCATCAACGGTAAGTAGTTCCACTTGACGGTTCTTGACGACTGACATGTTGTTTATTCACCCTTTCCCCCCCTCAAAAATTGCATATGCCTGTCAACTGCAATTTTTGGTTGAATACGTGAATAAAAATATACTCCAATATGCGCCGATCCACTTGAAGACTGAATAAGCACGGAAAGAGCATGAATCTTGTTGATGAGAATGGCCATTAATAAGAAGATTCCTCTTCTTTTGAAGATAAAGTGCACTCAAGCGTACACTTTTCTTTTCTTTAAAGAACGAGGCCTGAACTGATGTATTCAGACGTCATTATGATGAAGAGCGAGGCCTGCACTGACTTGTACAGACGTCATCTGATGAAGAACGAGGCCTGCACTGAAGTGTACAGACGTCATTATGTTGAAGAGCGAGGCCTGCACTGACTTGTACAGACGTCATAATTTTGAAGAACGAGGCCTGCACTGAAGTGTACAGACGTCATTTCTCTCTTTTTCTACTTCTCTCCTCTAACTCGATACCAACCCCATTATCATTTTGTCGTCTTGATGTCGTGACCACTGATGGAGAAAAACCCAATATGATGAACTTGATACTGAAGTAATATAACCCGAACTTGTGACTTAAACTTGTGCCAATGCGTGACAAAGAGCGGTGTAGAGACTTCGTGCAACATCGAATCCCTAAGTACTCTATACTCTTCAACCAACCAACCATCAAGTATAACACGTACATCACCTCTTGGATATCCACAACTTCGTGTGACACTGAGCACTACAACGTGACTCCTTAAAGTGATAGTTATTTTGTAATAGAGAGAAAGACAAGCTAACTAGATATCCAAGTCCTTGTCATTGTAAATGTTGAAAGCTCGAACAAGGATCTCGAAGAATCTTCATCCAACCTCCCCGACATCTTCAGATACTAAGTACACGCACCCATGAAATTTCACTTCAGCCTCAAATAAATAATACTGAACTAACCCCGTAGTCACATCTTGTCGATTAAATGCCTCGATCCAGCCATTTGTGATGTTATAGCTGAACTTTGATAATGGTTTTAACCCAATCATGGTCAAGAGCGCATAGCCCATCATCACGGGATTTTACAAATCTATGATTTAAACCGAGAAAATAAGTTCTTTCGTGGGATTTTACAAAACCAAGAAGAAACCGTGAGACAGTGACAGATTGAATGTGGCATGACTGATTTGGTTTTGGTGAACATCAGTTTGGGTTAAGAATATCTTGTGAGAATTACAATTCACATCACAACTTTTAAAACCTTTGTCCAACTAACCAACCTTGTACACAGATTAGTGACCACTTGATGAAGGAAACCCGATATACCAATACTGAAAACTGAAGTAGAAGTCCCCAAATTTGTTACTTAAGCTTGCACTAATGTTGGAAGAACGGTGTAGAGAATTAATGCTCCAAGCAAATCTCTAAGAGCTCAATACCCAACCAAAGTATGAGACATTAACACCTCTTGCGATTATAGACATCGTCATTGACGTGTGACACTGAGTACTCCAATAACTCTTAAGTGATAGTTACCTTGACTGCTGGTAACTAGATAATCCAAGTCTTCAACTTAAATTTCAAGCACGAGCAAGTTATCATTGAAGGTCATGCATCCAACCAACCCCGACTTCAAGATAAAATAAGTAGACGCCTTCGTGAAATTCAACTTCAATCACAAATAAAGAATACCTGATTAACTTCGTGATCATCTTGTGCTGTTGACTAGCCAAAAAGAGAAGAAACATGCGCTAATTCTTAGAAGTGCCCATGACTCATAGTCAGTCCTATCAAACAAAGCAGTCTGACCCAGCTACTTGGATGTGGAATAGTTGTCGTACTGTGTACAGGATTTTACAGTTCTTGAGATTTATCTGAGAAATAAATTCAAGAACTAACTGCACAACAGTAAGTATCAAACTGCTGTAGACTGAACCACTGAATCCTGAATCGCTACAATCTGACCTGCTGTAACCGAAACTGCTAAGATTCAAACCGCTGGAGACTGAACCGATACGATCTGACCCGCTGTAACCAGAACCGCTAAAATTCACATCGCTGGAGACGGAACTTCTAGGAAACTTGCGATAATTCTCCCCCTCAAAAAGGACATGAAATGACCTTTTTGCCAAAGCTGAGAGTCCGTGATGTTTGTGAATTTGACAGGCACAAAACATGGAAAGAGACAAATGAAACTACTGCAATGAAGATGGTGATTAAGACTCTCTTGTAGTAACCCCTTGCTTTCCTCATCATCAATGGTTTAGCAGATTAACAATACATTGAAGCTCGTAATATGCCAAAACCGCTTGATGAAATGCATATGACTTTAAAGTGAGTAAAAGGTTAAAACATGTCTCCAAACAAATCACCTCTTGTCTTTAAGCCTGACTACCTCTTGAGAAGATCTTGAACAACAATCCCATTAGAAGCTTGAGAAACAACAATCACTTGATGAAGCTTGATAAAGAACAAGTCCGCGACTTGAACTTGCACTAAATTATGATTTAGAACCTATATTGAGCACAACAACGTAACTCCTTTAAATATAGGTAGTGATATATACCCAACCTTCCATCCTTAATTGTATATATCCACTTCGTGAACATCCAAGTCTAATCACCTTAAATTGCAAATTGTGATTTAGAACCTATATTGAGCACAACAACGTAACTCCTTTAAATATAGGTAGTGATATATACCCAACCTTCCATCCTTTATTGTATATATCCACTTCTTGAACATCCAGGTCTAATCACCTTAAATACGCTTGAGCAAGGGTCAACAAACATCGTGCATCCATCCACCCCGAGATGTTTGTGACACTAAGTACACCAACCCGTGAATTAACAAACCAACCAAGTTATCATAGTTTCCCAATTCCTGCCGATCTTGTAGCACAAACTTATCCAAAAAAAATAGTCAAACCCCGTAAGTCTTATTTTGTCTAAATCCAAGTCCCGCCTACTTGTCCAAAATTGATTTCACGGGATTTTACAGTTCTTGAGATTTAAACCGAGAAATCGAATCTTTCGCGGGATTTTCTAAAATCTACAAGAGAAACCGTGATCTCAACAAGAATAGCCTAGAGTGAAGTGCAATATTAATCTTCGAAATTCAAGTCACAGGAGTCAAATCACTACTTGATCAAATCGCAACAAGTCGAGTCACAGATTGTCAAATTGCAACAAGTCAGATTGCAATCAACCAAGTCACAATAAGTCAAATCGCAAGTGTCAACTTGCAACGTCATATCGTAACTGGTCAAGTCGCAATCCGTCAAGTCGCAATCAGTTAAAACGCAACTTGACAAATCACAATTAATCAAATTGCGATTTGTCAACTGTAACTCAAATCGTAAACATCAAATTGCAGGCTCACTCAAGTCGTAGGCACTAATAGGACCGTGCAGCCAAATCCACTATTCTGTAATCACATTGATATTCATGAACCCAAATACTAGCCGTGACGTGTGAGTCCATGTGACAATAATAACCGAAATGCCACTCCTTTTAACAATCAATTGTAACAGAAATAAATTAACACAATGTATGAAGAGTACATTTGTTAATTATATTTCAGCCACAATTGTTAAATTGATTTGGATAAACACTACAGCCCAATCCACGCATCATGTACTTCAGTCCACAATATCATAAGTACCATAACAACCCGATCATAAGTAACCACAGCCCAACACAAAGGATCCAAATCCAAACTTTAAGTTCACACAACCATTTTGAAGCAAATTTCGGCTAACTAAGTTTCAGCCAAAACAAATTGTTTACGAAAAAATAGTTCACGTGTACATTGGCCCAACTAGCTCTTTTGTAAGTCCGGTCCAAACCACTAACACCCTTATACGATCACAAACCCTAGTCTTAGATATAACCCTAAACAAAATGACTATATAAAGCACCACTAATCCCCATCTTGTTTAACCCTAATCATAATAATCCGTTCCCTCTCCTCTTCATTACACTCAGCCATCAATCACAACACAATCAAACAACAAATCCTTAATATCTATTCTCACAAAAACAATATCTACCCTACCTTTACCTTGTTATTCTCTTGCAGCTTAATCCGAATCAGGAAATAAATTGAGAGGCTTCAAGATCACTTCGTGGGTCTCGGGTAGGTGAATATGTTATCTTGATTGAAAGTCGAAACTAAGAAAGAATATGGACACTATTGTTCTTGTTCTCTTCTTGAAGCAGTTTCGTATAGTTTTGTTATTGTTTTTCGTTTGTTGTGTTTCGTTATACCCGAACAAAAGGAAAATGGAGACTGTTTAGTCTTCGTTTGTCCATTGAGTTGTTCGAATTTTTAAAGCAAGGAGCCTCAGTTTTCTTTATGATCGATGGTGATTTTACTTTCGAGTCTTAGTTAAATAAGATTGTTGGGGAGTGACTTGTGAGGGTATTTGAGGTTGTGTCTAGTGTTAGGATGTTGTTGGTTTTGGTTTTAGATTGTGGATAGATTGTGTTGAACTGATAATGTTCTTGTAGGACTGAGGTCGATAATACTGGTGTTGTTGGTTTGTTAGGTTGTGGTCTTATTCTTCTTCATCTTCCATCCTGATATTTGATAACTCGTTGACCACATATGATTTTTTGACCGTTTGACCAAGTGACAGACAAACCGCGTACACCTTATATACACAAACCGAGTTCGTGAGCATATAGACAAACCGAGTTCGTGATTATACAGACAAACCGAGTTCGTGATTATACAGACAAACCGAGTTTGTGAGCATATAGACAAACCGCGTCTTTGACCAGTCAAAGCTGTCACTATCACCCATTTTGTCCCCATTATCCATTTTTGGCAAACAGCCAAACACCATCCAAAAATTATACACAAACCGCCTCCAAGAACATCATTCCTCCTTCATCAAACTGCTGCTCAAAAATCCATATCAAGGTGCTATCAAGAACAACCTTCAAAATCACACTTTTAACCTTCAAAACTGGATCACAACACAGCAATAAGCAAACTGTTGCACCACAACTCATCTATGTTTTATTCACTCTTGACTTTAACAACATTTATTTACTCTTGAAACAATGTATTCGAACATATGGACCAACAAAAAAATGTCAGCGAGACATCTTGAACATTTTGAGGCCACAAATCAAGGCCCACTTTTTAACAAGATAAGCCACAGATTTATCTTATATAAGAAGAATAAACAAAGTAGTAGATCTTTGAGAGATATACGAATCACAACAAATAAAACCAAGAAGAGAAGTTAAGGCCCAATGATGAGATATAACAAAACATGACCCAAGAATCAAAATTATTGAACAATATGAAATGATTCGAACAAAAAGAAGATGCAAACAGTTAGACAAAAAAAATGTTCGAACCATACATAAAGAATAAATTAAGACCGACACACAATCAAACCGGATCTAACCATGGCTCTTGATACCAATTGTAGGAAATAACCAATTGTAGGAAATAACCTTCTTGATTGTGTGGATGATTCGGGTGGTCTTGGTTCATGGAAGATTAGATCCATGGTTTAGATGAGATGAACTAGAGAGAGAGAGAGAGGGAGACTCTTGTTGAGAGAAAACCTGGAAATACTAGATTAGTGTGTGAAATAATACAAGAGTTCCACCCTTCCCATGTGTGGGAAGGGGTTTATATACTTACTACTATTTGTGCCCCTAGTGGTCTGTGGAGTGAGCTGACAGTGGGGAAAGCCCCGACCCACTCCACAAATATAAATACGACTAAGTTAATACTAATATTACTAATAATACTAAACTAATATAAATAAGCCTACGAGCTATGTGAAATGCTAAATAGATACTCGGGGTGACCGAACCTTCATATGAATATTTATATTCCTAACAGACAGACTGAATGGAACGGCCAAACGCTGCTTGTACTCATGGCTGTTAAGGAGCCGTCGAACCATCTCAAGAATAAATTCCTTTAGTACTTTGAAATGCTCCATTTCCGTTTGGCCCATCTTAACAGCCAGATCTTTCTTTTCCTGAAGGAGCTCTTGGTTCTCCCTTTCTTCATCAATCAGCTTAAGTTTAGTCTTCTCCAACTCAGCCTCCAAGGCCCTGATCCTCTCAGGCTGTTCCCTAGAAACCCTACTCCCTTCCTCTTTCTCCTTCTCTAATTCTGAGATGCGACCTGTAAGATCCGATTCCCTCACCATGCAGCCGGCATGCTCATGTCGCAACTTTTTCAATTCCTCCGGCTCTTGTGCTGCACTCTCACATTTTTGGTGGGTGAGGTACAGGTCACCGTACTCGCGGAGAAGGGTCTCTAATCGGAACAAGATGTCCGACTGAGCCACAAAGCTCTTGCCCATCAACATCCACGCCCACTGGCAAGCATCTTCATCATCCAGGCTTTCCAGATATGTTTCCTCTCGGGGAGTAGGTAGGTGAACCATCACGTCCCGGCAAACTTTCCAGCTGTTCAAACGGTCGTCTTTCCTCACTGTCCACTCCAGAACAAACACCTCTTCGGACATAGGCTCACCTTTCTCATCATCATCCAAAAGCTTTTCTTTGCCACGACCGGAAGAGGCAGCAAAAGAACTTCCTGAAAGATGAACAACAGACGACACAACCATTACTATATATATATATATATATATATATATATATATATAAGGGGTATATATATATATATATATATATATATATATATATATATATATATATATATATATAAAGAAGGGGTAAGGAGGAAATGCATATATAAACGTATCCAAATAGCTTACCAGTGTCGGCAACTCTAAATGGGTGGCTCCTACCCTCCTTAAACTCCGGCTGTTTAGGTGTCTCATCCGGATGTAGCGAACGGATGGGGGTAGGAGCAAGAATGTGCTCCGAAGAGTCCAAGTCTACCACGGGAACATCACCCGGTGGCTTACCTCATTTGGACGGACGGTCGGAACCATCCTCCAAAACCGCGCGCTTGACACAGATTTTGGTCGACTTGCTAGCTCCGGCTCCTCCCTGCGTAGCCTTAAGGGCCTGTCGTGGAGCAGATTGCTCCTGTTTCTTTTGTTTGGCCTCCAACACATGCTCATCGACCACCTCAACCCTCTTTATCTCATCAGTCTTTTCCGGAACGATAACATTTGATTGGGCCGACTCTGTCACATGCAGTTGATGAGCTGATCTTCTCGGTACTTATCCCCTTCGGTCATCGTTGTCCCCTTTCGGAACTTGGGTTTGATCAGATAGTCAGATATTGTTAAAGTTACAAGCAAATAAGTCAAAAATACAAGTCAGTCGGAAGCAAGCATACATATATACATCATGTAAGAAAATCAAAGCAAAGACTAGGCTATACCCCTTCCCTCGGCATCTTTAAGTGCCGCCCGGTACCCGGGATGCTCCCAATGAGAATTCAATCCAACGACATAAAGGAATCCCGAAGGAATTTGAATAAGGTCAATCACATTCTCAGACAAACGGTCGGCATCTTCAACATTAAACTCCCCCTTCGAAAAAGGGTCCGAGATGTCAGAATCGTGGTGCCTCCAAGGCATTGCAAAAGGGATGGCCCTCCTATCTATCAGAAAAAAGTTGTGCTTCCAGCCTTTAAGGCAAGTCAAGATCTCCTTGAAACAGACTCTCCTATCCTTACCACCTCTCTTCTCGAAAGAAAACCATTGGCCTTGCTTACTCAGTTTATAGAACACCCGGTAGAGAGAAGTGGTAGGGGTGATGTGCAAACTCCGACTATATACCTCAAAAAGAGTCGCACGGTGTAGACCTGGCGGAACTAGTTGAGAAATATGGACCTTATAACACTTAATTACATCTAACAAAAATGTGGAAAAGGGCACGCTAAGACCTCCTTCATAAAAGTACTCCAGATACAAGCCTGTTGCATCATCCGGCAGTTCATCCATGGTCATATCCTCCGGAGGTGGCCTCGGATGTAGGTCCTCCGGTATACCGAACTCCATTGTGACTGTTGATGCAAATAATATTCTAAAAAAGTTATTTCTATCTTTCGATAACTTCACGTTTTCAGGATGACAAAATGTGAAAACACGTTACGTTAAAATTAACGTAAACAAGTTTTTAATCGAAAGATCCCGTTTCTACACAAATCACTCTAGAACAAATTTACAACTTAACTAATGATCAAAGAAGTAAATTTGGATTTAAGACTTCACATTTTTATGTGACAAAACATTTTCTTCAAAAATATACTTTACAACTTAAAAACCGGTAAAACTATTCAACCCCCTCCTTCTAGTTTCCCACAATTGGTATCAGGAGCCACGTCAGTCAAGATTTTAAAGTAAATTGTATTTTAAAACTTGAATCGATCAATGGATTCCGACAAATATCTAGAAGGGCAATCTATGCAAAGACCACCACTTTTCGAAACCGATTGTTTTATCTATTGGAAAACAAGATTCGAAACGTATGTGAAATCAAAAGACATTGATCTTTGGCATGTTATTACCGAGGGTGACTTTCAACCGATTCAAAAGAATCCGGAAACTAAAAAGGATGAAATAGTTCCTTATGATAAACAAAGTGGGCCTAAAAAGGAATTTGAAAGAATTTTCATGTGTAATACGGCAAAAGATATTTGGAAAACTTTGTTAGTCACTCACCAAGGTAATAACCAAGTCAAAGAGAACAAGATAGATCTTCTTGTTCAACAATATGAACAATTTTCCATTTCGGAAGATGAGTCAATAGATAATGCTTTTGCTAGATTTAATACTATTATTACTAGTCTTAAAGCTCTTGATGAAGGTTACTCTAGCAAGAATTATGTTAGGAAGTTTCTTAGGGCTCTACATCCTAAATGGAGAGCAAAGGTCACCGCCATTGAAGAGTCAAAGGACTTGGCGACATTATCACTCGATGAACTAATAGGAAACTTGAAAGTGCACGAGATGATAATCAAGAAGGACTCCGATATAGTCAAAGGCAAAAGCGAGAGAGTTAGATCTCTAGCATTGAAAGCCAAGAAGGAGTCTAGTGATGAGGAATGTTCAAGTTCCGTTAGTAAAGATGAAGAGTATGCACTAGCCGTTAGAAACTTTAGAAAGTTCTTTATGAAGAAAGGTAGATTTCCTTGACAACCTAGCAATGAAAAGAGGTCATCCCAAAAGAACCAAGATGAAAAGAAAGGGACGAGTGATAGGAAATGCTTTAGATGTGGAGATCCTAATCACTTCATCGGAGAATGTCCCAAACCACCGAAGTACAACAACCAAAGAGCTTTCATAGGAGGCTCTTGGAGTGATAGCGGTGAAGAAGAAGAGAAGAAGCTCAACGATGTAACATGCCTAATGGCTCAAGCTTCTAATGAGGTACATTCCGACTCTTCTTACTATAGTGATGATAATTCGTCAATAGATGACAATAGATTGCATGACGAATATAATAAACTATGCGAGGTTAGTTCTAAAATTTTAGGTAGAAATAGAAAACTAAAATTAAAATTGCAAGAACTTGAAGTACTAATTATAGAACTAAAGGATCAAGTCAAAAGACTTGATAAAAATAAAGAAGTAGACTTAGGATGTGGGTCATGCATAAGTCTTCAAGTAGAAAATGAGAAACTCAAAGAAAATGCTTTGAGAATCATTAAGTTCGAAGAAGGAACAAAAGCACTTAATGATATGCTTGAAAACATTAGGTATAATGAACATGACCGTGCGGGTTTAGGATTTGACCCAAATCAGGCTTCAACAAGTAGTACTAAACAAGTAAAATTTGTAAAGCCTGAAGTGTCTGAATCTGAAGGAGATGGCACCACTAAAGGTACGGACGGTACCATTACCGTGGTACCGTCTGGTGCTGAAGTCAGATCAGGGTCAATTTTGAAAAATTACTTAAGTCCTAAACCAAGTCAAATAGATGTAAATGTTACTAAATTACCTATTGCTAGCATAGAGGAAGTCAAAAGCTTTTACAAACCCTTGTCAACTCCCGGACTTGGATTTCTAAAGCCCGACACTAGGTCAAAGACTCTTCCACCTAGAAAAACGAATTCTCCCAAACCTCGGTCAAGAACTCCTCTACCGAGAGGTAACTTTAGAAGGCAAAGTTATCCAAGTAACGTCCCCGAAACTTGGAATAACCGTCAATCACAAAGTTACTTACCATGAGAAATGTGCCCTCCATTTTCACATCCTAAACTAATGCAACAAATGCGTAGGATGTTTGCCACTAACAACTTTGGACCCATGAGATATTGGGGACCAGATGTTTGAACTTCTGTTTTGCTAGATAAACATGGCTGTAAATAAACTTGAAGTCCAACAAATGGAGTAAGATTAGTGACTGCACTAATCTGGTAATGAAAAGTCAAGTCGCGTGTCATATGCCTAGTTGTAGAAACCAAGATTCACGTACGGGAGGTGGGAGAAACACAATAAACACGAACTAAAGATTAAACATGATATTCGGTTTATTAACTGGCGAGGTGTGTATGTTTTTCTAGAGAGAAGCTAGAGAAAAGACACACACCTCTTTTGTATTTATGAATCTCCAACCCTCCTAGTGTTGACATAGGAGGGTATTTATTACAAGAATACAAAGATAATTTAGCTAACATGACTAAACTAGTCCTTGTACAAAGAAAGAAGTGCAATTCCCAAATATGACAAAACTTTAAGGCTAACAATCTCTCCCCAAAGTGAAGTCATATGGGAATTGCTTACAATGTTCTCTACAAGTAAAATATAAACCATAAGCACAGAGAATAGTCTTCAAACGTCATTACTTCGTTCAGTTTGCAGAATCTTCTCAGCTTTCATTTCTTTACTTGCAGACGAACCATGTGAGCAAATCTAATTAGGGTTTAATGCAGCGTGCCCTGAGTGCTCTCCCCTAATTAGTGCTCTCCCCCAAACTGACAACCTTTCTGATGATTGCCCTGAATCTGAAGAAGTCTTTTGATAATTAAATGCATTTCGTCTTTAGTCTTCTAACATGCAGCGGAAAATGTAGAACAGACTGTATACTCGACCTTCTTCAAGATTATCCATTTGGGGGAACAGGGTATCAACATCTTCATCTCACCAAATGCATCCCAGTTATCTTTCATATGAAAAATCAGCCCATAACGTACACATGAAATGATAACACCAAAGTAACAAGTTGAACCACTGATCATCTTGATTTTGTTGCCCGAAATTGTTGAAGGTGGAAAAGTTAGAAGTACGTAGAATAAGATGAGTAGAGGATAAGACATAGAATCAACCAATTTCCGACACAAATCAAATCATTACATAAATCATTAAGCCCGATCACGTGAACTTGTTGTGAGACCTCGATGTACACATTTCTCTCCCCTGCTAGTTACGATTAATCGGAATCAGCATAATGTTGTGTACGTGAAGTGTTAACTGGAAGCACTTTATCATTAAACCCAGTCAGCCTGTGAGAAGATGTCGATGAACCCAATCTAACCTCCTGAATAAAAAACAACTGCTTCATGTAGTAACCACATGTGATGATAATCCAATATGATGAACTTGAGAATGAAGTAACATCGCCCAGATTTGTGACTTAAGCTTGTACTATCCTTGTGACTAAGAACGGTGTACCCGATACCTTTAACAGAAGTATTAGCACAAAACCTCTTGACATATCCTCAACTACGTGAGACACTGAGCACTACAACGTAACTCCTTAAAGTGATAGCTACTTTGTGAGAATAGAGAGAGAATCACAAAAGTAACTAGATATCCAAGTCTTCGTCACCATTAATAATATATGCCCAAACAAGTCATCTTCGAGGTAGGGTAGAAAGAAAGAAGATGAAATAAGTACACGCTTCCGTAAAACCTTACTTTAAACCCAAATAAATAATAACGAATCATCCCCGTAGTCACAGCTAATAATTTAACCATTGTCATTTGATTGTGAATCTTGATCAGGATCTTTTTGGCTATACGTGGTGATTTTGAAGGTGCAGTCCGATAATTTCATTTGTGATTTTGTTGTGAAAAATGCCATAAAATGCAATTCTAATGATGCCGGAAAAATTTGAGTTTAAGAAATTTTTACGCCGAAAATTCCCCGAAAAATTCGAATTTTGGCCAAAAAATTTGAATTTTGGGCCAAAATTTTCACTCTTGAACCAGAATTTGAATCTCGCGTAAAAATGGACCGTAAAGTCTCCTGTGAAAAATAAATTTTACTCAAGTGTAGAGTTGTCCGATATCGCATTTGGTACAAAGTTGTCGGACAAAGCTGAAGTCCAAACTGCGATAAGCCTGAAATGCGATAAGCATGAAATGCGATAAGCCAAATGCGAAGGTCAACTGCGATGCTCAACTGCGATAGGTTTGTCAGTCCTGAATTGCGATAAGATGAACTGCGATAACTTAATTGCGATAAGATCTGACTGAGTCAACTGCGATAAGGACGTATCAGTCTCAATTGCGATGAAACACTTGAAATGCGATAACTCGTCTGATCTTCTTCAATTGCGATAAAACGCAGAATTCAACTATCTTCCACCCACTTTTTGTACTTTAGCTACAAACCCATGCAACTCCACTGACAACTTTCACCCACTAGCTAACTTTGACCAACCTTTTTTCACAAACCAATAATTGTACCAATTATAATATTCACAAACAAATCTTATACAAGATTTTTTGTGATTTTAGATCAAAGTAGCTTAGAACATACCCATTTTTTTCTTTGTTCTTGCGTATGAATCCAGAAAAACCACAAAGGATCACGTTTTTTATGATAAAAACGCAACAGTTGGGTTCATTCAAACACACAACGAACACAAGTATAGCACCAAACTCGGCTGTGATGAAGATAAAGAAAAACCGAGAATAATCACAACAAAAATCACCTTAATCACCTTGAAAACACCACGAGCAGCCACCCGGTTAGCTCTTGATACCAATTGTAGAAACCAAGATTCACGTACGGGAGGTGGGAGAAACACAATAAACACGAACTAAAGATTAAACATGATATTCGGTTTATTAACTGGCGAGGTGTGTATGTTTTTCTAGAGAGAAGCTAGAGAAAACACACACACCTCTTTTGTATTTATGAATCTCCAACCCTCCTAGTGTTGACATAGGAGGGTATTTATTACAAGAATACAAAGATAATTTAGCTAACATGACTAAACTAGTCCTTGTACAAAGAAAGAAGTGCAATTCCCAAATATGACAAAACTTTAAGGCTAACACTAGTTGTCAACAAAGGTAGTCTAGTCTTCAAAGTTTTAAGGGCAACACCTCAGGCTCAGGTATGCTTTCTTAAAACACCCTTTGTTGGTAGAAATGCTAAGCATGTAGTGTCATTAGAATCTAACTTATTAGGCACTATAACAAAGAAACGAAATTCATTTGTCATCATGACTCAAATATTTGTCAAAGACTATTATGACAAACTCAACTTGTCCAGAAATGTACAATGATCGCTCAAAGATCATGCGTGACAAGTTTGAGATGAGCAATGATGAGTGAATCGAGTTTCTTCCCTAGCCCGTATATAATACTACTTGAAGAAAGTATCCTCATAAACCTAAGTATACTACATATATATAAGACACTTAGCTTAGAAATTTTTTAATTGATATTAACGCCCATATCCGCAAAAACGAATCTCACAAGAGACGATGAAGGTGAGTGCGCGGATATTACTAGGTTAGGGGTATGATAGGTGAATTAGTTTACCTAACGGCAAGTAGGCCCGACATCATGTCTAGTGTCTGGGTTTGTGCCCACTTGTAAGAAAGATCTTAAAACTTCTTACCCTAAAGTGTTAGATGTATCTTCCGATGCATTAAAGGCATTATACACTTGAGATTATGATATCTCAAGGGGATTGGTGTAGAAATTGTTGTCTATATCAACCATGATAATACGGGAGAGAATGTGGATTGAGAAAATAAGAGTAATGTTTGCACCTTCATAGGTTGTTGCCAAACTTCTTGATTCTCCAAGAACAAACAACTCTTATTATCTCCACGACCGAAGCTGAATACGTAAGCGCCGAAAAGGCATGACAACAAGCACTATGGATGAGACAATCTCTAATCTAATGAGATGTCCATCTCAACAACGCTCCTGTGAAGAGTGACAACCAAGATGCAAATAGACTTGACCGAGAATCCCGTGGATTGCTTATGTACGATGCTCATCGAAGTACGTCATCTCTTCCGTCGCGATGATGTCAAAAGAGAACTCTTTTCTTGGAAAAGTTTCCCTTAAAGGACAACATCGTCGATATCCTAACCAACACTTTCTTCACACCTCTCTTATGACTATTTGAATATTTCTTCGGAAATATTAAAATCATTTCACACGTCTCATCTTATGACTCTTTAAGTCATCCTTCTCATCCCACTCATGACTATTTCAATATTTCACTAGAAATATTAAAGTCATTCCTTACGTCCTATCTTGTGACTTGCTTAATATTTCACTAGAAATATTGATGTCATTCCTTACATATCGCCTCGTGACTTCTCAAGTCATCCCTCTCATTCTCGACTCATGATTCTTGGATATTTCACTTGAAATATCAAGTCATTCCCTAAACCTCGTCTTATGACTTCTAAATATTTCACTGGAAATATTAAGTCACTCCTTACGTCTCGTCATATGACTTTTTAGTATTTCACTTCAAATATTGAAGTCATTTCTCTCGTCTCGCATCATAACTCTATGAGTCATTCGTCTAAGTCCGCTCATGACTAATTGAATATTTCATTGGAAATATTGTAGTCATTCTCTAAACTTCAACTCATGACTTCTACATATTTCATGGGAAATATTAAAAGTCAATCCTCATTTTCGTCCAATGACAACTTAGACATTTCCTTGGAAATACTAAGGTCATTTCTTATCGTCTCACCAAATCATTTTCATCGAAAAGTTTATTAGGTATAAACTTTTTCCTCGCATCAAAAAGTCTTACTAAATAAGTAAGATTAATCAGCCAAGAGTCAAAACAGAACAAAAATGGGTCTAACAGATACACGGCTCCACTAAAGTGGCACAGTACCACTAATGTTTAGCGGTACCGTGGTACCGTATATCTGAGAGAATCCGTTTTTCTTCTATTTTCCCTCTGCACAACCATTTCAAACAAATATACCCACTATGAACTGCTATAAAAAACGAACCTCACAACCCATAACTCAGTCATATCTTTTCAAGATCAAATTCAAGGCATTGATTCTCAAGATAACCAACTACTTTTACCTATTCAACATGACTTGTAAGTCATTTAACTCTATTTCTCATATTTGAGTCTAGGGTTTGTTCTTATGCATAAAATCGAATTGGGGTTTTTCAATTTTTGTTGAATCTTTATGCAATTAGTACTACGATTAGACAATGTAGTACTTACATGATTCCCTAAACCTAGGATTTTTGTAAACCCACTCATATTGCATAATCTAGTCCGAATTTAACCATTTAATTCGGATTAAGATTAATTACTTTTAGTGGAATCACGTCTAAGATGATTAAAATTGAAGAAGGAATGATTAACATTGAGGATTTTCAATCTTAAGATTTTTGGCGCCAAGTTGAGGCGTTTGCCAAACACCCCAATTCCATCGTTTTTGAAAAAGTTCACGTATCTAGGATCATGAAATCTTTTTCATGCATTGTTGATGAAAATTAAAAACGTTTTTGCATGCATACATGATCTCACAAATGTTGATCGAATTACATAATTAATGTGTATTCTTCGACACATTTGTTTGAGCAAAAGTAAAGTTAGGAGTGTTTGGGTAATCTCATTAGTTTTGTTTTAGAGTCGAGATTACCGCACCTCCACACATTTTGCATATAGGCACACACTAGGCACATGCCTTTGAAATGAAAATGTTTCAATCTTAATATTTGATAAATTTTTCATAGGTAACAAGAGATATCACATGTTTGATTATGATCATGAACTGACAGATGAGCACATTCCCAAACCATCAACTGAACCTGACACCCCACTTTCTCACATACAAAGTTTCCAACACATAGAGTCTCGTCTCTTTCATGAAGGACGGATTGTCAAATCATCCTTTCTCGACCATGATCATATCCAAATCATGTTTCAAGAAATCGGATTCGATTGCTTGCTTCGGATCAATGATCAAATTTGTCCTCGATTCATTCTCGAATTCTACCGACAAGTTAAACTCGTACATAACGAGGATCAAACTTTGTCTATCCAATTTATAATTCGAAACCAAGATATCTCACTCACTCTTGACCAATTTGCCAATATTCTTGGACTTCCAAACCATGGACAATGTTCCTACATGGAAGGTTGGTCCCTCAAAACCCTCAAGAGTCACCAAATTGAGTTCGGTCCTTATCATACCCACATTCCCACTCCATGTGAGATAAAAGCTCATATTCGTCTTCCTCAAAAAGTTAATGGTTCTCTTAAAGAGAACGTTGACATTGAGTTTCGTGAGTCTCATGAGTATGACTTAGATCCACTCAAAGTCTATGTTGATGAAATTCACCCACTTCTACGTAGATGGATATAAGTCATCCGTGAAAATGTCTTCTGTCTTCCTCACAACCGTGAGCAACTTCCGGCGTGTTGTGCTCATATGTTGTTTTGTCTAGTCACCGAGCAACCATACAATCTCGCTTACTTCGTAGCAAGGATAATTGTTGGTGTTAGGGGTCGACTAAATAAGGCGATACCCTATGGCATGTTGTTGACTCGTCTATATCGGTTTGTCATGACCTCTTTCCCTCACCTCCAAAACAATCGATATCTCTTTGTCAATCCCACCATGGCTCCTTTAACCCAAAACACCTACACATCTCTATATTGGGAATGTACATCATCTCGAGAGAATCATGATGGTGGTTCGGTATTGTGCTATGATGTTTCATCAAGCGATGATGAATGAAGGTGTGCGGAAGAGAAGAGATTAGAGATTACTAACTTATGTAGTGTCACTAACTTAAGTATTATTAAGCTATTATTAATAATGTTATGGCAATATCCATCTAACATAAACTAGTTTGAAATATCTTAACATTTCTTACTTAACATTGGTTACCTTGAATAGTTAATCAATCTTTATGTTCTATTATGAGCTTTGACTAGTTCATACATTTTCTTTTATTTTATTGCATGCACTAGATGATAAAAATCACATGATATAATGCATGCTTAATAGTTGCCTAAACAATAGATAATTACATGACATTGTTTGTTGCTACTTGAAACTAGTGTTAGGAAAAACAAGGTGATCTATCTTTAGTGAATTGAGGCTTTGGGATTTGCTGCAAAATAGTCTACCCAGAATTACCCATTTTAGGCAGCCTAGAACCTAGAGAACTGGAAAAAGAGTCAACTGCAGGCCACGGCTCCACTAAATAGGGCACGGATCCACTAAATTTAGTGGTGCCGTGGGTCATTTAGTGGTACCGTGCCCTGGGAAGACAAATTTTACTGTTCCCTTCCACTTTTTGACTCTCTTTTCATGGAAATCTGCAAACACAACCTGATTTCAATACATCTAAATCCCCAAATCCACCATCTTATCCATCCTTGCATGTTTTGATTTGGCTATATAAGCTAACATCATACATTGCTCATCCTCACCACTTCACATTCACCATACAATCACCATCTCTTCAACCTTGGCTACACCTCACACAAAGCTAAAAAGCCAAGATTTAACCTCAAACCAACCAATGAGACAATTCTTATTGATCAATGGATCAAAAATGTACACACACCACAAGTCTCAACCAAACCTTCCAATGAGATAATTCTCATTGATCTCACTTTGGATGATGATGATGATATACACACACCACCAACCTCAACCAAATCAACCTCCTCAATCTCTACACCCTTAGCTCCACCAAAGGCCAACTCAAAAAGGCTAACATCATCATCCACCTCCACCACACCTTTGTCTCAACCAAGTCCTCTTCAACCTCTAGCTTTAACACTCACCTTATCACCATCAACTTCATTTGAACTTGGAACTAACACATCATCCTCATCACTATCACCATCACCACAACCTTTAGCTCTTACCCTATCCTTATTACCCTCAACTCCCTTTGAGCTTGGGAGTAACACATCATCATCTTCCCTCTCACCATCACCACAACCTTTAATGGGTCATCCCATTCTTTATCCCCTACAACCACACACCTTGAGTTGTGCTTGTTGCCACCATAACCAACATCTTATCATGAGCCTTAGAGATGAGTTGAGCTTTAGGTTCTCATACCTTGAGCACCTCCTCACACCACCAATAGGACCCATCATTCTTCCACCACCACCACCACCACACAATAGCCCAAACTAAACATATTTATCTTTAGTTTCTCAAATAAAAGCTTAGGACCCTTTTGACATTTGAAGCAAATCTTGAAGTCTCATATCACTAAGGATGTTTATGTGCTTTCTTGTTATTTGTTTTGCTTCTATGATGTAGTCATACCTATGTATGACATTTGTTTTATTTTCATGAATGAATGGGCTTTCATATGGTTGTTTCTTGTTTAGTTTTTGGCTACTTAGCTATATTTTTGTGATTAGATATTTGTCATATGTGCTACATGTTAGAACTTGTGTATTTGCTTTCTAACTTTGTTTTGTAGCACGAGTCATTGCTCGATTCCTTGGTGTCCTCCAAAAGAGGGGGAGTATACATCAAGGGGGAGCCTTAGCAACCTTTTTGCTTCGATAAAAAGGGGGAGAAATGGGAGTAAACTCATTAAAAACTTGTTAAAATTAATTTTAACTTAAAATGAGTTTATGTTTTGTCATCATCAAAGTGGGGGAGATTGTTGATGCAAATAATGTTCTAAAAACGTTATTTCTATCTTTTGATAACTTCACGTTTTGAGGATGACAAAATGTGAAAACACGTTACGTTAAAATTAACGTAAACAAGTTTTTAATCGGAAGATCCCGTTTCTATAAAAATCACTCTAGAACAAATTTACAACTTAACTAATGATCAAAGAAGTAAATTTGGATTTAAGACTTCACATTTTTATGTGACAAAACATTTTCTTCAAAAATATACTTTACAAATTATTTTTGAATAATTAAGAAATGTTTTAATAAAAAAATAAGTTTAAAATACATAACAGCTATTTCCCCCCCCAAAATCAGCTCCAAACTTCCCCAAATAAGTTTTCACCAGAAAAGACAAAAAGAGGAGCGTTTTTGTCTGACACAGCTCCACGGTTCCACTAAATTCAGTGGAGCCGTGGGTGATTTAGTGGAGCCGTCCCCCTATAACGGCCAGATTTTTTCTGCCTATAAATACCAGCCCACTTCACAGATTTTCTTCACCCTTTCACACACAGAAACTTCTGAGTTTAATACTCACACACCTTTCTTTCTTCTTGATCATTTTGTTTAGTTTTTCTTTTGTTCAAGAGTGATCCAATCATCCAATTTAGAGATCCTCTTCATTCCTCTTCAATAGCAAGAGAAGAACACAAAGTATCCAAGTTGATACAAGGTGTTGTCATTCCTCTTCAAGTGCAAGAGAAGAACTCAAGGTATCCAAGAAGATACAAGAGTTGTAGTAGTTGTTAGGTTACTTGTAACATTTGTTACATCCTTGTTGTATCATAGCATACATCAAGATCATTTTTCTTTTGTGAGAGTGTGAGTGAAGATCATTGTGATCTTATAGAGATAGTGAATATCTCTTGAAGCCATTGGGCTTGTGTGATTGATCAAGAAGATCAAGGGTCAATAGGATAGTGTTAGTCAAGTGAGTGTTGATCATTGTGATCGTGTCGAGATCTTGGAGATCTCTTGAAGCCATTGGGCTTGAGTGATTGGTCAAGTGGACCGTGGTAGATTGGTGCTAGCTAAGATTAGCACTCAACATCTAGCTTAGTGTCGGAAATAGGATAAGCGACGTGTACGGTGAGGTTGTTGACATAGTGCTTGAAACTCTCGAGTGTGGTACTCGGGGAGTGGAGTAGGGCGAAGAAGAGCTTCGTAGCTGAACCACTATAAATCCCTTTGTCTCGGTTTGATCTTTCCATCTCTACTCTTTACTTTCATTACTTATTATTAGTTAGTTTAGTGTGTAGTTCATATTGGTGTTGTTTGATTGCACATAAGATTCGAATCAAGGTTTCCAATACTAAAGTTTAAAAGAAGTTTTTAAAAGAACTTAAAAAACGGCAAAACTATTCAACCCCCCCCCCCTTCTAGTTTTTCACAGTCACCAAGGTCACCGCCCCTTCATCCATACGGGACGTATACTTCTGAATGTCAAACTTAGGTAAAAATTCCCCGACTCCCATAGCATCCTCCTCATGAACTGTAGCGGGTGAATTCGACATGGCTTAACTGAGGAAAGAAAGGATATAGCCGAACAGCCAAAATACAAAAAATAGGGGTAAGGCGAAGCGTACCTCTTAGGATGAATGACTACGCAGATTTCACTCGGGTCGATTGGAAAAACTCGCTCGGAAAAACACTACGGAAAGTGTGTCAGAGAAAGCAGAGAATTACGGTGGTAAAAACAGTACAAATGACGCAATTTATAGGCAAAAAGGAGGATCGTGAAACGTCACGCCGTGTCAGAGGTCGACGTGGCGCTCTCTCATCCACACGATGGATACATATACACGTGTCCAAATCCTAAGGCTACGGTAAAGATGACGGCGATTCTTAAAATGAAGCAATAATGATTTTTGGCGGGTTATGCATAACTTCCAATATACCAAAACATAGCGGACTAAGCCGTCTGGAAATATTAAAGTGGATTCTGAGATTTTCACAAAGTATCACACCATCGGCATAACCGATACTATGATACTGCGGGAGGGACATGTTGGCGTATGTGTCCGGACGACCTATCTTGTCTAGACGTCCGAACGACATGGAGCCCTTCAGAAGAAAGGTCGGAGAGCACATAGCCCCTTCGTCCAGTGCAACTCTTAGCAATAGGACAGGTGGCGTTACCTTTTGGACATATGGCAACAGTAGCCTAACCGCCGCCACCCCAGGATTTACAGGATCGTGTCTGTGACATTTCTCCAGAAAATCTGGCGCCTCCATTACATGTATCAAGGCTGGGTAGTATAAATACCTAGCTCATTTACTACTCTCAACCAACTTTTTACCGCTCTCATTTACTCTCATTAATTATCTAACCTTTCGAACTATCTCATACTTACTCTCACGCCGGAGCCTGGTCCTGGGATAACACCCGGGGGGAGTCTAACGAGTGTGCTTCTTGTGTGTAGGTGCTTCGGAACCTTGTCAAGACCTCGTCCGGAAGATATAACCTCAGTTCCGAGCGACCTGCAGGTTTTTACTTCAACATGACGCATGACAGCTTGCAAACCAGAAAATTAAACAAGTCGATACTAGTAAAAACTAGAGTTTACTTAACAATTACATCATTATCAATAAAATGCCGTTGAAAAAAAAAATTAATAATTAATTACAAAAGTCTCTTGCTAGGATGTAACTTGATGCCTGGCACTTTCATAGTCATATTGAAAATTGAAAGGCAAACAGATTTTGTTTGTTTTGGCTTGTCTTATGAAGACTAAAGTGGAGATTTGGATACTAATTCCAGACAAAACAATACATAGATAATACTTCCGCTATATTCAGGATAATGATGTAAAAAGTTTAACAAGGCCCAAAACTTAAAGAATGGAACGAGTCCAAGCTTGATCTCTGATAACGGCACCATTATTCTAAAGATATACAGATTTAATCCTGATTAATGATCGATTACAATAGCCACAATGGGTGTTCCCCGGCCAGCCGTGCCCGACACACATTTCCTACTAAGATATATGGACAAAATTGTCTTGTGATACTTCTATGTACAAACCTACTAACTATCCCTCACTGTTAAGTAAGGTTATATGAAGCCATACAGTAACTTGTTCTTTGTACAAAAAGTATCATGAGCCACCAATCTTGCACCTTAAGTATGAACTCGTATGCAAATGGAGACAGAAAACTCCATCTGCTGTTAAACATGGAAGCCAGACCTTGAAGTCCATGTACACGACAGTCCACGGATAGGCTTCATTAATCTCCAGGTCTTTAGGGCTCATCCCCACACATGAATCGCTCTGAAAATGTGTGGTTCATTGAGAGGGCCTCGTTTCACTTAACAATGCCTTTTTGAGGCATGTTCTGTTTCACTGTAACCACATGAAACTTTGTAAGTTTCAAATTTATCTAGAAATGAGGACAGTCTTCGGCACTAATCGCTTAAGCAGTCATGACTGGTTATCTGTTGGAGGTATCTTAGCATTTTCTTGTAATTTGGAAACCCCAAGAACCAGAAGCTGAAATCATCCACGGTCACTAACTCCACATACTTTTTACAAGGCCTCTGCAAGTTTGTGCTCTCTTCGACTCCTTTTATCTTTTCTAGTGGGATAGACACCTTATATTGAAACTTTAACACCTCTAATGATGTAGAATACGTTTTGACGGATCTCTCACTGCAAAATCCAACCCTTTCTGTCGAAATGAAGAGGATGCCTGCAATTGCGCCGGCTGTTGTGTATATGCTGCATCGAGAAGCATGCAACAACTTCTCGCCATCTCTGGTACTAAAACTTCTTCTGAAGATTTTTCCTTCACGGTCAAGTGGTAGGAGCTTGGAACCATAACTCAACTTACGTTTCACAGTTTCTATTAGTTTTGGTCCTAATCCCACTGTAAGTAAAAAAAAAGTAAAAACTCAATTAGATCGACCGAGAAAAATCAAAATATTGTAATGGAATTGTTAAAAGTTGGTATATTAGGGCAAGACTATTACCATGATTTTTAATCGAGACTGCATAACTGTCTTCATTTTCTGTGATAGGAAGAGGGTTATGCGGTTGATATGCTTTAGATACGAATAGACCCCTTGTTGATACTATCGGGATGCCCGTGACATTTTTTGGGAGTCTGTTATCCATATTATGATCTCGGAATGATGTACTTTAGTTGCTTTCGAGGTGTGGAAAATGAATAATGCTGAACTTAATTGATGGTCAATGTATTCTGGATCATAATTCTTATAAGCTTATAAAGGTGCGCATGGCATAAGCTAACAACTTTCAGCAATTTGATTGGTTTGCACATTTGAGAAAGTTAGCACTAAACTTTTATTTGGGCTACTTTTTCCTTTCCCGATTTTGGCCCTTCCGATAACGTTTAGACATTTACTTTGGGTTGTCGTGCTTGTTGGTGAATTTAGTATCATCGACTCTTTTAGGTAATTGTGATTTACTATGAGACTAATAAGATTTCATATTATGCTTGGATGCAAGTAAGAGAAGTGTGGAGTACACACTCATTTGAGCTAATATGTTTCCATCACGACAAAGGCACAGGGGTCAAGGGGTAGCGCCCCTTGCTGCGGTCCCGCTCCCAGGTGAGTACGCACGGGGTCAGGGGGGGGGGGACGCCCCTCGTTAGGGTTTGGGAGCAACGCCCCCAGCAGGGTTTGGCGGGGTCGGGGCATTATATTTGGTGCTCCAATGGAATTACCCGTTTTCCCTCATTTTCCCAACCGATGTGACTGTTGGATAACCGTTGTGACTGTTGGTTTATATCCAACTTAACCACCATAACTGTCAAATTGAATTTGTTTATTAATAGATTCATTGTCTCATTCTTACATACGAAAAACACATACAATTCCTCTTTGTTTCTGCTTAGTATTCTTGTACCTAGAAAACTAGGTGTTCTTCTTCTATTATCCCGATAAGGATTTCGTGATACCCAGACATCAATAGGGTTGAAATACTATATACGGAAAGTGCACATACACGATTTTGAGAAGATATCCAAGATTATCATCACAACCCTAACCCCAATTTCTAACAATGCTGACTTTTCTTTCATAGATATCCGTCACTTGGTAATGGGCAGGATTTGAAAAAAATATATATATAATCGACATGGAAACACATCACGTGTTTGATTATATGAGCAAGAAAAGCAAACATCAATGCAAGTGGTGTGATGGACTTTATTTTGTTTATATGAGATTGAAGTGTAAAGAAGATAGCATTCTTATCTTATAAGTTATAGTTTATGACTAGATGACATGAGACATTTTAAATCTTTTCTACTCTATTTGTTGATCCCAGGGTACACTATGTATGTGTCATGTCATTAGTAAACATAGCACATGGTAATTTCTAGATATTCCTTTTCTGTCACATTAAAAAGGCATACCGATTTCACGATTCTAATGATCCAGAAAAAAATAAGATATTTTAAACCGAGATTTATCGAGTTTCACAATTTGAATAAAACATATGTATAATCAACATGGCAACAAGTAACATGTTAATGACATAAGGAAGCTAAGTAAGTTGAATGGTGATGAAGACTTATATATTTTTTAATCAGTAAAGTGATTGAATTGATTGTAGCTTTCTTATCCTATATTCTTTACTTCATGGTTATAGAACATGGGATCTTTTTATTCTCTTATAACTTTTCTCCTCTCTTATAACTCATCAATGTCATTACTCATTAGTACAAACAGCACATGGCATAGATAATCACTCTGCCGATACTCTATATGCTCAAAATAACCAAAAAGAGGGAAATATAAGGAAAAAAACCTTCAAAATTGGAATGTTTCCTAAGCTCTTTGTATTCTAGCTGCTTGCTAGTCTATAGCTTCATTATTACAATTTATTTGCCATTCAAAAAAAAAAAATAAAATAAAAAAAAAATAAATAAATAAATAAATAAATAAATAGTACTCCTTACTTGATTATTTTCTGGGATAGCTACTAATCCTTTATTAATAATGCTTATCCGGATTAGGTTTATACATTTACTTTGGTTGTTATGTTTTATTTATTATTTAAAGGCTACACTTCCGGTTGTCATGCGGACTATTCTTTTTATATATGCTGACTGTAAAATATATAATCCACATGGAAACATGTCACGTATTGATTACATGAGCAAGAAAGGCAAAGAGATATGCAAGTGGTGAGATCGCCTTTAGTTTTGCTTATCAGATTGAGGTGTAAAGAGGTTAACTTTCTTATGCTATAAGTTATAGTTTATGGTTATATGATAAGAGCATTTTCTGATATTTTCTACTCCATTTGTTAAACCAAAGTAGACTATTTATAGGCCATGTCATAAGTACAAATACCAATACGTGATTTCTAGATATACCTTTACTGTCCCACAGGAAATTGAAAAGAAAATCAGCATACTGATTATGAAACTCTAATTGTCAAGGATCTTTTTTTTTTTAAAACCAAGATATGTTATTTTATTAATTACAATATATAAGAACTGACATAGTACAGTTTTTATAGATATGTGTTCATTTTACATACCAGCGACACCGATTCAAGATGTGTATCATAATATATTCAAGACTCGGTTATGCTTGTATGTTGATTGTATGACTGTAGAAATAGAACCTCTAATTATAGAAGAAATATAGCTAACACTCTACTTATATGTTTGAGGATTAACAATATTTTATATAAACGTATATAGCTGATTAGCTATAAGCCTATAACATTGTATGTAAAATTAAGAGTAAAAATGTATGTTCCGTTGTATTGTTAGCTTTATAATTTACAGTATTGTGTTAGGCCTGTAATTTCGATCTTGTTGTTATAAAAGAGTAAAACAAATTGAAGTCTGAACTAATGATGCTCAAGTAGAACAAAATGAAATCTGAAATCATGGCGCCCAAAAATGTAGAGTATTTATATGTTAACAGCACCAAACAGATAATGTTTGTCCCAAATATGTGTGAGTCGAAATGATTTGCAAATAATAAACTGGATAACTTTATTTCGTCTAACCTTCTAACGTTACATATGTTCATGTATATATAGTATTCCAATCGGTGCATCAAACCGATGTGACTTATCAAAAGGGACATGTTCCAATCGACACACCCTTTCCCTAAATATAGAAAATAACTAACTTTTCTAATAACTAACTTAACCAACTTAACCGCTATTCGGTTATAAACTTTCTATTATACAACTTTGGTCCTTCGTGTTTGTAAAAGAAGCAATGTCGAGATTATTATCCCACATTCTCCTCCTTAATCTTGATCGTTGCTTCGTCCTAAGTCTTGAACTCCGAGCATCTGTCGCATAGTCACGAACTTTAGTCTTGGTAAAGCTTTTGTTAAGATATCTGCTCTTTGTAGTTCTCCACTGACGTGTTCCACATTGATATGACCATTCTCTACGCATTCACGAATGAAATGATAGCGAATGTCGATGTGCTTGCTCCTTCCATGAAAAACTGGGTTCTTTACTAGTGCTATTGCTGATATGTTGTCAACTTTCAGCGTTATCCTTTTTTCTTGCCATCCAGTTAATTCACTAAGTAGTCGTTTTAACCATAAAGCTTGACATGCTGCTCCAGTAGCCGCCATGAATTCTGATTCACATGATGAGAGTGCCACTGTTGGTTGTTTCTGAGTACACCAAGTAATAGGTGACTCTCCAAAATAAAATACTATTCCAGTAGTTCCTTTTCCTCGATCGGTGTTGATTCCATAACTACTGTCACTGTAACCTGTAATCTTGCAGCCGCCTTCTTTCTTGTATATTATTCCATGCTCCTTTGTTCCTTTGATATATCGAATTACTTGTTTCACTGCCTTCAGGTGATGATCCTTCGGGTCTTGCATAAATCTGCTAAGTAGTCCGACTGAGTAACTAAGATCCGGTCTTGTATGTAATAAGTATCTGAGACTTCCTATTAAACTTCGGTAGTAAGTTGCGTCAACTGAGTTTCCATCTTCCGCCTTGACCAACTTAGTGCCGGGATCCATTGGTATCTTTGTATCATTACTGTCCGTCATACTTGTTTCTTTTAGGATCTTGTTAATATATCCTGTTTGCTTGATTGTAATCTCTCCTCCTGTCTGTGTAACTTCTATCCCAAGGTAATAAGCCAGCAACCCTAAGTCGCTCATTTCAAATTTGTCTTTCATCTGGGATTTGAACAAGTCTATTTCCTTCTTTGGAGTACCCGTGATTATCAAATCATCTACATAAACTCCAACTATAAGTGTGGAATTCTTGTTTCTCTTCGTATAAACCGCTTGTTCGAGATTACATTTCTTAAAGTCTAATGACTTCAAGGTTTGATTAAGTTTCACATTCCAAGCTCTTGGTGCTTGTCTTAAGCCGTACAAAGCTTTAGTTAGCTTGTAGACCTTTTCTGAGTTTCCTTGTTGAATAAATCCTTCAGGTTGTGTAACATAGACTTGTTCCTTCAAGTCTCCATGTAAAAATGCTGATTTTACATCTAAGTGGTGTACTTGCCATCCATGATATGCTGCTAGTGCTAATATTAATCGAACTGTCTCTATCCTAGCAACTGGTGCAAATACTTCATCGAAGTCTATCCCTTGTTCTTGTACATAACCTTTTGCTACTAATCTTGCTTTATATTTGATGATCTTTCCTTTTGCATCCCTCTTGGTCTTATAAACCCATTTGAGTCCTATTGCCTTCTGATTTTCAGGCAAATCAGTAAGAGTCCATGTGTTATTCTTGTTGATTGAATCAGTTCAATCTCCATGGCCTCAATCCATTTCTTATCTATTGATGCCTCCTTGTAATTATGTGGTTCTTCTTCCGTAAATAGTAAACTTGTAGTTTCAATTCCAGGTGCATTCCTATATACTTCTGATATATTTCTATAACCTCGTACTGGTGTATCATCAATTCTATTGTTTGAGCCTCCTTCTGAACTAAAAGTAGCTTCTTCTTCATCTTCTGAGTTAGGGTTGTAAGTGTATGTTGGTGGTGTGATTGGTGAGTCTGGATCTGGTATTTGATCCGGTTCCTGATACGTATTATCAATGTTTTTTGTGTTGACTGGTATAGGTTTTTCATTGTCAACTCCTTCTTCCACAAAACTTCCCCAAAATGAGTCTTGTGTACCTTCTTCTTCTTCATTCTTATTCCAATCCCACGGTTTTGTTTCCATAAACTTTACATCCCTGCTAACGTGTTTCTTCTTTCCTATTGGGTCATATAACCTACATGCTTTTGATCCTTCCTCTACTCCTAAATAAATCATTGGTATGCTTCTGTCATCCAGCTTCTTCAAGTGAGGTATAGTTATCTTGGCATAAGCTGTGCATCCGAATATTCTTAGGTTTTCTAGATTTGGTTTTCTGTTGTAGAGTGCTTCATATGGTGTTTTATCTTCCAGGGCTTTTGTAGGTACCCTATTGAGTATGTAAATGGCGTGTTTGATTGCTTCCGCCCAAAAATTTAAAGGTAACTTCATTGCTTTCATCATACTCCTTGTAGTTGATAACACTGTCCTATTTCTTCTCTCCACTACTCCATTTTGTTGTGGTGAGTATGGTGCTGTCAACTGTCGTGCTATTCCATTTTCCTTACAGTATTTGGTGAATTCATTTGATGTAAATTCACCTCCTCTATCAGTTCTTAGCATTCTTAACTTCAATCTCAATTCCATTTCAATCTTCTGTCTAAATTCCTTAAATGTGCTGAATGCCTGATCTTTCGACGTTAGAAAATAGGCCCACATAAAACGTGTACAGTCATCTACTAATAAGAAGATGACTTTCTTTCCAGATTGTGTGGCTGGACTTATGGGACTACAAAGATCTCCATATACTAAGTCCAATGGGTTCTTTGATCTGAATTTAGCTTGATTTGGAAATGGGGTTCTACTGTGTTTTCCTAATAAACATGCATCACAGATTTGTCCTGCATGATTTGTTCTTGGTATTCCTTTCACTAGACCCTTTCTTGTCATCTTGTTGATGTGGTCAAAGTTCAAATGACCTAATCTAGCGTGCCATAACCATGCTTGATCTTCTATATTTGCTAAGAGACATATAGGTGCTTCTATTCGTAGTCTTATACTGTCAAGTCGATTCTTAGATCTTTCTACTTTCATCAACAATTTCTTGTACTTGTCATACAAAGTCAGTTTGTTTCCATCCATGATGATCTTACAACCTATCTACGTAAGTTGTCCTAGACTAAGTATGTTGCTCTTGAGGTTTGGAATGTAGTAAACATCCGAAACTGTCTTTTGTTGTTGGTTTCTACATCCTAACAATATTGAATCTCCACCCTTTATCTCTACATACGATCCATCTCCAAAACGAACGCGTCCAGTGATGCTTTCGTCAATATCCTTAAAATGACTCTTGGTTCCCGTCATGTGGTTACTTGCACCATTATCTAAATACAATATGCTAACATCTGATGTAGCATATTTCTGGGGTTGTATTTGTCCTTCGTTCAACAAAACTTCTTCGTGTTCAGTTTCGTGTGTAGTCATCAATAGTGATGGTTCATCGTCTTCTAAGATAAGGTTTGATTGTTCCTGAGTTGTTGATGGTTTTCTGCAGTCTTTCTTCATATGTCCATGTTTCCCACAATTGAAACATTTTACCTTTCTTATATCCCACTCACGTTTATTCTTATTTGATTTATCCTTGTGAGTTGAGTTTTCTCCATTCGAGTTATCTCTGTTTCTATTATTTTGTCAGTTTCCTCGTGAGTAGTTTGATCTACCTCTATATTTGGTAAATCGTTTTCCATTTCTAGAGTGTTCGCCTTGTGCGAATAATAAGTTATCCTGGCCTTCTACTTGTCCTCCCTTTCAGAGTTTTATCCTTTCCTCGAATGCCTTAAGTTTTCCAGCGATCTCATCTAAACTAATGTCGTCGAGATCATTTGTCTGTTCTATGGATGCTACTATTTGAATGAACCTATCTGGTGTGGAATCTAATAGTTTTCGTACTAAAAGTGATTCATCCAAAGTTTTTCCTAATTCTTTAGCCTTCGTGGCATAGCCGTTCAGTTTGGCTGTAAATGCATCCACCGTGTCATCTTCCTTCATCTGAAGGGTCTGAAATCCAATCATCAATGATTGTAACCGTGCCTGTTGCACCCTTTCTTCTCCAACGTGTCTCCTTTTTACCGATTCCCATAATTCCCTTGACGTTTTACAACTTGCTACTTGTAAAATTACGTCTTCGGTCAATGCTTGATATAGGAAGGCCGTTGTTGCCTTATCCTTCTTATCGTTTACTTGCGTGTTTTTCGTAGGTTCTATCGCTTCCCATAAACCATGTGCTTCTAATATAACCTTCATTTGTATAGCCCAAACTGTGTAGTTTGTGTTTTTCAACTTAGGGCATTGGTATTGTGCAATTGGTGTTATAGGTTTTGGTGTTGACGTGTTAGCTGTATCGTCACCGGCCATCTTAAAGGTATTTATAATCTTCACCTTCTACTTGTATGGGAATTTCTAACTAGTGTGGTATCACTTAATGCTACGGGAACAGAAATAGTTATCCGGGAGTCCTAATAGTACGGGATCAATATATAAAGTTCTCGGGATTTCCTAATTGTATAAACAAGTATCTATACTATGTAAATGTGAAATGAAATCCACAGTTCGAATTTTGTGACCTCGTTGTTGTGTCAAAACACAAGTGTATTCCCCTTTATGTCTGCACTTGAATATACCAACTACACTTTTCTTTTCCCTAGTTCACCAAACCAATTCACGTACACCCTTTGATGTTGTCGAATTGTTTTTCAATAACCACACTTTCACCACGTTGTTCCTTTTTCCTTCTCTTTGTGTCGACTTGAAACCTTGACGTGCCCTAGACCCTTATTTTGATCTCGGCTTTCTTCCAAAAGTCTCCAAATGCTTTCGGTAAAACAACAAATTGTTGTTTGTTGTTTTTTTGATTTCCAAGTTCTTATTTCCACAAAGTACCCAAAAATACCCTACGGTATCTTCTAAAACAAACGGATTTGTTTGTTTTCTTCTAATACTATCACGGTAGTATGTCTCTAAACAAGATAGCGAGTTGTTTGTATCTTGTTGTCTCCGTTGCTTGTTTCTAAACTAACGCGTTCCACAATACTTCCTTCTCTTTGTCTACTTCTTTGTTCCACACCGTATGTTCACAACAAATACCCCACGGTATTTTTCAAAACAATTGATCAAGTTGTTTGTTATCGTTGTTGTTCTTGTATTGCTAGCGTGCCTTCAAACAATCCTGGATTGTTTTCCTTTTTATCGGTACCTTTTTGTTCCAAGCAACCTTTTTTTTTTCAACTTGTTGAGCTATATATTGCAACAGTGGGTCTTCTTCTGTTTGACGTCCTTCTTCTTCCAAATTGTTGCGTTAATGATGCAACAAAGGGTCTCCTGGTTTGTTGTCGTGTGATGTTAATCACAAAACAAAGTTTCTGAAAAAAAACTATGTTTTCTGTTCTTTTCGTTCCTGCCGCGTACAACAGTCACACCAACACAACCAAATAAGTCACCACTTCGTTTGGTGGCTTCTCGTTTGCAAATTCTACACAAGTACGGTCGTGCACTACTTTCCTTGCGTCCTAGTTATCCAGGCAGCGTTTCTATGGTTTGAACGTTGCGTATTTCTTTTCCTGAAACAGAGTTTCAGCGTGTATCTTTCTTTTGGTTTTCTTTTGGTCTCGCTAAAATGGTTTCTGTTTTGATGTTTGTAGCGAGCGTGAGGCTCTTGATGCCAATTGTTGGTCCCAAATATGTGTGAGTCGAAATGATTTGCAAATAATAAACTGGATAACTTTATTTCGTCTAACCTTCTAACGTTACATATGTTCATGTATATATAGTATTCCAATCGGTGCATCAAACCGATGTGACTTATCAAAAGGGACATGTTCCAATCGACACACCCTTTCACTAAATACAGAAAATAACTAGCTTTTCTAATAACTAACTTAACCAACTTAACCGCTATTCGGTTATGAACTTTCTGTTATACAACTTTGGTCCTTCGTGTTTGTAAAAGAAGCAATGTCGAGATTATTATCCCACAGATAAACAATGGGTGACTGATCATTAAAAATCTCTTAATCAACAAATATATTTATAATATATATTAAACCACAACGGAAACGGTGCCGTTTCTTGCTCCGTTTTCCCGCCAAAATATACGGGCTGTTCTTAGCTTATTTTTGTGGCCCACCCTCCTTCCGTTAGCCCGTACCATTTTTAATATATAGAAAAAAAATACACAGATATAGAATCTTCGGGAGTACACTTTTTCACACACACACACACACCAATCATCACCAAGAATGCGATTGTTACTTCGTCATTTTTTGTGGGTTTCTTTTGGCCTTCAAGATTTGCTAATAGCTGACCACATGGATTTCTACGGCTACTTTTCCGGCGTGTTTTTGGCCAATCGATTAATCCGCTTCAGATAATCACCAGCCGTATGTTATTTAGGTTTGGGATAATGAGATTTTAAAGTCTGGCGCCATATCTCTCCTCCTCTCTCTCCAAGATCCGGCGCCACCATAGCCACCATCGTCCTCCGCTATTACCATCGCATCCATTCTCCGCCGCCACCATTTGAAGACAAGGAGCTCAAGATTGTGGGTTATTGGTTTAGTTGTGACAAGGGTCATGTTAGGGTTTGATTTAGTTCGGTTCACCACTACAGCCGCACCTCCCACCGTCTTCTTCCTCACCATCGTATACGGGTATAACTCCTCCATCTTTGTATTCATTTCCTTTTTACTGATTCTAAATATTTGGCTATTCTTTCGTGGATTAATTTGACTAAAAACGTTTTTGAATATACTTCGTGTGGTAATCCTTGATTAAAATGGTGTTTGTTTTGCTCGATTTTGAAACTGGGCTCAGGTCAATCCCGATTGACCACGGGTCGAGTATTTAGGTGTAACAACTTGGGCTTTTTTTGTTAGCAGCAGATCGGTATGTTCCTTTTTGTTTTTTTGATTTTTATTTTAAATCAAGATTAGGGTTTGTTTGTCTTTGTCGTTTTATGGGAAAAAAGTTATTGGGATTGCCTATTCCATTTGTAATAATGTGATTCATTTAGGTTTGGGATACTGAGATTATAAAGTTTTGTATTTAACAGTGATTGGGATTGCCTATCAAAACTGAATCAGAATAGGAAAAACACGAGTAAGTAAACTTTAACTGCTGTTCCGTCTCTAAAAATGTTGTCAATGTTTGTATTAGCTTATTATTGTAGCCGTTTTCGATAGGAAATACTGCTCTTGAAACTTAGGTGGTTTTGTCGCTAACTTTTTAATTGGTTGCTTTAATTGAGCTTTCCAACAAACAATGACTTATACTCATGTTATGTTGCAGATACCATTTTTTAGAGGTCCTGAGGTATGTGCGTCTGGGGACTGAAGTGAGGGCTGAAAAGGGTGGATTTGGGTATTGAAATGGCCCTGAAGTGGGTGCGTTTGGATGTTCACTTGGGACTCACATGAAAGCATTGGGAGGTTTAAATGGGTGGGTTTGGGCCAGTTACCTCAACAACTTGACTACTTTGTGTTGCATGCATTCCGATAAAAGGTTGTTCTCGACAAATTTGGTAACCTTCTGTTTTTGTTAGGGTATTGTTAATGATAGATAATTTTTTTAAAAACTAATGATATAATAGATTATATTTGTATTAAATTTCTTCAGATATGGGATGTGTTACGTTTTGAAAAAGTGAATTGTCAAACCTTACGATTGCGTTAAACCAGTATCAATGATGTTTTGCAGGCACAATTGGTACACTTGAAGTTGGAGCGAAAGAGGATCAACTAAAGGATGATCGAGGTTTCAGTTTTCCTAAGCCCGATACTCTCTTAGAAGCGGTCACAACTGCTGCTGATTTTGCAGATTCTGCAATTGAAACGAGAGGTATTGGAAACTATTTCTTTTGTAATGTGTCATCCCTTTAATTTTCTTTACATATGTTGTAACATGTATGCACACTTTTATGTTGTTTTTTTTTTTTGCTCTTTGCACGATGTTAATCAGGAACCATCTACCAAGCCTCTAATTTGCATCCGGGTAATTTATAGTTTACAAATACCAACTTTATCAACTGCATAACAGATTTGTTTTTTTTACCTCACGCGATTGATTATATGGCTAACGTCATTTTTCCGAATGTATACTAAAAAAGATGTCAAATCTTAATAAAATTTCAGCAACTGGAAGGTGTGACACGATATGTGGTTGGTGCGCGTCTGAGAATTGTTTTAAGTAATCGCAATATTGTTAGTCCAGCTGTGACGTATAAGCTGTAAGTTATTAGTATTTGTTTATGTAATATTTTGTGTTCTTTAGTAGCGAAACTAATTTCGATATTTGGCTTTGTAGGTCCTGTAGTTGCAGAGGTTCACACCAGGTCTAATCGAATAAAATATGTACAATGCATCAGATGTACAGTTTTTTGATAAAAAGATCAAGGAAAATACTGCTTACAGAATTTCTGCATTTAGTTGTGAACCAACAAGGACGTGGTGAGTCAGTCATAAAACATCGGTCATATTTGGCCTCACTACAAACTTGGTTGGCATTCCAAGTTTGTAAATTTTTTTTTTCTTTTTTTTTTAGTAAATAGCAACGGATATATCACATGGCAACGTCTTGCCGTTGCAGCCATGGCGGGTGCACCTGCTTTTTTCCGTTTGCTGCCATATCTTAACCTAGCTTAGAAGGCTTGCTGGTATAATGGTTTTGCACGCGTGGCGGGGCTATCATTCGTGTTAGCAGCCACATGCTACGATATGTGCTCAGTGCACTTTAAAAGTGTGCTTTGTGTTTGAAAAAAAGAATTAATATGTTGATAATAATCTTAGGGCCATGATGAGTTTTAAGGTGTCTGTGTAAATGCGAGATAAGCCGTATGTTGGCAGGGCAGCCTATTCCGGTTGCAGCCATGGCGGTTGTATCCGTTTTTTCCTGACTGATACCATATCTAAGCCTAACTTTTTGGGTGCAACTGCTATGGCAGCAGCTTTTGATACCCAGTAACTCTTTTATGTTAAATTTGAAAAGTGTTGAACTGGCTTGAATTCCAGGTATAGACATATTTACATATATTCTTCAATTCATTGCTCACATTATCCATATTAGGAGTATGGTATTCCTTGGATTAATAACTTATTGAATTACAGCCATCCTTGATAATCAAATATGGAATACAAATGCTTTGGAAGAAGAGAAAAACAAGTTGTTTCTTTATGATGGGGTGAGTTTTTATATTTTTATATTTTTTTTATAAGAAATCATGTTAATATTTCTGTTTTATTTCCCTCATATATTTACCCCGTGTTACTTTTCTGTTCGCTATGAAACATAATCCTTAGGCACGGTTGGTGGTGGTTTTAGAGGAATATAAACTAAGGAGACTACAAAAAAGAAAGAAAAGAACCGTTTCAAGGTAATCTTTTTATGTCATGTTGCTATACGAGTAGAGGGGGTAGGATGGGTGATTCAAGCATCTTCTGCTCATTTGTGTAGGATGCTGATTTAAAAGCTAGCAGCGGAGCAACAAGAGCTAATGGCAAGGTATTGCACAAAGTGCATTTTCTGTTACAATCCATCTATATCGTATGCAAACAAGAAGCTTCACACATAGAAATAATAATGCTATGATGTAATTTATAGTGTTCACAATGTTATACGATACCATAAGCTCTTAATCATGATATATTAATATGCATAAAAATGGCGTGGAATCTGAAATTGGGAATACAAAATTTGTTGATGTTTGCACTTCATGGATCAATAATATATATTAAATCACGTGCGAAACCACATTCATCATTTTAGCAGTTGCTCACTTAAGCAGGTACAATTTGTGAAATGTTTAAATAGCAATACTGCGATTTATACGACGTTAACAAAAGACCTTTAATTTTATTCAACATGCTATCTTGGATTATGGCACACACAAATAATGGTATCGACAAAAAAAAAAAAAAAAAAAAAAAAAAAAAAAAAAAACTAATGTGTTATTTTAACTATAACTATATATATATATATATAATATATATATATATATATATATATATATATATATATATATATATATATATATATATATATATATATATATATATATATATATATATATATATATATATTTTTTTTTTTTTTTTTTTTTTGCTGCAGATGTATGACAAGAACGGGCTGGCCTCTACATACAAGAGAATAGTGGTAGACTTGATTAACTCGATTTGCCAAATAGAGAAATTTATAGTAAAGGTAATGTAGAGGTCATGTTCATTTATGTCGTGCGTAAAGTTTAGAACTTGATGTATAAAGATTGATTGAATTAACGGTGTTGTTTCTTTTGACAGAATGAAGGTTGTTGCAGCTTATTTGTTGAATGGTATAACGATAAATGAACCGGTTTCGCTCCATACGATGGCAGTAGATTGTTATCCACAATGTTTGTTAGATGCGTCCGTCACTGGTAAAGGGAAGAGGAAAATGGACGATGTCACAGTGCATGCGGGTAGAGCTAACTTTATCATAAGTATGCATTAGTATCCTGGCTTACAGTTTAAGACATCTGTATGTTTATAACGTCTTCTTTATGGTTTTCGTTTACAGGTAGCTATACTATGGCGGGCTGTACTTCTGCACATTTAGTGGGTAACCAACGTACGCCTTATTTAGTTTCGGTTTCTTCTGTGGCTGCTGTTATCAATGCTCATACAGGTGTGTTGCCGACTGATTTTCTACTTTTTTTCGTTCCCATTCGCCTGTATGTGGTATACAATACTTACGAACCAACACCGGTATAGGTTTACGTAGCTTATTATCACAATTGGCTTATATTACATAAGACCACTTTCCCGCCTTATTATGAGACTTATGGCTATATATAAGATTATCATATTGTAATAAACTTATATAAGCCCATAAGTCTCAAAATAAGCCGCAAATTTGAGCCTTATGAAATATAATCCGAAACATAAATGAGCTTAGTTATGTTGTCGTTAGAGCTGATGAATATAAAATCACTGATGAATGTTGCTTTCATTTGTTGTCGTTAGAGC
Source organism: Artemisia tridentata subsp. tridentata (assembly GCA_021014915.2). Taxonomy (NCBI): domain Eukaryota; kingdom Viridiplantae; phylum Streptophyta; class Magnoliopsida; order Asterales; family Asteraceae; genus Artemisia; species Artemisia tridentata. The sequence continues at coordinate 256,521,426 of CP139501.1, forward strand.
TGATAAAATAACAACAGTAGAATAGTGTTCACTGATTTACTTGGTACAATTTGTAGCACTGAATCGACTCATATTTATGATACCAGGCAACGAGGTGGATCTGGATGAGCTCAAAAAATGTCAACATATTATGGTGTGATCAAAGAGTAAGCGACCAAAGGTCTTATGATATTATCTTTGAACATTCATTTTTAATTTAAACACGTGCGTTTGTTTGAATTAGTTAGGAGAAGGTGAATATGAATGAATGGTATTAAACGAAACAGTGGCTTTTCACGTTTGATTTGTCAGAAACCGAGAAGGGTTAATCTCTTTGATTTAGCCACAATGGCGCATATGGTATAACTTTTTAATATTCAAAGCATGTTTGGATTCGCTTATTTTATGGTTTTGTCGACTTACTGATATCTGTATAGATGGTAACCTTTCATTTTCTTAGGTTGTCGTTTTTGGGCTTAAATGATCTATAAACATACATGGCAACAAAACTGAGTTAATCATTGCTCCAAATTTCAGTAACCTGATAAAATAAAAAAACAAGTTACTTCGTAATCCTAATGCATCCTCTAATTAGATTTTGTCTTTAAACTAACATTTTTTTTCATCTACTTACAACTATCAAAAGGAAAAACCCGTGTCAAATGTCGTCTCCAAGTTTTGGCCCCTGTTCCGCTGCTCCAGACCCATGAATAGAAAGGAGAAAATAGATCCTGGGACCATATGCTCCACAAGTTTTGCCGTCTAAAGTTGCAGATTCTGGGCTTATGAGACTACTACCAGAAGACATGCCTCACCTGGCACACCCGTTTTTTCCTAATTGCCACCTGATCTGCATATGTGGCCTTCTGATTGATTATATGAAAAACACACGACTGCGCCAACAGGTATATACATACCAAGCTAAAGGTAATGTACACGCATCTTCAAATTACGTTCATGTTTATATCTTCTACAACTTAGATTTAAAACTTGGTTATATAGATAGAGTCTGTTAAGGCGATGACGATTGGTTTCTGAAATATATCTTGCCACGGTAACCACACACGAGGTGTGGTTGCATCCATGCCAGATCTGAGCCTTATTTGTCGTACTTTTGAGGCTTTATGTTATTTAAGATTTTCATTTGGGCATTAACGAGAACCGCTGCAATATGTGATCCATATCGAATACATAACAAACTAATGATTTTTAATCTAGCTGAATTCTACAATGACACGTACAACATTCCTCTTGATCCTACTACACTAAGTTATACTATTGTTACATCTTACGGGTTTATGGTTTTTAATCCGATCCATATGTAATTGTGTTTTACAACATGTCACATCTGATGGCACGTCATTGGTGAAACAGGTAGAAGATGCAGCAAGTAACATTAAGGTATGTACATACTAAACTGAGAATGCTTTAAAACATACCAGTAGGTTATTATCATTTGATCAATGCATTCAAAATATTTATAAAACTGTTGTTTGCTTCTTTATAGGTTCAAAAGTGAGACGTGGTTGGCTTCAGGAACAGGTAACCATGATAACATGAAATTCACATAAAACTGATCATGGACTTAGGGAAGTCTTTGCAAAGTTTGCTGTGTATGTTCTTAGAAATTTAGAACCTTCATTGGCATTTTTTTTTAATTTATGCATCTAGAGTAGCAAAAGACCATGCGTCTGCAAAATTGCGATTTCAAACATAGTAGTAGCGTTATTTTATTGGGTATTTGGGCCTGCTCTAATGAGTCCTTTTGTGCATTACTACATTGCAGTGACGCCCGCAACTATGTCACGGCTTCGAACAACTTAGGAGAGGCGTATAAGAAGAAAAAAGAACATAAATCTGTTGTTAGAAAAAATACCCAGTTGGATGGGAGTTCACAGGAGTGACGCCTAAATTCTTCCAAAAGTCTTACCATTGTTACAATATAAACTTTATGGACTATTCTTAGCATAAACTTTTGAAGTTTTTGTTAAATATTATACTTTATTTATGCAAAACCACCCCGACCGAAAAACAGGCACGCCCGCAACGCGGCGGTCAGTCGCCTTTCTCAACAAGTATATTTACATTCTCTTCCCATTAGAAAGTAGCCTTACAATGTAATGTTGTATGATTAACATTAACATGAAGTCGAAAACTAATATTCTAGATCAATTGCTTAAGCAATTGTGACTAATTGTCTGACAAAGATATCTTAGAGTTTTCTTATAATTTGTAAAGCTCAAGAACCAGAAGTTGAAACCATCCACAGTCACAAACTCGAGATACTTCTTTGATGGCCTCTTCATGTTCAAGCTCTCTCCTACTCCTTTTATCTTCCCTAATGGAATTGACACCTACAGAAACAACCATGTCAATATACTACTTCAAAAAAAAAAAAAAAAAAAAAAAAAAAAAAATAGCCAATGTTGCATGATATGTATTGGAGGCTCCCTACCTTATATTGGAAGTTTAACACCTCTCCTGTTGTAGAATACGTTTTAAGGGACCTATCACTGCAAAATGTAACCCTTTCATTAGAAACGAAGAGGGTGCCTGCGATCGCACCAGCTGTAGTGTATATGCAACATCGAGAAGCAAGCACCAACTTCTCACAATCACTTGTACCAAAAGTTTTACTGAAGATTTTTCCTTCGCGACAAAGTGGAAGGATTTTGGCACCATAACCCAACTTGTGCTTCACAATATTTAATAGTTTGGGTCCTAAGCTCACTGGAAGTACAAGATTAATTAAAAAACTTTGTTAGTTAGATTGAGGGAGTCAAATAGAATTGTTATCGTCGTTATATCAAAGAATTAAAAACAATTACCATGATTTTTAATTGAGATCACAAGACGGTCTTTTCTTTCAATGGCATTGATTTTCGAAGAAGTGGGAAGAGTTACAAGAGGTTGATAAGGTTTAGACAAAAGTAGTCCTCTTGTTGATTTGACTGTGACGCCCATGACATTGCTCGAAAGTCTGTGATCCATATTTTGATCTTCGGTTGCTATGATTTGGTTGTGCTTGATACTGAAGTTGTTAGGTAATGTCTTTTGGATCATGATATTTATAAGCTGATAAAGATGCCATTAACTTACATCTTTAACTTGGATGAGTCATCCATGTGTCATGCTTTGTGGTTGTTTGAATATGAGAGAATGAAATAAAGCCTGATTGAATAGATTCAGCACCCCCGGCCCTTTGACTTGTGAGCTCATTTTAAAAGGATTGTTCGGGCAAATTTTCCTTTATTGATACTGTCTCTTTAAATAAGATCTATATGATCACTTTGTTCTTTTATTGTCATGTCGACAATTCCTTTCATGGATATCCATTAGTTTTCGAGACACAAAAGTCAGAGAAAACATTTTAGAATCAACATGGAAACAAGTCACATGCTAATGACATAAGCAGGCTAACAAAGTTGAATGGTGAGATAATGGTATTTTTATTTGTTCAATCGGATTGATGTGTAAAGTGGCCTTTCTTATCCGGTATTGCCAATTTCAAGGTTTTAGAACATGGGATCTTTTTTATCTTTTCTGAGAGGAACAATCGGCCCTTTATCACTTGTGAGGATTGATTAATAATACACTTAGTATGTTAGTCCTTTTAACGTGTATATGATACTTTGAGTGAATATGATTAAATATGCGGAATCTACTTAACCACACTTAGAAGGATATTGGTTTGAGGAAATGGAACAGTGGTGGTTGTTTGTATTGTATAATGAACACACAATGTTAACACCAAACGATTCAATATTATTGAGAATAATGCGAGTGATCTTCACTATCACTAGGGTTACAAAACCTTGAATCTTTGTTACAAAGAAAAACAATGACTGATATGTTTTTCTTATTTTCTAACTCGTTCACTATTCAACTCACTTAGACACACTTTAACTAATGTCTAACTCTCTATATATATATTATCTAAGCACATGCACACTTGAGTATTTGTCTACTTGCTAGCTTTTGTGTGTCAGTAGCTAAGATACAACTTGTTCTGTGTATTCAACATGTTGACTGAACACTTATCTAAGATATTATCTACCGTATATATTTGAATTTTATACACAAATATCTTTTTCATACTTATCCAGTCAGCAGTAGAATACGCGACTCTTATCCACTTAGCAGTAGTATGAGTTACTCCAACAGCAGTATCTGATACACTAGCAGTAGTATTCTTGCGGCAGTAGAATCTCCAACACTAGCATTAGTATGGAATATACTAGCAGTAGTATAAACACTTGGAGTATTTTTCTTTATGCACCAGCAGTACTAATCTTCAGAACATTTAATTCTGTAATGACTAGAATCCTACTTTTATCACTACAACTAACTAATATTAAACGTGACACTCACAAGACAATAAGAAATATAGATGAGAGAAAGTGGATCGTATGGAAATATGGTCGAATGTTTATTAGCTTCAAAGTAAAGAAAAAAAACACTAACTTAGAGCACACACTACACACTCTCACCTATACAACTCTATGAGGCACACTACAAATGGAGGTGAGAGTGTTTATATAGTGCAAATGGCCGACGCCCTAAGTGGCTTAACTTGGGCTTGGTGGGCTTTGTGTTGGACTTGGACTTTTACATAAAGCTTGGACTTGTCTAATACATTCTATTATAGTCCAACACAAAGCTTTCATAAGCTATCCTTTGGCATACATACAACACACAATTACAAAGTTAATAAAATACAAATGACCATCACTTCACTTAATAATTTAAATGCTAACAATCTCCCCCTAAGGGATGGTCATTTCAATGATGCTCTCGGTGATAGGTCTTTTGTCTTCAACGTCTTGAACTTTGCGTGTCGATGTAGAATAGTCTTCATTCATCATTCCTTTATGCTATGTGATCTTCAAAGTAATCGCATTTTGTTAGTTTTTGCCTTGATCAACATCTTCGTGTGGTTATGCGTCGTGTCCTCCAACATACTCATACATCGTTAACTTCATACTTATTCTAACAATCTCCCCTTATTCTTTATTCATTGGATATATAAACTCGTTCTTGACATCTTGATAAGCTTTTTGACTTTGTCGTAACACTTTGTCTTTAACTTGATCCTTTTGTCTTGAAATTTTACACTTGAGCTTTGTTGAGGATGATCTTCATAAGTATGAGTATGCTGAGGTGAAGATTTTTGATGTATCAGATGATGGTTGATGGACTTTCGTTGGTACCTGCATAAAATAGTTAGCAATAAATCGTCCAGCGCTTACAGGTTCAGATTTCGAGATTGTTAACAACATAATGTGAAAACTTTCTCTAATCTATACCAAGGCCGTTTTGAATCGGATACCCCCGAAAGGGCTTACACAGACATACCGAAGTGCACCCACGATTCAGTGAGTCGCTGGAGATCACCCCACGACTGTAGATCGTTTGAAGCATAGTAACCATTATGATATAAATGGCAAGATCCGAAGATCTCATTAAGACTCTTACAGCTTGTGTTCTTTTTGGTGAACACAAGTGTATTATATTAGAAGTGTTCCTAAGAGATCTTTAATGAATCTCATGGCTCTAGACTCGATAATGTGCGTTTTGGTTTTAGTAGTCGAAGGCATGGAGCAGAGTGCCACCTTTTCAATATCAACTCATCTCGGAGTGAGAGGCCGATAGATTATGTAGTGTTCTCCGTGAGAAATGAAACAAATATCTTTTAAGAGATATTTGAGTGGCTAGGAGGGGTGGTACAGCGCATCACTGTGTCCATGACGTCTTGTCTTCAATATCAGTATCACCTTAGTGAATACCGATAGCAGATGTATTGACCCGGTTTTTGCCCTAAGTTTTCATGAATGGCTATTTCTTTTCACCCTTTCATTAAACTTTTCTTTTTAATTCTTCAACCCCTTCTTTCTCCTTTCTCATTTTACTACTTTTTTCAATCTTACCTAAGGACTTCTAATTCTAATGTATTGGAATTGTCCTTAGGTAGATCCCTCCGGCTCTGGCGGATCATAGGACATAACCTAACCATAATCACCTTATTACTCCATGATTATCCAAGATTTGTTGATCACTTGCCATAAAACCTTTTGTGAAAATCTCTCTCAAAGTGTTTATGAATAAACACATTTAGTTAACACTTCGAGAGTTTTGCATTTTTTAAATACTCCCCCTTCACATGTGCTCATGCATTTTTAAGATAAAATTGCACATGTTGGGTAGAGTTCGCACTTTTGAAATGATCGATTTTCAATGAACATGACCTTTGCGAGACACGTTTACATCACTAGTTAGACTAGCTTGAAATTATTACCCGTCCCGGTCATATTCAATGATCATCTCTCGAATTGGTATATTCTACTCAGACAAGTCCTTTGCGAGACACGTTTACATCACTGGATAACCAGCTTGAAATTATTACCCGTCCCGGACAAGTCTTTTCGATAACGGACATTTAGTTTCGTCAATTCGAGGGTTAAAACTAAGTCTATCTGGTGAGCTCCTCTGAGATTCAATTCTACGATCTTTGATCACATTTAATCACGTCTTCTCCCCCTTTTACCTAATCTCCCCCTAAAAAATAGCATGAAGTGATATTTTTGATATTAACTGATTAAAATGAGAGCTTTATGGAGAGATAGATGGATCATTTTAGCATGATTTGGAACATTTTGTTTTTCTTTTTATACTCCCCCTTAAATAAAGCATATTTTTTAAACATTTGAGTTTAAAATCAATTTAAGGGTATAGAGGGAGTTTTCTTTTTTGAAGAATCTTGAGCACAAAATTTGGAGAAAGATTTTGAAAAATCTTGATCATGTGCTTAAGGATTCTTTGTTTTCTTTTGCCATTAACAATGCGAGTCCTGATCAGAAATAATCAGAAGTCATCATTGTAGCTCGGGTTTCGTACTGAAATATACAAAAGCCATTATTTAAGAAATTTTTGAGAAACAACATGTTTTAGAAAAGTTTAAATGAACTCTTGCTCAAGCATCTGTACATGCCCGTATCATTATTGAATATCATTTCTAGGTACGTACAAAATATCGATTATACGAGAGACATGTCGTGAGAAGAATATTTTTGGTTTTTTGATTTTATATTGTTTTTGTATTTTTGAAATTTTCTATTTTTATATTTTGTTTTTGTTGGTTTTTCAAATTTTGTATTTTCTTTTTGTTGGTTTTTCAAATTTTGTATTTTCTTTTTTCAAAAATATTTACAGCGAAGCTTTTTGATATAAAATTCAAGAAGTTTCGAGAAGACTTTCTAACTCTTCGGGAGTTAGGCTATGCATGCCAATTCGTCGAACTAGATTATCAAACCGTTCTTTTGGGAGGGCTTTAGTAAATAGATCGGCGAGTTGGTATTCAGTCTTAACGAAAAATAATTCAACAGTACCCTCTTCTACGTGTTCCTTTATGAAGTTATAGCGGACTCTAATATGCTTGGTCTTCGAGTGTTGCACGGGATTTCACGAGATGGCTATGGCACTTTTTGAGTCACAATACAAAGGTATGCGGTCGAAAGAGAAACCATAATCTGTGAGTTGTGTCCTCATCCATAGAACTTGGGCACAACACGCAGATAGAGACACATACTCGGCTTCTGCGGTTGATAACGCGGTACAATCTTGTTTCCTTGATGACCAGCCTACTAGCTTTTCTCCCAAAAATTGTGCTCCTCCGGATGTACTCTTTGCTGTAACTTGACAACCGGCATGGTCCGCATCTCAAAAGGATGTTAGTTTGAACTCCGAATCCTTCGGATACCAAAGTCCCATGTTAATGGTTCTTCGTAGGTACCGAAAGATCCGTTTAACATCTTGGAGGTGCAGTTCGGTAGGCCTTGCCTGAAACCGTGCTAATAAACAGACAACAAAATGAATATCGGGTCGACTAGCTATTAGATACATGAGAGAACCAATCATGCTCTGATATTTCTTTGGATTCATGGGTTTCCCATATAAATCAGCTCCTATTTTGGGTGAAGTGACCATTGGTGTACCAACAGAGTCACAATTTTCCATTCCATGTTTCTTTAAAATCTCAACAGTATATTTAGGTTGATTTATAAAAATACCACGTGGGGTTTGGTGAATTTGTAAACCAAGTAAGAATTTTAATTCCCCCATCATGGACATTTCAAATTTGCTTTTCATGAGATTTTCAAAATGTTTTGAGTGTTTCGGATTAGTGGACCCAAAGATAATGTCGTCCATGTAAATCTAAACAATCAAAATGTCATCTTTGAATTTTTTGATAAACAAGGTTGGGTCAATTGTTCCTTTGGTGAAATTATTATGAAGTAGGAAAGACGATAACTCGTCATACCACGCCCTTGGGGCTTGTTTCAAACCATAGATAGCTTTCTTTAGCTTGTAGACGTAGTCTGGATGATCTTTGTCAACGAATCCGTCTGGCTGACTCACGTACACCTCTTCTTTCAGAGTTCCATTCAAGAATGCTGCCTTGATATCCATCTGATAGACCGTGATGTTTTTGTGAGCTACGTATGCTAAGAAAATCCTGACTGCCTCAAGCCTTGCTACTGGCGCGAATGAATCTTCAAAATCTATCCCCTCTTCCTGTCTAAATCCCTTGGCCACGAGACGAGCTTTGTTGCGAATTACAGTCATCTCTTCATCCTTTTTGTTCTTCCATAACCACTTAAGATCAATGACAAGTTTGTCGATTGGTCTTGGCACTAAATCCCAAGTGTCATGTAATTGATATTGGAGAAGTTCTTCCTGCATCGCTTCAATCCAAGCATTGTCTGCCATCGCCTCCCGAATGTTCTTTGGCTCTTTTAGACTGACTGAGCAGGCATAGATGCACATATCGGAATCGGTGGCAAGCTGTTTCCTCGTCTGAACTAGCCGTGAAGGTTCACCAATTACTTGTTCTATTGGATGGTCTTTTGTCCACTGTAACGTAGAAGGGTACCTTGGATTTGACGAATGCGTGTTAGATGGTTCATGTAACCTAGAAGAAGATTCAGCAGAATCCGTTACAAATGGGTTTTCGAATGGTTCTTCTTCTAACACATCATCATTTTGTTGTTGTTCTTCTTGAATTGGCGAGTCGTGGTTTTGCTCATCAACTCTTGGTAACACAATCTCTATGCTGGAGTAGATGTTGATGACGTTGAGGGAGTTGGTGCGTCAGCTTCGAATGTTGTTGATGCATCTTGCGGTGGTGGTGGTTGATGTTGTTGAGCGGGTGCAGCGGAACGTTGTTGTGATGCATTTGTCGAAGCTCCACCATAGTATTCATCATACATATACTCGAAGAAAGTGTCCAGTTCTTGATTTTTTGGTTTGTCAATATTAGTTGACTGAGCTCCTTGGGGTACGAGTCCTGAACTTATATGTCCAGAAGTTTAACTGTTTGGTGCGGGTCCTAATCTGGTATGGTTAGAAGCCATCAGGTTAAGCGCGGGTTCTAGAGCGAGTCTCTCAAAAGCCATATGTGAAATCTCGTCAAACTTCACATTCATCGTCTCCATAATCCTTTTAGTTCTACGATTATACACCCTGAATGCCCTCGAGTTGTCTGAATAACCAATGAAGATTCCGATATCACCCTTAGCTTTCAGTTTTCCCAGATCTTCTCTGTCATTCGTAGGATAGTACAAAGCACCAAATACATGAAGGTAAGAGATATCGGTTTTTCTGTTGTTAACTAGCTCATATGGGGTTTTATTGAATCTTGGATGAATTAGGGATCGGTTTTGAGTGAAACAAGCAGTGGCAACAACATCAGCCCATAAGAATAACGGTGCACTAGAATAAATCAGCATCGTGCGAGCAGCTTCCACAAGAGTGCGATTTCATTTTTCAACTACCCCATTCTACTATGGAGTTCTAACAACTGATGTCTGGTGAGTGATTCCAGTATCTTCAAAATATGTTCTTAACTCCTGATTTGTGAATTTTGTGCCATTGTCTTTTCTTACGATCCTAACTGGAGCTTGTAGTAGGACTTGAATTCGCTTAAAAAAGGTGATGATGATGCCTGGTGCTTCATCTTTTGATCTCAAAAACTTTACCTATGTATATCTTGAATAGTCATCGACAATAACAAGAATATACTTCTTCCCATTGATACTTTCAACTCTCATTGGGCCACATAAGTCCATGTGCAACAAATGTAACTTATAGACCGAACTGGGTATGGTTTTAGGTTTATAAGATGCACGTTTGCTTTTTCCTTGCTCACAGGATGGACATAAGTGATCTTTGGTGTATTTGAACTTGGGGAGACCAGTGACGATGTCGTCTTTGGCAAGCTTTGTTAAGCTGTCGAAGTTGAGATGGGATAAACATCTGTGCCACAACCAGGACTTAGTTTCGTCAGCTCTTGTCATGAGACAAATTGGTGATGAAGAGGCCATTTGGTTTATGTCAATAGCATAGAGATTGGTGCCATGATTTTTGGTTAAGAGATCATCTCCAATCAAGTTCCTAACAAAGCAAGTGTTTCTCCTAAATGCAACCTCTAAATCTGCATTGCAAAACTGCCCGACTGAAAACAAGTTGTGTCCCAACCCTTCGAAGTAGTAAACCCGAGTGATTAAGTAGTTCCCGAACTGAAGATCTCCATAAACTAGAATAGCTGCTACATGATCATTTCCAAACTGTATAGTTCCCATGAACTTCTATAAAAAGTTGATCAGCAGCTTTAGGTTCTCAGTCATGTGCTTGGAGCAACCCGAGTCGACGATCCAAAGACATATTTTGATTACCTGCCAATAACAGAAGATTGTGCATTTGGAAACCGTTTATCATTTTGTTCCATTGGGTTAGGGGTAACAGATGAATCACATTCATAGACGGTTTTTACTGGTTCTTTTGGAGCCTTTAATTTACCATTTACTAAAGTGAATTCTCTACCCGTTGGTATCCACATGCACAACTTAAGATAGTTCCTAGGCAATATTCTACTAGTGGTTTCCCTAGATTTTGCAATAAGTCTTTGAATATATCTAGTTTTAGCACTAGTTCCTGGAGGAACATCTTTCTGTTCAAGCGTATCATTCACATGCACATTATTAGAAACAATATCATCACAAACATTTTCAGATAACGATTTCTTGTACATTAAACAAACAGAGTCATTACATGCACTCGAAACAATACTCTTAACATTACATCTAGATGACATATGTTTCTTATTCGAAAGCGATAAATTCCTAGGGTGTTCTTCTACTTCTTCCATTTTATTCTTGCTTTCACTCTCAGAGGCAGGCGAGACTCTATTGTTCCTTGTATTGCTCCTAGGCTTTAGTCTGCTGCTCCTAGAGGTACTTTCTACTCCTGTAGAACTTAAGGCACACACATTAGGATTTATTTTGTTGTCATTTGAATTTGTTTTAGCATCCCTAGTTTCTTTTGGATTATCTTTCACACTTTTGTCCATCGCCCTATATGTTTGAGATGTAGAGGTAGACGCAGTAGTGGTACTAATCTTATAAAGTCCAGGTGCTATCACATTCGGTGTTTCGACAACTGCTTTCCCTTTATCAACATTTGTTGATTTTTCACTCTGCTTATGTAAGGGTGTTGGAACACATTGAGAAATCGACATTTTTGGTTTTGCAGTCTTAGTTTCCTCACCCTTCATATTTTGACTTTCAAGCTGAGACTTCAATTGATCATTTTGCTCTTTCATATTTTTGTAAGCACGTTCACACGACAATTTGTCATACTTGCATTCTTCTTTTTTCTGATCAAGTTGTTTCAAATATGTTACATTTTCCTTTTCAAGCTTAGCAAGCGCATTTTCATATTTTAAAACAATTTTGGAAGTCTCAGCTCGAAGTCTTTCATCGTCTTCCACAGAATATGTTTGATAAATAATGGACATAATATCGGTCGACAAAGCTACTTTGAAGAGAGTATCAATGTGGGTTTCCAAAACTTTGATGCGTTCAATGTTTTCATTTGCTTCCTTTACCAGGGATTGGTGGTCCTTGAGAAAGTCAGCTATTTCTTTTAAAATTGCATTTTCAACATGAATTACTCTCGCACTAATGTTATAGAGTGGAGTAGTAATTTCTGTTTCAAACACCTTTTTTCATTTCATTATGAAAACTTAAATGCCAGTTGTTGATGCTAAGATTTGTTTTTGAGTCAACAATACTTTGAAGTGTTTTTACTTTGTCTTTCAGATCATCCAAATATCGTCAAGCTTCGCTTGTGTTAAAAGGGTTGCTAGAGGACATCTGTACCAGATTTGAAAGATTTTTGGAAACAACTTTTGGTTTTGTTGAAAAAACTGGTCTTTTGAAAACCTTTGTTGGTTGTTGTTGTTTAACAAATTAAAATTTACCCCAGAAAGTATGTTAAGCTTATTATAATCAATTGGTTTGATTTCTGGGTTCATTTGTATCATTTTGATTCTACTCTCCTCTGCAAGCTCAATCATTTCTTTAGAATCCCGAACTTCGGGAGTATCATGTTTATCAAATAGCACATTAGCATTATATAACACATTCTGTTCTTTTTGAGCTTTCTTGAGTGTATAAGGGTTTTCGTAACCGATAGCCATTTTCTTCATAGTGTGCAAAAGCGGGTTTGGATCTTTAATAATCGTATGAATTGTTTGTGCAGAATGACCCATTTTGACAAGCAAATCTTCCAATTTCTTAATTGTTTCATGTTTCTCAATGATTTCATCAAGAAGTTCATTTTCGCGTTTTGAAAACTTTGCTTTCAACTCTTTCTTTTCTTTTTCAAGATCAGAACAAGTTGATTTTTGTTTAGAAAGTTGGTTTTGTAAATCAGAAACTTCCGTGTTTAAGGATCTTATTTTCTTGTTTAAGTAAACATCAAGAGTGTCATACTTAATTTGCAATTGTTTTTCTCTTGAAACGGAGTTTTTGTAACCATCTTCTAATTCTGACTGTCGGGTTTGATTAATTTCAAAAATGTTTTCATTCACCTTATATCTCTCAAGCTCAGCGGTCAATTTTTCATTCGTGGCCTTAACATCGCGATTGACCTTTTTGACCTTTTCAATTTCAACACTACAATTGTTCAATAATGATTCAAATAACGCACGTGTTTCCTCATCATTCTCAGTATGCTGTGACTCGAAGCCTCCATTAGGATCCATATCTGAATTTGCCAAATTAATATTGCTACAACTTGGCGCGTTCATATATGTATCATAAGTGGGTGCAGGAGTCACAGGATGCTGTTCATTCTGAGGTGACATATCAAATATTTCATTATTGTGACATGTAGCTATGTGGTACTAGACTCATTGTTAAGCAATGGGGTGCTTCAGAACTCCGTGTATATTAGCCTGCTTCAGATTTCCGTGAAAATATTAGCTCTAAGTTTCCATGAATCTTCCATCATCCATCTCCATATACAAAGAGCCATGAAGTCATGTTCTTCTGCATTCAACTGTAATCCTGCCTTTTCCTTCTGAGCCAACAGCACTGCTTTCTGTAGATACTCAAGATCATTCTTTTTCGGCCTGCTGGGACAGTTCCTTGCCATATGATCGACTCCCTGACAGTTGAAACACTTTAACAAATTTCCTTGATTCACATTTCCAACATTCCCAGCAACTGGAGCAACATTTCGAAAGCGATTACCAACATTCTGATCCCAACATTCTGACCCCTTTGATTTCCAACAACTTGACCCATCTGATTCCCTGCATACTGCCCTTGATTACCCATCTGAAACCTTGTAGCATATCCTTACTGATTCCCATAAACTTTAACCATTTATCCTTGCTGACCCATATTGAAACTCGGCTGTGCAATCTGCTTGTTGCGAGTGTTCGATGAGATTCTTTGGTTGTTGTTGGTGGGTGTAGAGAAACGTCCTTGGAATGCCTTTGTTAGGTAACCAAATGCTTGAGTCAAGGCAGCAGTGGACTCATCATTTTCATTGAACTCTGGTTCTGGATATTGTGGGTAATGTTGTTGTGGAATGACTTGTTGTTGTTGTAGGTAGAATGGTTGTTGTGGTATGACAACAGTTTGTGGAACATATGGTTGTTGCATGTAGTTCTGAGTAGGTGATGATGATGATGGTTGTGTATTCACTGTTACAGGTGTTGGTGTCTGAGCAATGAGTGCAAGAGGATCATGTTGTTTGGCTAACTTTTCTTTCCTCACTTCATCTGCCTCTTTCTGGTTTTGCTTTAGGAAATCATAGAGCTGATCATAGTTCACCTCGTGAAGGTTCTTTGTTTGGTTAACAATCATGACATATCGCCCCCATTCTTCTGGTAAGTTGTTGATGAATTTGATGTTTTGAACAATTTGTATTGGTTCCAGCTTGTTTCTGATGAACTCATTCATTAGAGTGCAAAACCTGGTGTAATAAGATTCAATTGGTTCCGCTGGAGTAGATGTGAACTTCTCCCATTCACTTAGCAGCTTGTTTTCAACATCTTGTTGTCTAATTTCTGTGCCATGACAAAGCCTTTTAACTCGTTCCCACATATCAGAAGCAGTTTCACAACTGTCAATAGCAGCAAATATTTCTCGTGGTAAACCAAGTTAGATTAAGTGCATTGCCAAGTCATCAGCTGTAATTTGCTTCCAATCCTCTGGTGTGTAATCATTTTCTGTTTGTAAACGAAGGAATGGTAGGGTAGGAGGTGTGTCATTTGGATTTCCAAGGTCTTGAATCTGACGAGGCTTGAATGGTCCATTCTTGATGGAATGAAGTAGGAGTTTGCCATTTTCTTTGGTTTTGATATAGCGAAGCATACGGCTTGTCCATGGAAGGTATCCACCTTTTTCAAGCATCAGAGGATGGTTTTCAGCACCGGCTGCATGGATGTCTTGTTGAGTCGTCATTGATGATATTGTATGATAAAGTTGATTCAGGATCGTTGCAACGAAATAGGAGTGTGGTTTTTGAAGATTAAACTTAGTTATTGTTGTGATGTCTTGGTCCTTTGCTGAAGATCGTTTGAAGTTACTTGTAAATTAGATAAACTATGACCATTTAATTTAGACAAGATCAAAAGTAAATTCGACAAAGTTATGTAAATTACAATTTAGATAAAACTACAATTTCTATAGAAATCTCAATTTAGACCAAAATTTATACAAATTATGGCAAAATTTCAATTTATATAGAATAATGCAATTTATATAAACGATCTAACTAATTTATACAAACTAGTAGATATTCCCTTGTCGAAGTATTTGTCACACTTATAAAAGTGAGAGAATACCGAGTTCATGTTCGATGTTGTAGAAATTAAGTACGAATCAAATTTATAAAAGTTAATTAAGTTGCTAGTGTTTTACTACAATTGCGATAAAATGTCCAAATTACAATTGCGATAAGACCTTTGTGGACAATTGCGATAAGAATCCACTTGCACGTTTGCAATAGATTGCTTCTACCAGGTTTGCGATAGAGTACTAAGAGCAGATTTACAATAAGATGCTAAGAGCAGGTTTAAAATAAGATGCTATGGGCAGGTTTGCGATAAGATGCTATGGGCAGGTTTGCGATAAAGGGTCTGTTCCAGGTTTGCGATAGATTGCCACAATTACTATAAGTTTCACAATTCCTATAGAAATTATACAATTTCTATAAGAATCACAATTCCTATAAACCCTTTTCTATAGGAATTCTTATACAAGAAATCCTATTTTTCCATGTCGATGGAGCCCACTTTTTATCAAACTTCTTATACAAGAAATTGATAAAAATCTAATCCAATGAAGATTCGAACCGCAACTTTTTTGTAGTCCTTTTTTTTTCCGATCAACAACTTCAATATCACGTACAAACTAATAAATCTTAATCCTTTTGTCACCAATATTTTTTATAACCAATATTTTGACACAAAAGCTTGAACCTTTTTGATGTACGACCAGTTTTTGAAGCAAAGACACAATAGAAAAACACCAAAAACTCACTAAACACCACGTAAGAACAATAAAGCTACAAACTTTATCACTAAATCTTACGTAAAACTCAAAAAGCTTGAAACTTTAACCTTAAACCTCACGTAAAGATCAAATAAAAGACAAAAAGTACATGACTTTTTTAAGAAAAACGCAACTTTAAGCCTAGAAATGATCCCAACGAGACACAACTAATTCCTAAATCGTTGTATGGCGTATTGATACCACTTGTAATGACTAGAATCCTACTTTTATCACTACAACTAACTACTATTAAACGTGACACTCACAAGACAATAAGAAATATAGATGAGAGAAAGTGGATCGTATGGAAATATGGTCGAATGTTTATTAGCTTCAAAGTAAAGAAAACAAACACTAACTTAGAGCACACACTACACACTCTCACCTATACAACTCTATGAGGCACACTACAAATGGAGGTGAGAGTGCGTTTATATAGTGCAAATGGCCGGCGCCCTAAGTGGCTTAACTTGGGCTTGGTGGGCTTTGTGTTGGACTTGTACTTTTACATAAAGCTTGGACTTGTCTATTACATTCTATTATAGTCCAACACAAAGCTTTCATAAGCTATCCTTTGGCATACACACGACACACAATTACAAAGTTAATAAAATACAAATGACCATCACTTCACTTAATAATTTAAATGCTAACAAATTCCCAACAATCTTCCCCTAAACTTGTGATTTATCCTAAATCATCAAGTTTCTTCTAAATTAAATGAGGATTATGAGGATCTTCCAAACACTACATAGTCAGACTCTTGATCTGAGCTTTCCTCTGTTCTGCAAGATTGAATATCTTTATGACTAACTCATCTGTCATCTGTGTATCACTTTCAGCAATAACATCATTTTGTTCTTCTGGAGAGTACTTTGCTCTTTCTTTAGCTTGAAACTCTTCAGCCATTTTCTTTGTCTTTAACACTATCAGTACCTTGCTCATGCTCCAAGCATTGCCTAAAAGATGGTGCAATTTCCTTGGATGGAGTAATTATAAGAGTCAATGGTGCTGTGTATCTTGGATGCTTGAAGCCTGATATTATATTCCCTGTAATTGCTCCAAGAAGTCAAATCATCTCTCAGCAAGCCATGCAAGGGATGAACAAACGTAGTGAACTGAAATTGAAACTGAAAGAGCTTATTCCCAGCGTCCAACAACTGAAACTGGAGCTTGTTCTTATTATTGGCTGAATAATAAGACATGTTGGCTTCTCAAAAAGACATAGGGTTGATGATTTTGAAGGCGAAGCTTCCATTGTAAGAGGAGATACAACAACTGCTGCTTAGCCAGGTGTGGGAAAAGACAAGAGCATACAAGATGATGATGCTTTTACTAGACTCATGCACTTCTTGAACTTGATCAATTTGGGCAATCTTCCTCCACAATTTTTCTCCTTTGTTTGATCAATTTAAACTTTCTCCCCTGATTCTGAGAATACACATCCACAACCTTTCATCCTCCCTTGTTTGGTTAATCTTCCTCCCCTGTTTGGAAGATCTCTCACCATCATCTGAACTTTTTCTTTTATAAATTTCTCGATTGCATCTTCCATTTAGGACACCTTTTCAGACAATGTTGTACATGTAGCCATCAATTCATTAAGAGTTAATCTGCTGCCCTCATCACTTCCAGGTGTGTAAACTCCTGTGAGAGGTGAATCATGGGGCATTGACTCATAATCCATCATTAGATGGGTTTCTGAGCCACCCTGAATCCAAAATGTTTTAAGAAACTTTTGACTTAGCAGTATGAACTTGATTTTTAATGAAAAACCATACTGCTAACAACTATTTTGAAGGGATTAAGTGTAATAACAGACACTTAATCAAGATTTCATTTTAAATTAACCTTTGGTTGTGTGAGAACCAATGTTTTCAGTTATAAATAACTGCCTGTGTTCAGATAAACCCATTTAAAGGGCTTTCTTGACAGGGTTTCCAGCTCGTGGCAGTTGTTGCCTCTAACATAAGTGTTAGATTCACATTTGCTCGCTGTTCTTTCTATCAGATGTCCTTAGACTTGCTCATTATACTAAAAAGTATAAAATGATAGAAAGTGAGTTGAGTCAGTTACTATCTGATCAACTAAGCCATTAATTCAATATGAAATATCATAATAAGTTTCAAGAGAGAAGTTTTAAAGAATTTATTAACTTAGCTATAAACCTTTGCTAATGAATCCCCAAACTTTGACTATCATTAACCTATTATGTCAGCAACTTGAATTTCCAACTTTTGCTTGTTCACACTTGGCACTTGTAACTTCCTTTGTGCTCAATTTTCCATACCAGAAAATGTTAGTCCAAAACCAAGAAAATAGAGTGCAAAGCACTTGTCTTATAGCAGTATTATCATATGACTAACAGTATGAACAAAACAATCCAAATTTGTACTAGCAGTACAAACTTTTCAATAACAGTACTAATTGATAATGCTAGCAGTACAAACTTAATTTATGTTCAAAAACCACACAATTTTAAATCATTTAAGGATTAAGCATCCCAATACTTGCAACCAAGTATTGAAATCTACCTACATCAAAAGCTTTTGTGAGAAGATCTGCAAAGTTGTGATCAGAATCAATTTTAACCACTTGAATCAACTTTTTCTCATTGTAGTCTCTAATAAAACGATGTCTAATTTCTATGTGCTTTGTTTTAGAGTGTTGCACTGGATTTTTAATTATACAAATTGTACTACTATTATCAATATATATGACAGTGTTCATGAAATTGTACCCATAGTCAAGAAGTTGATTTTGAAGCCAAAGTACTTGACCATAGCAACTTGCAGCAGCTATATACTCAGCTTCAGTTGTTGAAGTAGCCACAATTGTTTGCTTCTTACACTGCCATGAAATGAGTCTACATCCAAGGAATTGACATCCTCCAGTTGTTGACTTTCTGTCCAAGCTTGCACCAGCATAATCACTGTTTGAATATGCTACCAAGTCAAAAGGTGATTCCCTAGAATACCATAGACCCAACCTAGGTTGACCCTTGAGATATCTAAAGATCCTCTTGACTGCTGTTAAGTGAGAAACCTTAGGAGTTACTTGAAATCTTGCACAAGCACAAACAGAAAACATGATATCAGGTCTTGATGATGTGAGATACATCAAGGAGCCTATCATAGATCTGTATGTGTGTACATCCACATTTTCTCCATCTACATCTTTAAGAAGAGGCTTCTCAGAGTCCATTAGTGTGCTTGCGACTTTTGAATCAGCAAACTGAAAGTTTCTTAGAATCTCTGCAACATATTTGTCTTGGCTGATAAATATGCCTTCACTTGATTGCTTAACTTGCAGAACCAAAAAGAAAGTAATTTCCCCCATGGAACTCATCTGAAACTTATCATGCATAAGTTTCTCAAACTCTAAACACATCTCCTTCCTTGTAGATCCAAAGATGATATCATCCACATACACCTGAACTAGCAAAAGATCCTTCTTGTGCTTCTTGATGAATAATGTCTGATCAATCTTGCCTCTTTGGAATCCATTTTCAATCAAATAGGAAGCCAGTGTTTCATACCATGCCCTTGGTGCCTGATGAAGGCCATAAAGAGCTTTGACAACCTTGTACACCTTATCTGGATGGTCTGGATCTGTAAAACCTGGAGGTTGTGAGACATAAACCTCCTCTTCAATAGTACCATATAAGAAAGCACTCTTGACATCCATTTGATAAACTGTGAAGCCCATAAATGAAGCATAGGCCAAAAATAGTCTAATGGCTTCAATTCTTGCTACAGGAGCAAAAACCTCTTCATAGTCTATTCCTTCCTCTTGTGTGTACCCTTGGGCTACAAGTCTAGCCTTGTTTCTTATCACTATGCCCCTTTTATCCCTTTTGTTCCTGAAAACCCATTTAGTGCCAATTACCCTTACACCCTTGGGTAAATCAACTAGCACCCAAACCTTCTGAATTTTAAATTAGAGAAGCTCCTCTTGCATAGCTTCTACCCAGCTTGAATCATCTAAGGCTTTTAGGACATTTTTGGGTTCTGCTTGTGAGAGGAAACATACAAATAAGCAAGAGTGTGCATCTTCATGCTGTTTTGATGCATATAGAGCATCAAGAAGCCCTTGTTGGTCTGAAGACATAAGTTGCTTCCTTGTCTTCACTCCTGATTATACATCACCAATCACATTGTCCAGGGAGTGGACTCTGTGAATCCTTGTGTGTGGTGTAGAAGGAACTTGATAATGAGGTGGGAGATTGTTGAAATCCACTTCATCTTCTAAGAATTCTGCTTCATTTGAGTTTGATGAGCCAGCAGTAGGATCAATTGGCTCAGCAGTAGAAACTTTTAGCCTAGCAAAAGAAACATTTGGCCTTGCAGTATCAAGTTGGGTCTCAGCAGTACTATCATCAATAGTACTGTTAACTTGATTCTCTTGTTCCTCAGTTCCATCTTCCTTGTTTTCACCTTCAATCCCTTCTTTAGCTTCATCAGAAGAAGGTTCATCATTCATTGAAGTTGAATCCACACTTGTCCATATTGGCATTAGCACATAATCTTGATCTTTCTCTTTTCCTAACCCTGCCTCATTTGATGCATTATCAGCTTCTGAACCTGAAAAATCATTAGTTTCTGCAATAACAGGCACATAATTCATTGATTGGGTTAGTGTCTCAAGATCAAATAGCCATTTGGGACCTTCACCTGCTACATTGGATTTGTTTTCTAGAAATTCCACATGCAGGTTTTCCTCAACTCTCCTAGTTCTTGAATTGTATACTCTAAATGCTTTGCTATTGAGAGAATATCCAACCAAGAATCCTTCATCTGCTTTACCATCAAATTTTCTTAAATGGTCACAGGTATTCAGAATTATTACATGACACCCAAAAGGTCTAAGAAATCCTATTGCAGGAGTTCTACCTCTAAAAAGCTCATAGGATGTCTTATTATGAGACTTGTCGCTTCATCAACAACCAAAATCCTGTTCTGGACATAGCAAGCAGTATTAACTGCTTCAGCCCAAAAAGTGATAGGCAACTTATAGCCAGCTAACATGGTTCTAGCAGCTTCTATGAGTGTCCTATTTCTCCTCTCAACAACTCCTTTCTGCTGACGAGTTCTAGCAACACTAAATTCTCTTCTAATACCTTTTTCTTTGCAGAAATCATCCATAACTCTATTCTTAAACTCTGTCCCATTATCACATCTGATGACTTTTACTTTCTTGTCTACTAAGTTTTATATCTCTGTAATGAATGTCTTAAGAATGCTAGATGTCTCATTCTTAGAACCTAAAAAGAAAACCCATGTAAACCTGCTATAGTCATCAGTAACAACTAGACAAACTCTTTTATGCTTAATACTACTCACAGAAGTAGGTCCAAATAAGTCCATATGAAGCATAAACAATGATTGATCAATAGAGTTAAAAATCTTGGGCTTACAAGTGGCTTTATGTTGTTTGCCTTTGAGACAAGCAACGCATGTTTGGTCATTTTCAAATCTTTTCTGAGGCAAGCCTCTTACCAAACCATCTTTGACAATTTTATTTATGGTTTTGAAATTAATGTGACCAAGCCTCCTATGCCATTTCATAGATTCATCCAATGTGGCCTTTGCAACAAGACAAGTAAGGGCCTCTTTAGGAACAATCTTCTTCATATCAACACTGTACATGTTGCCCTTTCTTGGAATTTTAAGCAATACTTGACTTTCATCAGGTAGCTTAAAATCAGAAGAAAGCACAAGACATTCAGTGTCAGTAAAAAGAACTTTGTTCTTTTTGTCACACATTTGTGAGACACTAAACAGGTTATACTTAAGCTCTTGCACATAGTACACATCTTCAAAATCCAATTTACCGATTTTAAGAGTACCTTTTCTAGTAATTCTTCCTCCCCAAAGGTAACATATCCTCCATCCAATGATTGAAAGTCTGAAAGATAAGACATGTTGCCTGTCATGTGCCTTGAACACCCACTATCTGAATATCCTTGATCTTCATCATCTGCTTGTGAATGTCCCTGCACATAAATAAGGAAATTAGTTTCCTTGGGGAACCCAAGCCATTACTGACTTGAGTTTTCCTCGTGCATCAATGTAATTAAATCTTTTGAGAACAGTTGATGCACCATTGGATTTAAGAGGTCTCCAAATCCAACATGCTGAGGCCTTAACAACATTGGCCCTCTTTTCCCTAGCATTATATTTAATGTTGCCAGTACCCTTTGGCATCCAAATTTGTTTTTTGTATAACTGCTCTTGTTGGAAAGGGCCTTTTAGAAGTTGTGGGTGCATGTTTGAAAGTCGTTTTTGCACTTTGGACTGCTGGTTTTGGGTAAACAGAGTTAAATGGTCTGGCAATAGTAACTGCTTGTCTAGCAGTAGAAACTTGTTTTGGGCCAGACTTTAAGAAACTTGCTCTGGGTGTTGTTCTAGTAAAATTATAGTGACTTTTAGTTGTATACCTTTTTAAATTCACCCTATGGTTTGAATACCCAGATACCCTTAGGTTGCAGAAGGCTGCAAGATGGTCAAAATCTCCACAAATGAAACAAGCTTTGTTATAGAAGACAAAGTCATCACCTGGTTGGTGAGACTTGAGGTCCTTCCAATTCCTTTGGTTACCTTTAGGCTTGTTTGTGGTTCTATATTGTTCTCAATATCTTACTGGTTGCCTAACATGTTTAACATTTGTTTTAGGCTTAACAGTATCATTCTTGATCACCTTAGGAACACTTGTTCCTTTTGCCTTAACAACATCAGGTTTAGACTTAACTTGATCTTCCTCATCATCATCAGATGTCCAGTCCTCAATAATTGGACCATCTGATTTCCTACCAGAGGACACCTTGTCCTCAGGAAGTGAAGTATCACTTCTACTTTCAAGCTTATCAACAACTACATTTTCTTTTGGCTGAACACCTTATTCTAACTTTGGTAGTTGAAATTCAGACAAGCCTGTGTGCTCTAGGTCTATCCCAGGGGGTACAGGGATTCCTCTGTAAAGAGGTGGAACATCATTATATCCTAACCCAGACTTGGCTTTGTTGATTATTTGACATTCAATTAAGTTGGTTACACCCTTAGAGGCATATTCTAATGTTTCTACACTTAATTGAATGTTTTCTTTAGCTTTCTTAATCCTATCCAACTCAGCTTTCAAATTACTAATTTCAAAATTTTGAATTAGTATTTCCCTGTTAAGAAGGATTTTGGCATCAGTAAAAGTAGCTTCATTGGTCTTATAGTGTATAATCTGCTCTTCTGGGATAGCTAAACCTCTCTTATGATTCCACAAGTTATTTTCAGTTTTGCTTAGTTCTATCATTTGTGCATCATAATGTTTTCTTAAAGTTTCAAGTTCTTTAAGAGCAAAGCAAGTATTAGAACAAACTTTATCAGATTGTACCTCAGTAGTAGAGAAGGCCATGAGTGCCATCTGAGTAGAAGCTTCTTCTTCATCTGCCATGAAACTCCAATCAAATCCTAAGCCATCAATAGCTACCATGGCTTTTGAGTTTGGCTCAGTGGTCTCCATAGACTTGGACTTGCTTCCATAACCTTTGCTCTTGCTATCTTGTTGCCTAGGTCTTCTGCATTCCCTTGAGAAGTGCCCCATCATGTGGCAGTTGTAGCATTCTATCTTTGATTTGTCAAAACCAGCAGTATCATTGCTGTTGATAGTGATTTTCTTCCCTGTTCTTTGATAGAATTTCTTAGCCCTCATGCTAAGAAGAGAAATTTGCCATTTTAGGTCCATCTCCTCCAAATCATCATCATTGATTTCCTGGAGGTCTTCATGAGTAAGCATAGACCTATCATTCTGACTTGTTAGGAAGGCACAAGTTTTCTTATCCATAATACCAATAGTACTGCTTGATGAACTAGCAGTATTAACTCCCACATCAATCTTCACATCTTCAACTGGATTTGAGTTACTAGGTGATGACACAAATGCCATGTTCCCAGTGCTTGAACTAGATGCTCCAGTCTTCTTCACATCTTGTTCCACAATCTTGAAGTTGCTATACAGATCCATTAGGTTCATGGTGTCAATGCCTGGCTTGTTCTTCCAGACAACAACATGCATAGCCTACTCTTCAGGTAAGCTTCTCAGAAATTTGGAGTTTAGATCTTCTTGAGGTATATCCACCCCAAGAATAGCAAGTTGGCTCACAGTCTTCTGAAGCCTGTTAAACATGTGGTCTAATGATTCATTGCTTGTTGAAGAGAAGTTTTCAAAGTTCTGCTTGAGAAGAGTCTTCTGGGTCTTCTTGGTGGCATCATTCCCACCATACCTAGCAACAATGGCCTCAAATAATGACTTAGCATCTTTGAACTTGCTGAAGTTTAAAAGTTGATCATTTGGAATGGTCATCATCAGCATACTTCTGGCCTTGAGGTCATTCTTCTTCTTTATCCTCTTTTCTCCAGTCATTGGATTGATCAGCACAGTTATCTCATCCTTCCCCTCAACTGTTGATGTAGTGGTTGTAGGCTTGTAAGTGTTTCCTTCTTCAATAATTTCCCAAAGTGTATAGTCTTGCACTTGGAAATATTGCTCTATCCTTTGCCTCCACATATCAAACTCATTCTGCTTGAGCATTGGCAACTTTGTAGCAACATTCGTTTGAATAGACTCCATGTCCATTTCTTCTTCTAAATCAAAATTATCAACCTGAGCTCTGATACCAATTGAGAGGATCAATCAGCCCTTTACCACTTGTGAGGATTGATTAATAATACACTTAGGATGTTAGTCCTTTTAACGTGTATATGATACTTTGAGTGAATATGATTAAGTATGCGGAATCTACTTAACCACACTTAGAAGGATATTGGTTTGAGGAAATGGAACAGTGGTGGTTGTTTGTATTGTATAATGAACACACAATGTTAACACAAAACGATTCAATATTATTGAGAATAGTACGAGTGATCTTCACTATCACTAGGGTTACAAAACCTTGAATCTTTGTTACAAAGAAAAACAATGACTGATATGTTTTTCTTATTTTCTAACTCGTTCACTATTCAACTCACTTAGTGTTGGGTTATAAGATGCCGCTGCTTCAGATAATATAGTATTGCTTATGGTTGTTAATGAAAAATACACTAAGTATCATTCTGCTGCCCGACTAAATGATTCTACTGCTAATGTATTTATTCTACTGCTGAGTTTCTGAGAAGATTGAAGAAATAAGCTAAGTATGATTCTACTGCTAGACTATGAAGATCCTACTTCTAGAGTAAATCATTCTACTGCTTATTAGATGAACGTGTATAGTTTGTTAGATAATTATGGTAATGATACGAATAGATATTATCTTGTATAGAAAGTCATTGTAACCGACTAGGACTCCTTAAGTCTATAAAAGGAGGATCTAGGGTTAGGTTAGTATACGCATTATTGTTAGTTCGATTCACTTCAAGGTTATTGTAACCCTGTTACTTTTGAGTAACTGTATTAATATATTGAGGTGATTGTTGAGAGAATTCTTGTGTGTTCGATTCATAATTCTTCTTAAGATTAAGTATTAGTTTCCGTATAATACTTAATAGATCATTCAAGAACAGTTTCTATACCTATTGTCTTAGATCTACATCTAAGGTAATTAACAAGGTCGTTAGCTCAACTGGGATCAACAAGTGGTATCAGAGCCTGTGATCTAGAGACTGCTATCAAGAAGAATTTCGTAAACTCAGATACGTTCATCATCTACATAAGCAATGGATTCCGAATCTACTCATATGGTGACTGCTTCAAAGGTACCAATGCTCAAGGCCGGTGAGTATGAGCTGTGGAAGATGAGGATTGAGCAGTACATGAAGATGCTTGACTACTCCATGTGGGAAGTCATTCAGAATGGAGATACTCTACCTGCTAAGGGTGCTGATGGGACACCTTTACCTATTAAAACTAATGAGGAGAAGGCACAAAGGAGATTGGAAATCAAAACTCACAATATTCTTTTGATGGGTATACCAAGTGAATATCAATTGAGTTTTAGTAACACTCAGACTGCTAAGGAGTTGATGGATGCTGTTGAACTCAGATTTGGTGGGAATGAGGCCACCAAAAAGTCAAGGAAGAATTTTCTCAAGCATCAATTTGAAACATTTACTGCCTTAAGTTCAGAAAACATTGATGCTACCTATGATAGACTTCAGAGGTTAGTAAGTCAATTACAACTTATGAAGGTCTTAGTGCCTCAAGAAGATATTAATCTCAAGTTTCTGAGGAGTTTACCATCTGAATGGAATACTCATACAGTGGTCTGGAGGAACAAGACTGATTTTGAGAAGATGACTTTGGATGATTTATACAATAATCTAAAGGTATATGAATCTGAAGTCAAAGGTACATCAAGCTCATCTTCTAGTGCAAACAACCTAGCTTTTATGTCTTCAAACAACAAGGGATATGGAAGCTCTCAAGAAAACCATTCTGCTGGTGGTCATGTTGTTTCTGCTGTTGGCACATCTGGTTCTGCTGCTAGTTTAAATACTGATAACATCAGTGATGCAGCTATATGTGCCTTTTTGGCTGATCTCACCACAAGTACTTCTGTTACTGATTAGGATTTAGAACAAATAGATCCTGATGATCTAGAGGAGATTGATTTGAAGTGGCAGATGGCTATGCTTACTATGAGGGCTAGGAGATTTCTGAAGAAAACTGGAAGAGCACTCAAGTACAGACAAACCAATGTGGGGTTTGACAAGGCCAAGGTTGAGTGTTATAATTGTCAGAGAAAGAGGCATTTTGCTAGGGAATGCAGAGCACCAAAGAAGAACAGAGAGACAGCAAGGATTGTTCCCATTGAAGAAACCAAGACTACTGCTGCTCTAGTATCTTGTGATGGCTTGGGAGAATATGACTGGAGTGACCAAGCTGAGAAAGGACCAAATGCTGCTTTCATGGCTGAAGAAGAAAAGAAGGGACACAATTTTGCTCTAATGGCCTATGCTTCTTCATCCTCTGGTTCAGACTCTGAGGTATCTAATGAGTCATCTTGTTCATTTAAATCTTGCATAGATATTGTTGAGGAACTCAAATCTAGGAATGAGAGTTTTAGAATGGAAGTAGAAAAGTTAAAACTTGATAAGTTAGGTTATGTATATGGCCTAAAATCAGTAGAAGAAAAACTTGACTTTCTTAGACAGAAAAAAGTAGAGTATGTTGATAAGATTAATGGACTAGAAGTTGAAATTATTAAGAAAAATTGTGAAATTAATGTTCTTAACAAAAGAGTAGAGGAGGCTGAAAAAGCTAGAGATGTAGCTTTATCTGAGAAAGAGAAACATGTTGTTAGGGTAGAAAAACAACAATTTGCATGCAAACTCTGTGAATAAAGCTATTGAAAGGCAATTAATGAGAAAAGGAAGTGGCTTAGGGTACAATGAAGTAGCTCCCCCAGTCAAAAGTGCCTTTGCAGCTCCTAAGAAGGAATTATCTTTCATAACTGAGATAGATGCAAAACCTGTAGGTGAAACAAATGAATCAAACAATGAAAAACCTGATAGAACTAATGCACCTAAGGTAGAGATGAAGTCTGATACCTTGATAATTGAAGATTGGGTGTCAGATAGTGAGAATGATGAGACTGACTCAACACCTAAGGCTACAAAGGAAGAAATTCCTAAATCAGTTGAAACTAAAGCTAAACATGTTGAGTTTGAAAAGCCTATGTTAGGAAGTAGGATCTCTAGGAAAATGGCTGAATTTGATGATAAACCTATAGAATATCCTAGGAAATCTAATAACTTGCCTATAGGAAACCAAAGAAATTGGAACAGCCTAATTTCACACAAGTTAGGTAGTAATTTTGAACTGGTTAAGAAGGCATGTTACAGTTGTGGTAGTTTTGAGCACTTTGAGGAAGATTGTTACTACTACAAACCTGTTAGAACTTATGCTCAAAAACCTGTATGGAACCAACACACTAGGGTGAACCATAAGAACTTTGTTAGAAGGACTCACCTTCATCCCAATAGAAACATGGTTCCTAGGGAAGTTTTGCTGAGAAATGGTGCTACTAGGACAATTACTACTGCTGCACCAAAAAGGCCCATTCAAAAGAAAACAGAGTTTTCTACTGCTAAGGCAAAAGCAGTTTCTACTGCTGAGCCAAAAGTAGTAACAGACACTGTTGAGGGCAATCACTTTTATGCTGTTAAGGCCTCAGCTTGCTGGGTCTGGAAACCTAAAATTAAGGTTTTAGATCATGTTCTCAGACACAGCAGTGCATCAATGGACTTGAAGAAATTTGATTACTTTGATGCACAAGGCAGATCCAAGTCAGTAATGGCTTGGGTCCCAAAGAGAAACTAATTCTCTTACTTTATGTGCAGGGCAATCTACAGGATGAGCTAAAGGATAAATGCACTTTTGATAGTGGATGCTCTGGACATATGACTGGAGACCAAAGCAACCTGGATGATTTTGAAGCTATGGATGGTGGCTATGTTGCTTTTGGTAATGATCCCAAAGGTGGAAAAATTATTGGTAAAGGTACTATTAGAACAGGCAATTTGGATTTTGAAAAAGTGTACTTGGTAAATGGACTTAAGTTTAATCTTTTTAGTGTCTCACAAATGTGTGACAAAAAGAATTTTGTTCTTTTTATAGACACTGAGTGTCTTGTCTTATCTCCTAACTATAAGTTGCCTGATGATAAATCAGTCCTACTTAGAGTCCCTAGAACAGACAATATATACAGTGTGGACATAAAGAATATAATTCCCAAAAGAGATTTAACTTGTCTGTTTGCCAAGGCCACAATTGATGAATCCAAACTTTGGCATAGAAGGCTTCGACACTTAAATTTCAAAACAATAAACAAATTGGTTAAGGGAAACCTTGTGAGAGGTCTACCTTCAAAAATTTTTGAAAAACCTGAAACCTGTGTTGCTTGTCAGATGGGAAAGCAACACAGAGCTTCTTGTAAGTCCAAAGTGGTGAACTCTATTTCTGAGCCCTTATACATGTTGCATATGGATCTTTTTGGGCCAACTTTTGTGAAAAGCCTGAATAAGAAAATGTATTGCCTAGTTGTCACTGATGACTATAGTAGGTTTACTTGGGTTTTCTTTCTAGCAACTAAGGATGAGACTTCTGGTATCCTTAAGGCTTTCATAACAAGAGTAGAAAACCTAGTTAATCACAAAGTTAAGATAATTAGATGTGACAATGGAACTGAATTTAAGAATAATGTGATGAATCAGTTCTGTGTTGAAAAAGGTATCTTAAGACAGTTTAGTGTGGCTAGAACTCCTCAACAAAATGGTGTTGCTGAGATGAGGAATAGGACATTAATTGAGGCTGCTAGGACAATGTTGTCAGAGTTAAAATTACCCACTACTTTTTGGGCTAAAGCAGTTAACACTGCTTGCTTTGTGCAAAATAGGAGTAAGGTAGTGAAGCCTCATAACAAGACCCCTTATGAATTATTTCATGGTAGGAAACCTATGATAGATTTCTTGAAACCATTTGGGTGTCCTATTACTATCTTAAATACCCTTGATAACCTAGGCAAATTTGATGAGAAAGCAGACCACGGTTTCTTTGTTGGATACTCCACAAATAGTAAGGCTTTTAGGGTATTCAATCAAAGAACTAGGCATGTGGAAGAAAACTTACATGTTAGGTTTAGTGAAACCATACCTAGTGTATCTGGAAGTGGACCTGAATGGCTGTTTGACATAGATTCATTAACCAAAAGTATGAATTATGTGCCAGTAAATGCAGGTACAACTAACATGTCTGCAGGAACACAAGATAATTCCAATGTAGGTACACAAGCCAAGGCCAATGAATCTGCTAAGGAATTTGTCTTGATTGAGAAGTGGAAGCTTAATCAAACTTTCAAGACTAAAGACAAGGAAGGCAAGAGTTCACAAGGTGATGCTGTTCATAAAGATGTAGAAGGTGGAGATGAAGCTTCTAATGCTGAAAAGGTGGTTAATGAAGAACCACATGTTGCTGATAAAGTGGATCTTGGTGAAAACAGAGGATATAACACAAGCAGTAGTATTCCTGATTCTACTGCTATGCCAAAAGTTTCTGCTGCTCAGCCTAGCAGTTCTACTGCCATACCAAGATTTTCTATTGCTGATGAAGATGGGAGATCCTTTGATGATCTTAACTATCCAAATGACCTAAACATGCCTGGATTAGTTAATGTCTATGCAGACACTGATGATGAAGTTATTGAAGGGTTTGGTGCAGAGGCTGACTTAAACAACATGGAGAATGCAATTCCAGTCAGTCCTATTCCAACCACCAGAATACACAAGGACCATCCTAAGGTGCAAATTATTGGAGATGTTCGTTCTGCTGTTCAGACAAGAAGTAAAACTAAAGGTTTCAGTAATTTGTTTGCTCAAGGGTTATTTGCTCAGTCTCTTCATTAAAGAAAGAGCCACAAGGATTTGCAGAATAGTATGTTTGCTTGTTTCTTGTCACAAGTGGAACCCAAGAATGCCTACACAACATTAAAAGATGAAAGTTGGGTTGAAGCTATGCAAGAGGAATTATTGCAGTTCAAGCTTCAAGAAGTCTGGACATTGGTTGATTTGCCTTCAGGAAAAAGGGCAATTGGTACTAAATGGGTGTTCAGATGCAAGAGAGATGAAAGAGGAATAGTAATCAAAAACAAGGCAAGATTGGTGGCTCAAGGATACACTCAGGAAGAGGGCATTGACTATGATGAAGTATTTGCACCTGTAGCAAGAGTAGAGGCAATCAGACTATTCTTGGCATTTGCTTCATTCAAGAACTTCACTGTGTATCAGATGGATGTGAAAAGTGCTTTCTTGTATGGAAAGATTGATGAAGAAGTTTATGTGATGCAACCACCAGGTTTTGAAGACCCTAATTATCCTAATAGGGTTTATAAGGTGGATAAAGCACTGTATGGCCTACATCAAGCTCCTAGAGCTTGGTATGACACCTTGTCTAAATATTTGTTAACCAATGGTTTTAGTAGGGGAACCATTGACAAGACTCTGTTCATCAAGAAAGACAAAAAGGATATCCTACTTGTTCAAGTATATGTAGATGATATCATTTTTGGGTCTACAAACAAGGTGTTATGTGAGGAATTTGAGAAGCTCATGTATAGTAGATTTCAGATGAGTTCTATGGGGGAACTCACTTTCTTTCTTGGGCTTCAAGTTAAACAGAAGACAGATGGGATTTTCATCAGCCAAGACAAGTATGTGGCTGATATTTTGAAGAAATTTGGTTTTTCTGATGTGAAGCCAGCTAAGACAACAATGGAGACCAACAAGCCTTTGCTCAAGGATGAAGATGGGGAAGAGGTTGATGTGCATTTGTACAGATCCATGATTGGATATTTGATGTATCTAACTGCTTCAAGGCCAGACATTATGTTTGCTGTGTGTGCTTGTGCCAGATTTCAAGTGAACCCCAAAGTTTCTCACTTGAATGCAGTGAAGAGGATTTTTAGGTACTTAAGGAGTCAACCTAGGTTGGGCCTTTGGTATCCTAAGGATTCACCTTTTGATCTGGTGGCATACTCAGATAGTGATTATGCTGGAGCAAGTTTGGACAGAAAGTCAACTTCTGGAGGCTGTCAATTTCTTGGACATAGGTTGATCTCTTGGCAATGCAAGAAACAGACTGTGGTGGCTAATTCAACAACTGAAGCTGAGTATGTGGCTGCTTCTAGTTGCTGTGGACAAGTGCTCTGGATTCAGAATCAATTGCTGGATTATGGGTACAACTTTATGAACACCATAATTTACATTGATAATAACAGTACAATGTGTATTATTAAAAATCCTGTTTTTCATTCAAAAACAAAACATATTGAGATAAGACATCACTTTATCAGAGATTCTTATGAGAAAAAGCTAATTCAAATAGTTAAAATTCATACTGACAACAATGTTGCAGATTTACTCACTAAAGGTTTTGATGTTAGTAGATTTCAATTTTTAATTGCTAGTATTGGAATGATCAATCTTTGAAAAATCTTATCTCTGTGTGTTTTTGTGTTAGTTTGTAAGGATTTGTACTGTTATTAATCAAATAAGTTGTTTCTATTGCTTGCTCTATTTGTATGTTGTCTGTTGCTAGTTGTTTATTCAACTGCTATGTATCACTATGACTTGTGATTATTGTGGTATCTTGTTTCTTGTGTTTTTGTGGTTTTCCACTAACCTTTTGTAGGAAAAGTCAAAGGGGAAAGCTTATTTTATGGGAAAAAGATGTTTGAAAAGATCAGCAGACATTCTGCTGTTAGTTAAAAAGTTTCTGCTGCTAAGCAAAACTTTCTGCTGCCGGAGTTCTGCTGCTCAGATTGGAACTATTGGGATTCTACTGCTCGTTTTCAAACTTAAGGGTAGATTTTGTAACTTGGTGCGAATAAAACCCTAATGAGATCCAAACGGCTTACAAACCCAATTCGGTCTCAAAATTAACTTTGTGCGCCCAAAATTAAACCAATTTCAAACCCTAACATATCTTTTTAACATCTGATAAAAAACCCCCAAAATCAAAACCCTAATTTCACAATGACAAAAAGAGACTTCTCCAATAATCACAATCAAGTGGTGTTTCTTCAAAAGGTCCCTGAAGCTGAGGATTTTGCTGAAGTTATTGAATTTCTTAATGCTACACACTTAAGGTATGCATTAGTAGCAAATCCCACTATATACATTTCCCACATGAAACAGTTCTGGTCTACTGTTAAGGCCAAAACTAAAAATGGGGAAGAATATTTGCGAGCTGTGGTAGATGAACAAAGGATAATTATTTCTAAGTCATCTGTAAGAGAAGCACTTCATCTTTCAGGTGATGAAGAAATACTTTGCCTTGATAATTCTACTATTTTTCAAGAAGTTGAAAATATGGGTTATGAGAAGAAAAATAATGGTTTAAAGTTTTTCAAAGGTCTTCTCTGCCCACAATGGAAATTCCTTCTTCACACCCTTCACCATTGTCTTAGTCCTAAAACTACAGGGTGGAATGAGTTCAGCACAACTCAAGCATCTGCCTTGATTTGTCTGGCCACAGGACAACCCTTTAATTTTTAGGCTATGATTCTGGATGGGTTGAAAAAGAATATTTCTGGGAAAATTTTTGTTTACCCAAGGTTCTTACAATTAATCATAAATAAACAACTTTTAGAACCTAAGGTACATACAAGGACACATGATAGTCCTGAGCTTAAAAGCAAAATGTTTTCATATTTGAGAAAAAATGGGACTGGTTTTTCTGGAACTATAACTCCTTTGTCCTAATATATGTTACAATTGGCTGCTACTCAGGGTGAAGGTGCTGAAATCACAACAGCTACCCATCACACACCCACTCCTGAACATTCATCTGAATCAAACCCAAAAGACCCAATCCCCTAGGATTTCACCCAATAAGGACACTGAGCAACCTCAGGCCAGTGTTGGTATGGAAGCAGATGAGGCTGCCACAGGTGATATAGGTGGCATGATGGGAGAGGCTAGCACTACTGATCCTGGCTTAGCAGCTGGACAGGACAGTGCTAACATAATTAAGACCTCAAACATGGCAACATCTAATGCAGAGGGTTCTTTTGAACCTGATGCAGGTGATGGTAACCCCAGCCAACTGACTAAAAAGGGGGGCTCAGATGATCAGCCTAGGGTTGATACTGAGTTTAGGCCCATTGATTCACCTCTCGGACCAGGTAACACAGGCCGAAGTGATGAGATTAGAAAAGATACTGAGGAATTGATTGCAACAAATGTACAAAATGACAAATCTGATGATCCACCTCTCGGGTCAGGTAACACAGACCGAAGTGGTGAAGATAGTCTGCAACTTATCAAAGAATTGATGAAAAAGTGTACAATATTGTCAAATGAAGTGCTTGGTCTCAAACAGGAGGTTCAGAAACTTAAAACTACTCATGGTGCTGAAATCAGGAAGCTCAAACAAAGGATTAGTCATCTTGAGGGAGTTAAGAGACCAAGGGCTTCTACATCTGCAAAGATAAGGCCAAAGAAGGTTTATTCCAAACCAAGTTTGGGGGAGGATGCTCCCAAACAGGGGAGGAATGAAGACATGGATACTGAGGAGATAGTCAAGGATTCAGGGGAGGTTTCAAAACAAATTGATGAAGGTGTTGCTGCAAATGAGGGGAATGAAAATGTTGATATGGATGTGGATTCTGCTGAGAATGATGAATTTGTGGTCAAGGATAAGTCAAGTAATGAAGTGGTTCTTGAAAATGTTGCTAGTGTTCAAGATGGTGAGTGTGGAAAGGTTGGTTTCACTGCTGAGGAAATTGATAAAGCTGCTAGTATAGCTCTTTCTATTGCTAGTGAAGATGAAGCTGCTGCTGAGACTGATAGTGTTCAAAATCCTGCTAAGGGAGATTCTGCTGCTGGTTCAGGGCATCCTACTGCTAGTGTTGCTCATTCTGCTGCTGAGCCAGAGCAAGGTTCTACTACTGAGTTAAATGATGATGATGTGAGCTTGGCTGAGATTATGTTAAAGCTTAAGTCTTCAAAAACATCAACACCAAAGAAACCAGAACAACAACAACCAACATCACAACTCCAATCACAACCAAAAGCACCTACTGCTGAACAACCAGAACCTGAATCTCAACCAACAACAAAACAAACAATTTCACCTACAACAAAACAAGTAACTCTAAAACCTACAATTTCAAGAACTTCTGTCAAAGGAGTAAGCATAAGAGAACCCATTCCAACCAAAAAGCTTCTACAAACACATACATACACTGGAAAAGGAAAAGGTAAGATGGTTGATGAGCCTGAGCCTTATCCATTTCACATTCCTTTTGAATTTTGGCCTCCTGACCTTAGAGAAAAACATGATCTTGAAGCTGCTAAGAAACTTGCAGCTGAAGAAGAGGCAGAATATGAAAGGGAGCTTGAAAAACAGAGGAAACAGGCTGAGAAACATGCTGAGATTGAAGCACAATTAAATGCTTGGGATGAGGAGAGAGCTAAAGGTAAAGCTAATATGGAATTGTTAAAGGTGAAAGAAGAATTGCAAGATTCTTTTAATGCAGAAAGTGAGTTTGACTGGTTAGAGAAGTTCAGAGTTAAGCACAAGAAGAAATTTCTTAATCAGAGAAAGAGGAAGAAGGTGCTCAGACCTCCAACTGTCAAGCAAGTAAGAAATTTTCAAGAGCATTATTTGAAAAATATGAAGGGCTGGAAGCTTGTGCAGTTGAAAAATTATTCAGATGCTGAAATTCAGAAGAAGTATGAACTTGGTAATAGAGAGTCTGAAAAATTTATTCCAATGGGGTCTGAGGCTGCAGAGGAAATTATTAATAAGAGATTTAAGAAGGTAGAGAACCTGAGGTTGAAGCACAACAAGTTGAAACAAAAGTAAAAGAAAAGGTTGTAAAGGAAGAAAAAGGTAAGAAGAGAAGTGGCAGAGTATTGAAAATGAAAGGTACAAAGAAGAGGAAAATTGAAATGTCTAAGGCAATAGAGCAACGATCTAAATCTGAGACAGAGCATGAAACAGAGGCTACTCAAAAGGTCAATGAAAAAGGGGAATCTGAGGATGACAGAGAAAAGATGATGCAACTTACAGTTCTTTCAAAACATAAAGAAACTGAAGTTATTGATGCAGTTCCTCTGGCAGCAAAGCATCCAATTATCTCTTACACTTATGGAGTCAGAGATGGAAGTGAGGCCTTTTGGGAGTTCAAGAGAACAAAGGGTTTTTACTACAGGTATACTAGGTTTTCCCAAATGATGTATTATATGGATAGAGAGGATGTTGTTAATCTCTAGAAAATGTACAAGGAAAAATATGGTAATACAAGACCAAAAGAGGTTGCTGAAAGGGTTATCTATTATTAATTGAAGATCATGTTTGAACCTGATGATAGGGATATTGAGTGGACACGCTTAAACAACAATAGTGTGACAAGATGGTATTTATATCAGTCTTGTGGTGTACATGCTTTGCATGCTCAAGGAGTAAGTCTATATATGTTGGTTGAAAATAATTATCCTGCATTGAACTTTCATAAGGAAATTATTAATCAAATGTTACAACCTGGAAAGTTGGAGATGCAAAAGAGTTTCTTTTCAGATGATCAAGCCTATCAACTTTTGAAAAAGTATGAGAGAATTCTCAAGCCCAAGAGAAAGTAAGTGTTTGGAAGCATCCTCCTGGTGCTTAAAAGAAACTTGATGATTTTGGGAGAAAATATCAAGTTTAGGGGAGGACTGTTGGGTTATAAGATGCTGCTGCTTCAGATAATATAGTATTGCTCATGGTTCTTAATGAAAAATACACTAAGTATCATTCTACTGCTCGACTAAATGATTCTACTGCTAGTGTATTTATTCTACTGCTGAGTTTCTGAGAAGATTGAAGAAATAAGCTAAGTATGATTCTACTGCTAGACTATGAAGATCCTACTGCTAGAGTAAATCATTCTACTGCTTATTAGATAAACGTATATAGTTTGTTAGATAATTATGGTAATGATACAAATAGATATTATCTTGTATAGAAAGTCATTGTAACCGACTAGGACTCCTTAAGTCTATAAAAGTAGGATCTAGGGTTAGGTTAGTATACGCATTATTGTTAGTTTGATTCACTTCAAGGTTATTGTAACCCTGTTACTTTTGAGTAACCGTATTAATATATTGAGGTGATTGTTGAGAGAATTCTTGTGTGTTCGATTCATAATTCTTCTTAAGATTAATTATTAGTTTCCGCATAATACTTAATAGATCATTCAAGAACAGTTTCTATACCTATTGTCTTAGATCTACATCTAAGGTAATTAACAAGATCGTTAGCTCAACTGGGATCAACACTTAGACACACTTTAACTAATGTCTAACTCTCTATATATATATTATCTAAGCACATGCACACTTGAGTATTTGTCTACTTGCTAGTTTGTGTGTGTCAGTAGCTAAGATACAACTTGTTCTGTGTATTCAACATGTTGACTGAACACTTATCTAAGATATTATCTACCGTATATATTTGACTTTTATACACAAATATCTTTTTCATATTTATCCAGTCAGCAGTAGAATACGCGACACTTATCCACTCAGCAGTAGTTTGAATCACTCCAATAGCAGTATTTGATATACTAGCAGTAGTATTCTTGCGGCAGTAGAATCTCCAAGAATAGCAGTAGTATGGAATATACTAGCAGTAGTATAGACACTTGGAGTATTTTCCTTTATGCACCAGCAGTACTAATCTTCATAACATTTAATTCCCAACATTTTCATCTCCCTTTAAACACTAAAATTACATTACGGATGATGTATACATAGTATTAAAGATGGAGATGCGAAAAACAACGGCAAAGTTTTAATGGTCACACAAAAAGGGGTTCTATTTCCAAAATCTTGATATAAAATTATTATTGGCCATTTGGCACCCAATATAAACTAAACAGCTGAGTCTGTTTGTAAGTTCTTGAATATTGGCCTTCCTTGACCATCTGTGACCACTATTGACCATTATTGCATCAGGAAATTCTGAATGAGCAGTTCAATGGCTAGGACTATTTGTGGCCACTCTCTTCACTATAAACAATAACTATTTGATCAATGCTATATATGATAGGCCGCCAATAATTAATCCAGCTATGCTTGTGTCATTCATTTTCTCATAGCTGCAAGGCTTTTTGTGTGTTTGCCAAACAATTGGATGCTCTGACTTTACGAAGTGTGAAACCTAGGTGAAGAGTTAGAAAAAAGTTGATATATAAGAAACATTGGTCCATCAAGTTTGTGCGCGTGTAGGATGTTGCATGTATTCTGCTCACAGAAAAACATGCTGTTACCATATAAGTAGAGAGTAAAGATGTGTACTTCAATATATTCTTAGGTCTATATATTGTGCCTTGTCATGTAATCCTTGTCATTGCACGTCTTGCGGAACACATGGAACCGATGAAATGCACAAAAATGATTTCGTTGATAAGAGGATGGCTGTAGATATAATGTCATGTTAGTTGATGTATATACTTTCATTGGAATATTGTCTAATTCTTTCTTCTATATTCCACATACAGTAGCCACTAAAAATCTAACCTCCTCCTGGAGAATTTGACAGTTAAAGTAAGAACCCCGAAATATATGACGGGGAGTGAGTACTCTTGAAGTTTCAGATGATTACACCAAAACAAAAATAGGAATTGATCACTGTTATTGTCTCTCATCTGTTCACAAAGATATATACATCATCTTCATAATTGAGTACTCTAGTCCTACTACATCGTGTAGTACATTTGACATTTACATGGAGTTCAGAACATTGTTTGAAATCAGAAGCTTAAGCATGCTGAGCTGATTGTCTGGTGGATGTTTTTTTGGAATAGCAATTTGATTAAAAACTAGCAAGGAGCTAGAAAAATATAGTTACAAAGTGGAGAATAGAGTGTTACAAGGATTGAAAAACCACTCTATCCAATTAAGGGAACAATTCTTAAGTCTGCTAGATATCCAAGTGTAAGAGTAATGTTTGATGTCGTTGAGGATTAGATCCTTATTCGGATGCTTGGAAGCAAAGACCAATTCATTTCTTGCACGCCAAAGGAACTAGAGGGTTGTGTGAATCACTGCATTAAAATAGCCTATCAGGTTGGGTGTGAGATGAACATGATCAACAAGGGAGAACAATTCATTGATGGTTGAGAAGTTAGCATTGGAGAGATTCCACCTTCTTAAGACGTCTAACCAAACTTGTTTTGCAATGCGGCAGTGAATGAATGGGTGTTCTTCCGTCTCTAAATCATCATCGCAAAGAGGGCAACGAACCGAGTGAAGGTCAATACCTCTCAAGTCAAGGTTGATTTTTTTCGGGAGTCTCCCTTTGGCGATCCTCCAAGAAGCTATATTGACTTTGATAGGAACTAACTTGTTCCATCTTGGATG
Source organism: Artemisia tridentata subsp. tridentata (assembly GCA_021014915.2). NCBI lineage: Eukaryota > Viridiplantae > Streptophyta > Magnoliopsida > Asterales > Asteraceae > Artemisia > Artemisia tridentata. The sequence continues at coordinate 256,560,202 of CP139501.1, forward strand.
ATTTTGATCCAAAGATATAGTAGTAGTATTAGTAATGTGAGTCCTCAAACCTTTGACCGAAAAGCTTCTTGTATCATCAATAATACACTCCCAAATGTCACAGGAGGGCGAAAGAACCAAATTAGACAACATGTTTGAGATATCCACAATCTCAGCTTGCTCAATATTGGATCTAATAGGCCTTGTCCATGCCCAAGTAAAGTGGAGATTAGGGGGTAAAATGTTGCTGGAATGGACAGGGCTTAGAGTATTTGCATCACTTGGTCCATTAGTAGTATCAGGAACCCGATCACACACCAAGCAATTCGGTTGATTGTCTAACCGAAAAATGTGAGGGAAAGTTTCTTTTAGAGTAGGACCATCCAACCAATTATCCAACCAAAAACGTGTAGACTCCCCGTTACCAATCTTTTTCTTGAAGATCAAGGGCAAGTTAATCCCATAGTCATTGAGAAGGTCATCCTTAAGCTTAGCAATTCTATACCATGGACCTGATTTACTTTAAATCAAGGATGTATCATGTAGACCTACTTGAGGATTATGAATAGAGCGAATAATTTTGCACCATAAGGCATTATCTTCAATTAAGAATCTCCACCACCATTTGGCCAACAAAGCTTGGTTGCTTACTACTAAGCTACCAATTCCGAGACCACCTTGTTTAGGAGAAGAGATGACCTTATCCCAAGCAATCCAAGGAATTTTATAAGAATCCGAAGACCCACCCCAAAAGAATTTCCTACGGATACCTTCAAGCTTATTAATAACTGTTTCAGGTGCCTTAAAAGTAGAAAAGTAATACACCCCCAAACTTCCCAAGACGGATTTGCATAAGGTTAAACGACCACCAAATGAGAGGGTTCTTGCTTTCCAACTAGATAAACGCTGATGAAATCGATCAATTAGGGGGTCCCACTTTGCACATCTTGCCATATTGGCCCCAATGGGAAGACCCAAGTAAGTACACGGGAAATGAGAAGGAATACACCCGATAGCGGTAGCAAAAGAGTTGAGCTCAAGTTGGGAGGTACCAATGCCAAAGAGTTTACTCTTGTTGAAGTTAACTTTGAGGCTGGATGCTATATGGAAGCAAGTGAGGATTCTAGACAAGTTCTCAATATTAGGCTTAGACCAATCACCCAATATAAGAGCATCATCCGCAAATTGGAGGTGAGAAACATGGATCTTATCAACTCCTACTTTATTTTCTGGTGGATGTATCTTAGAGTTTTCTTGTAATTTGGAAATCCAAATAACCAGAAGCTGAAATCATCCACGGTTACTAACTCCATATATTTGTTTGATGGATTCTTCATGTTCATGCTCTCTCCCACTCCCTTTATCTTTCTTAATGGGATAGATACCTTATATTGAAACTTCAGCAGCTCCCCGGTTGCTGAATATGTTTTGAGGGACCTATCACTGCAGAATCCAATCCTTTCAGTTGACATGAAGAGGATGCCTTCTATTGCACCGGCTGTGGTGTATAAGGAGCATCGAGAAGCATGCACAAGTTTCTCATTCTCAGTGGTGCTGAAATTCTTTCAGAAGATTTTTCCTTCGCGGGCAAGTGGTAGGATCTTGGCACCATAGCTCAACTCATGTTTCACTATTTCTAATAGACTTTTACCTGCATGAATTTTAGTCAAATGCATGTCACTGCTTTTAGTAGTAGAAAGAGAGTAATGGGGTTGGTAAGGATTAGACAAAATTAAGCCCCTTGTTGATGTCATCGGAATTCCCATGACAGTGTTTGAAAGTCTAGTATCTATGCTTTGCAATTGCACTGCTGTGTTTGGTTATCTTGCAGGTTTGAAATGCTTAATGGTGAAGGTGCTGGTTATGTTTTGTGGATCATGGTATCACAACGCAAGTACAAAGGACGGTTTTTACCTCAATCATTTAGAATAAGATTCAGTAACAAAAAGTGTTAAATTTACATTATTCAAATGTAGTGCGGAAATAGGCCCATAAAATAAGTAAAGCGGTCCCAATTATTTATCAGAGTTGTCTATGACCGTGCCCCTTGCCAAGCGCCTTCCAACAGTAAGCTATCGCCTTAAACATGAGAATACACACTAAAAGGTCAGCTAACGCTGGTGAGTTCATAGGTTTAATAAAAAATAATAACAACTGGACCATAATACAGTTATTTGCTACACTGGACTAAGATAGATATAAATCACAAACTCCACATATATCAACAAACACAGCCAATCCAGTATCAATATGATAGGTCACGGTAGCCCTCTCTCATATTGACAAACACAGTAGGGCCCTAGGATATATTTGACCTTAGCCAGGCAACACGTTATAGCAAAAGGTATCCGGGTTATTTGCTACCCTGGTCTAAGACAAATATCTAACGCATATCTAACCTTAGCCAGTCAACAAGCTATAGCAAATCAAAAACAACAGTTAGGTCCATTCAAAACAGTTTTGAATGTTTTCTCACCCCAAGGTTTCAATAAACAGTTCACGAGTAAAGGTGGGGCTGTGAAACTCACATGCATATCAGTCAATCACATAACGCCTTCAAATAACCAAATCAAATATTTAAGCCAAACAGTCAAATATTGAGTAAAGAGTTCGCATATTCCAAATAAACAGTCATTGAGTTTAGTTAAAAACGAGCATGTATTCTCCCCCAAAATAGTTATAAAAACCAGTAAAAGTAGGGGCCATGAACTCACCTTAGCCACAGCAATGCAACTCTCACGACTGACACAACTGGCATCTAGAGCTAATCACAACGGTATCCAGGAGACAGGCACAACGGTACACGGAGGTACCAGCACAACGGTACGAGATCGACATAACCTAATACGTATATAGTTATCTCAAAATACATCTCGCACAATAATCAAGTCTACAAAAGACAACGTGTCGAAGTTTTCATGGATTACTCAATTTCAATACTTATCAAAAGCTTAGTATCAACGTTTCGTGTGGTGGTAAGAAAACACAGACTCAAAACGCAACTCACGCTAAAGAGGAAAAGACATAGACATAGTCGAGAAATACTGACTAGAACTCAACACTGGTACAGAATGTGTCTTTCGTCACACCAAAAATGCGTGACTATATAGGTATAGTCACATACATTTTTTTGGGTGTGTGTGACGAAAATTCGCGCCACCATAGGTATCATATGGTCACATTGTTTAGTTTGTGGCCATTTTCATTGAAAAAGAGTGAACAAAACCCGAATATGTGTGACTAATTAGGCACAAGTTTTGTTGGATTCATCAGTATGTGTGACTATTTCCCATCCTATGGCCACATAAAAATATAATAAATGTGACGTTTGTGATGATTTAGTCACACAGCGTGTGTTGTTTTTTTCGAGTTAGTCATATACAATTTAAAAAACAGTGGCCAAAAGTGTTAATAAGTGTGACCATATGCTGTTTAAAGTGAAGAAATGTGTATTTTGTGTGACTATTGATCATCCAATAGTCACATGAATTCTTAGTTTGTGTGGCCTTTGGTAATATTTAGTCACACAAAGCATGTTTGTTTTGGGTATTTAGTCACATACAATTAAGCATAAAGTGGCCAAAAGTGTTAATAAGTGTGACCATATGCTATTTTAAGTGAAGAAATATGTATTTTGTGTGACTATTGATCATCCAATGGTCACATGAATTCTTAGTTTGTGTGGCCTTTTGTAATATTTAGTCACACAAAGCATGTTTGTTTTGGGTATTTAGTCACATACAATTAAGCATAAAGTGGCCAAAAGTGTTAATAAGTGTGACCATATGTTGTTTTAAGTGAAGAAATGTGTATTTTGTGTGACTACTGATCATCCAATGGCCACATGAATTTTATGTTTGTGTGGCCTTTTGTAATATTTAGTCACACAAAGCATGTTTGTTTTGGTTATTTAGTCACATACAATTAAGCATAAAGTGGCCAAAAGTGTTGATAAGTGTGACCATATGCTGTTTAAAGTGAAGAAATTTGTATTTTGTGTGACTATTGATCATCCAATGGCCACTTGAATTTTATGTTTGTGTGGCCTTTTATAATATTTAGTCACACAAAGAATGCTTGTTTTGGGTATTTAGTCACATACAATTAAGCATAAAGTGGCCAAAGGTGTTAATAAGTGTGACCATATGCTGTTTAAAGTGAAGAAATGTGTATTTTGCGTGACTATTGTTCATCCAATGGTCACATGAATTTTTAGTTTGTGTGGCCTTTGGTACTATTTAGTCACACATCGAATTAAACAAAGAGTGACCAATAATGTTGGAGCAGAGTTGCTACTGCTAGTACTAAGGTAGTCCTGCTGAAGCAGAGTTACTGTTGCTAGTACTATGCTAGTGCTACTGGAATGAGTATATATATTATATATAAAACAATATTAAAAACCACAAGAAATTTCAAATTGAATTAAACTCGAATGTATATAACTGGACAGAATATACAATTGTAATGTCGTACTTAATTAATCAAATATCTAAAGGCTTTTGAACCTTCACCCCCTTAGCAGTTTGCCTTAAGTCGTTAGCAGATATATATTGTTTCTTCGATGGTGCCTGTGGTACACATTTAGTCACATGGTTTGTTGGTGTAACCTGTAGTAAACAAAAGACGCTTCTATCAAACATTGAATTACATATGAATAATTATATATATGTAGGTTGAAAAAACACATGTACGTACCACCTCTTCAAAAATAACTTGATCCTTTGGCCATGCAACGAAACTACCTTCAACATTCTTAACTATTTTTAACCCATTATTTGCTACGTCCGGTACGCATGCCGCATCAACTAATGGTTCATCAATTGACACTTTGTAGCAATCACTTGGGAGTGGTCGGTTATGCAGCACTTGCTTTCCATGAGACTGGTATACGGTACCCAAAGCAACAATATTTGTTTGCTTTATAATCCACAGTTTGCACTTAAGTGTCGACAAAAAAAGAATTTTTATGTATATATCAAAAATTATTTAAACAAAAGAATAACAAGAAACATGTTGAAATACATACTGTTGGCAGTGCTTGTGTTAGAGACACATCTTGTTGCGATTGGGAATCTGGAGACCCGTTTTGTCGCTTCTTTTGCTTTGGCTTATTGGGTCCGACAGTTTTAGCAAGTTCCTATATGTATATATAAAACACGTTACATTATTTAAACAAAAGAGTAACAAGAAACATGTTGAAATACATACTGTTGGCAGTGGTTGTGTTGGAGACGACACATTTTGTAGCGATTGGGAATCTGGAGACCCGTTTCGTCGTGACTTAAGGTTATGCTTAGGCCTGACAGTTTTAGCAGCAGGTTCCTATACATATATATAAAACACGGTACATTAGTCGATCATGTATGTAAAATTCAAAAATCAAAGGGCGATCTTTTATTACTATACTTACCATTGTTTCCGTTACCTTTTTAGAAGTTTCAAGGCCATTGGATTTCTCCTCAATTCCCGCATCTTTAGGACTTACAACACCACTTGTCCGAGTGCCATTGGAGTCACTTGCAATATTGTCAATGGCAATTGGAGTCACCTGCAATATAAATTAAGAAATACAGTCACTCATCAGTTTATGTTCAATGCCTAGTATCATTAGCATCAGTGGTGTTAGCATTAGAAAATGAAATTGTTAACAACATAAAAAATGGCTTACAACTGAGGCTATTGGCGATGGTTCAGTTGGCAGAGTTATATTCATCCCTTTATCATTCAACTGTTGCAGAATTTGAGCAAGCACTTTATTTGTGTTTTCCACCTCACTGGATAATTTATTGACCTGCACATCTTTTTCGGTCATCTCGGCGGACAATTTCTTGATCAATTTATCTTTTTCTTCACGCTCGCGTCTCTCATTATCCAGTTGAGTTTGAAGTAAGGCAAGTTTTTCATCGGCTTCTTGTTTTCTTCGAGGAAGGCCAAAATACTCTTTGTATGTTACTGCACCTCCCACTCCTCTGGCATAACCGCCCTTTTCCTTACCAAATACAACTGTCATGGCATCAGTGCCATCATCAACACTCGAGGTTCCTTCCTTGATATTGTCATCAGCTTCTTTCTGCACAAAAAATATAGGAAATGTTGGCATTAAAAGTCTTCTTGATGCTGTTAGAGTAACTGCTGGTATACAAGCTACTACTGCTAGTACACAGTTAATGTTGCTGCTATATAAGCATAATAATAGAATTAGCAGTCAAACTTACAAGTTCATCTCCCTTTGATTTAATATCATCATTTGGGTATTCGCCGTCTTTGTTTACCCTTCCTTTCACCCACATTACATCACGCGGGGGTTCTTCATCCGCTTCAATCTCTTTATTTTGGATCTAACAAACATCAAATGCATACACATGTAAAGTTAAACCAAGATAAACGAAAATATGAGGATGCTTACACATGTACAGTTAAACCAAGATAATCAAAAATATGAGGGTATTAATGCAAATGTGCAAATTGGGCAATGTAAACAGATTCATTTCTCATATTGATCGTCTCTTAATTGGTAAAACAAACATTGTGTAATCTTACCATTTTCTCTTTGACATAAGCATATCCACCTCGTCCCATTTTATGCTGATAAATATTTTGGGAACGCGCCATTTTACCTTTCTCAGATTTCTCCTAAAAACACAAAATCATAAGGCGTTTAGATGCGGTAATGCTGAAAACTGAAAATAATAAAATGACATATACACTTAATTAAAGATGACTAATTAAAACCTTGTATGCTTCGGTGGTCGTGTATTTAACATACTCGACCCAGTCTTCTGATTTCATTATTGTATTATACAAGTTCGGGACTTCATTCAGTTTGGAAGGTGTATTTAGGTTGGGCAAAATGTAGTTGAATTTGAGCTTCCTTCTGTAATTCCTTAGCATTTTACCAAGACGAATCATTATCAATTTTCTGTATTTCACGTCAACAACAAAAAATTTCTGAAAAGATTAACACAATGTTGTTAATTAGTTGCAAATAATGTAACTGCATACATAAACTTATGTAGTACTAGGTTACAAAATAGTATATATGTACCAAGATTTCATCCCATAGTTTATCTCTTGATTCTTTATTCACCTTCTTCCAGTGTAGAATCTTCACACCTATCTGCTCACGAGCCACATCTCCTAAAAAACTCACAAACACTGCTTTGTTTTCCCCTGTTACCCTACCGAATGCATCGAAGGTTACCTTGAGCTTTATTGCACCAGGTTTGTCATGCTTCGCGTGAAACTTTACTAGCCTGGTTGAGCCCCTCTTAGCTAGTATCTCAGCTGCTTGGTTGGTTACAGGCTCATCTATATCTTCTTCATCAGAATACTTTTCGGATTCATATTCTAAGGCGTTATCATCATGTACAATATGATCAGGAGGAAGCAAAGTTTGGTTATCAACAATGGGTTCAGTTTCCATGACTCTTGAGCAACAAAGGGTAAAAGAAAATGATTATGGCTTAGCTTGGAGAGTAATGGTGATAGAAGATTTGATTTTTTTTTTTTCTTTGCAGTCTTTTTTTTAAAGGAGAGAAAAGAGGCTATACACCAAGAATATGAATCGTTGTGATTCAAAAAATTTTGATCCAAAAATTTGCCTCCAAGTTGTAATTTGAAATTAACAATTGAATTATTTGAAAATTTTGCCTTTGAACCTGTTAATTAAAGCATAAACTTGAATAAATCAAAATTTTGGCTCCAAATTTTATAGAGTACTATCTTAATAATCGCAAATGTATCATACTGTGCAACCATCACATCAACAGTACAAACTACTACCCATTTTTGTGTGTGTTTACAAATTTTATAGAGTACTATCTTAATAATCGCAAATGTATCATGGGTGTGTTGATTAGGGTTTATTGATTTTTGTGTGTGTTTACAAATGACCGGGTAAAGGGATTAATTGCAGGTTGAATATTGAATTTGTGGTTTGGTTTAACTATAGCTGACGTGGCAAGATTTGTAAAAAAAAAAAAAAAAAAAAAAAAAAAAAAAAAAAAAGCTAATGGTGATGACGTGGCGGTGAAATCCGGCTATAGCCGGTAAATAGGGATGGCAACGGTTCGGGTTCGGGGCGGGTTTTAGTGTACCCGTAACCGAACCCGTTTATAATATACCCGTACCCGCCCCATATCCCACCGGATACCCGATTAATATTATCCATCGGTTTTTGGGGTTTCCCCGCGGGTATTAGTTATCCGTAGTTGAATATTATATGGACAAAATTGGCGGTATTAAGATTAAGTCAAGCTAAAATCCACCGACAAAACAAAAGAAAATACTCTAACCACTCCCAACAATAACTCAGCTTTAAACTTTAACACACTCACCCTTAATTAACTGAGCTTTAGTTATACACAAGATGTTTAACGAATGAGCCGAGATGATATGGTTATACACGAGATGTTTAACGAATGAGCCGAGATGATATGGTTGTATACGAGATGTTTAACGAATGAGCCGAGATGATATGGTTGTATACGAGATGTTTAACGAATGAGCCGAGATAATATGGTTATATACGAGATGTTTAACGAATGAGCCGAGATGATATGGTTATACACGAGATGTTTAACGAATGAGCCGAGATGATATGGTTGTATACGAGATGTTTAACGAATGAGCCGAGATGATATGGTTGTATACGAGATGTTTAACGAATGAGCCGAGATAATATGGTTGTATATGAGATGTTTAACGAATGAGCCGAGATGATATGGTTATACACGAGATGTTTAACGAATGAGCCGAGATGATATGGTTGTATATGAGATGTTTAACGAATGAGCCGAGATGATATGTTTGTACATGATCAACACACCCAACAATAACTCAAGCAACCTTTCGACCCTGTTTCATCATTTCTTAAAAGAGTTTAATTTCTAGACCGACCCTGATAGCTGGATGGTCTTGAGGCAACTCACGCAACCTTTCGACCTCTGGATCAGCACGATTATGCATCTGTAGCATAATACGAGTTATCTCACCTAGCAAATTGTTAATCATTTTGAGTTCTTTTTCTTGTTCATTGCGTAATCGGGTGAGGATAGCCTTTTGCACCTCTGCTAGTTAATTTGTTAGCCACAGTGTTTGTGTTAAAATTAGTGATACTTGCGAGTGAGTTTTATAAGAAGTTGTGTGAGAAAACGAAGTGTTGTGAAAGTGGCTTTGATAGTGGAAAGCCGTTAAACTAGCCGTTGGAGGCTATTTTAAAAATCAGATTGAAAGTAAAAGTAACCGTACGAGTATTATTCAAATTCAAACGTAAAGTAACAGTACAACATATTAATAACGAGCGGGATATTTAAAATTTCAAATTTCAAATTCAAATTAAACAAAAGGGCGGGATATATTTAAAATTTATCAATTCAATTCATATTCAATTCAATTTATAAATTGAAAATAAAAGAATCTAGCTTTGGCGGGATATATTTATATCCATTTCAAATTCAAACTCATCTTAAAAAACGTGTGGATTTCTATCCTATAAGACCCTTTATAACGCATAACGCAGCGTTGCGCTAAAGGGCCAAAATCAGACATTTTATAAAAACTTTAACGTTTTCTAAAGTATCAAATACAAATACATTAAACATGAAATAGAAATACATTAAACATGAAATAGAAATACATTAAATGTCAAATAAAAACTACGTTAACATAAACAACAACTGATTAACATAAACAACATACGATTAACATAAACAACGAACGATTAATAAAAACTATCATCTGAATCTGGGTAACCATCTTCAGAGGATTCGGAAGGTGTGAAAAAACAAGACTCCCACCTTTGCCTACGTTCTTCATCCTCCCTGGCTTGCCGCTCCAAACGATCAGCTTCCTCTTCTCTTTCAAGTGCTTCCATATCCAGGAGGACTTGCATATCTGCTTCCTCTTGCCTAAGTTGTTCCTCAGTTAACCCAAACGGATTTGGGTCTTGGTTGGGAACCGGTGGATTTTGCACCGGTTCATTTTCAGGTTGATTATTCACCGAAAAATTTTCCGGTTGGAAAACCGGAAAGATATGCTCGGGTGGAGTATGGAATTTTTCATTTTCGCTAGGTGGGCTTGGAAACTGTTGGCCAAAATCCTTTTGACGAGGTGGGCTTGGAAATTGTTGGCCAAAATCCTTTTGGCGAGGTGGGCTTGGAAATTGTTGCCCGAAATCTTTTCTGGAAGACATCTTGAATTTGAGATGCTTGGATCTTGAGTATTTGAGAAGTTTGGAATGTGTTTCTGTGTGACTTGTGCTTCAGAAGCATTGGTATTTATAGGGTACAAATGCACACGCTTTATTAATTTGACTTTGAATTTTAATTGTTGGGGCTAACCTGCGTTAACGCAGCGTTAATATGTTGTACTTTATCTTACGTTTGAATTTGAATTTGAATTTTAATTTTAATTTTAATTTGTTAAGGCTGAGTTATTGTTGGAAGTGGCCTAAATATACCCATACTTCTCAAACACATCTCACACACAAACACATTCAGACTGCTATAGATATTAAAGCATGTATTTACATTAAACATGTAGAAAATATCAATTACCCTAATGAAAAAGTCAATTAGTCATTAAAGTTAGCCCACAAATTATATTAAACATCATTAATATAGAAAATATCAATTACCCTAATGAAAAAGTCAATTAGTCAATCCAACACCAAACACACTTCTAGATCAACTACACTAGTCAAATCCACACCAAACACAAACCAAATCCGATCAATATTATCCATCTGTTTACTTTTGGCGCCTCTCGATGGTCCCTCTTCCCGCCTAAAGTATTGGGAACCGTTCGTATACCTCTCTAGCCTATTTGTACAACTCGACATGGAAAACCGTTCATAATCAACCGTTCATATACAACTCCTTTGATATTTTCATTAGAAAATAAATTTCAAATTTCAATGGCTGACTCCTCTTCAACTCCTTCTTCCAACAAAAACAAACGCCCAAGGGATGATTCTCCTCCACCAATGCCTGAAAAATATAAAAAATTTGGCATATCCCAACATATTTGGGAGAAATGTAGTGAAGGCCAGTATGGTGTTGAAAACGCATTGATAGAAATTCACAACAAGCGTATAAAGATGTTTGAAGAAAGGAACAAGAAAGATTTAGAGGTCATTGAGGAGCATCAAAAGAAAATTGAGGAGAGGAACAAAAAAATAGAAGAAGAAAGAGAGAAAATAGTTGAAGTTTACAGAAGTATTGAAGCTAGTAAATATGTGTCTTAATGTATCTTTTCTTTATATATTTTGCCTATGTAAATGTAAACTTATTTTGACTTGGTTTAATATATGAATGCAGTTATTATTACAAGTTTATGATATTTGAATGCAGTTATTATTATTGTACTGCTAGGTAAACAATTGTACTGCTAGCGAAACATTGTACTGCTGGGTATCCTTTTAGCAGTGGTTGGAAGTGCAGGGTAGTTTGTATCACTTTTTACTTAAAGGGTATAAACCCCCAATTGCTACACACAATCACATTCACGCACACATTACTCTCTCTCTTCCACTCCCTAATCGAATTTTAATCGTCAAATTGCAAAACCCCCATATCAAATCATAATGTCGAACCTAGCTTTTACCGAACCTCATAATAATGTTGCCTTTTTAGAAAAATCCAATGAGTCTGTAGATTTTACTGAGATCATTGATTTCCTTAATGCAAGCTATATTAAGTTTGCATTAACAGTAAAACCTACTATATATACTTCCAACATTATCAAGTTTTGGTCGTCTGCTAAGGTCAAAACTATTAATGGGGAAGCACAAATCCATGCCCTTGTAGATGGGCAGATGATTATCATTACAGAGGCGTCTATTCGTAGAGATCTTCTCCTAGATGATGCTAACGGAGTTGAGAATCTTCCAAATACTACAATCTTTGAAAAACTTGCATTGATGGGCTATGAGAGATATACAGATGCTTTAAAGTTCCAAAAAGGTAATTTTTCTCCTCAGTGGAAATTCTTAATTCATACTGTCTTAGTGTGTCTAAGTCCAAAGACCACTGCATGGAATGAATTTAGCAGTAATTTAGCTTCTGCTATAATTTGTTTGGCTGAAAATACTCAAAGATTTAATTTCTCAAAATTAATTTTTGATAGTATGGTTAAGAACTTGGATAGTTCTTCGGCTAAATATTTTCTATATCCAAGGTTTTTGCAACTCTTTTTGGACAACCAATTTAAAAAAAAGAAAAGTCACAAAAATGTTTATCCCACTCTCTGCCTTACCAAAAAGGTTTTTGCTAATATGAGGAGGGTTGGAAAAGATTTTTCAAGGAGAGTGACACCTTTGTTTCCAACAATGTTGGCACTAGCCCAAACCCAAATGGGTGAAGGTTCAGCAATCCCAGCTGGTACCCATCACACACCCACAGAACAACAACAACAGACCTATAAACGTAGGACTAACACCAAGAACACTGAGCTACCTCAGGCTAGTGGTTCTATACCAACTGTTGCAGATGAGGATGTCACTGGGGGGGGGGGGGAGAGTGACATTTTGGCAAGGGCTGCCACTACTGTGTCTAGCTTAGCAGCAGCACAGGACAGTGGTAACATCATTAAGACCCGAACCAAGACAACTTCTAATGAAGAAAGTTCCTCTGGAACTGATTCAGGTGAAGGTCCCAGTCACATGGAAACAATGGGGGGTTCGGATGTTCATCCTAGGGGTGAGACTGAACTTAACTTTTCCAGTGATCCACCTCTCAGGCTAGGTAACACAAGCCGAAGTGGTGAGGATAGTATGCAACTTTTGAATGAATTGAAGGATACCTGTGCCAAGTTGTCTGCACAAATTGGTGATCTGCGAGCAATAGCTTCTTCCCAAGATGGAGTCATCAAAGCTCAAGGTGGGGAGATAAAGGCTTTGAAGAGAAGGGTTAGGTATTTAGAAGGAGTCAAAGGATCAAGAATTCCCAAACAAAAGGTTAAATCTTCTGAAGCTTCTAAGGATGCTCCCAAACAGGGGGGGGGTGAAGGCAAAGTTTCAGGGGAGGATAAAGAGGGTGAAAGTATTGGTGAAGAGAGTGATCCAATGGAATTTCTAGTTGCTGATAACCAAGGGAATGAAGCGGTGATGGATAGGCGTTTGGGCAAGGTTACAACTATTGATAGTGAGCCAGTTATTCCTGCTAGTGACCCAGTTATTCCTGCTAGTGGTCCAGTTATTCCTGCTAGTGAGCCAGTTATTCCTGCTATTCCTGCTATTGATAAGGTTAGTTCTTTATACTGAGACTGAAGTTAGTATTGCTGCTATTGATAAGGTTAGTGCTACTGAGACTAAATTTATTCCTGCTATTGATAAGGTTACTGCTACTCAAGGTGATGATGATATGACTATGGCTCAAATATTAACAAAGATGAGGAGTGCAAAACCTAAGGCAAAAGGAGTTGTCATTAAAGAGCCAGTATCAGTACCAAAAACACCATCAACAACTATTTCACCATCAGAAAAAGGCAAAGGTTTGTTGATTGATGAACCTAAGAAGAAATTTAAGTTTCAGTCACCTAGTTAACAACAACAACAACCAATGATTACAGATGAAGAATTGACAAGACAAGTGGTAGCTGATCTTGATGCTCAAGAAGCTGCTCAGATTCTTTCAGACAAGGAGTATGCAGAAAAATTACAAGCACAAAAAAAATGCAGAGTTAATAGCTTCATGGTTTGAGGAAAGGGCTCAGGTTGAAGCTGATTGTGAGCTTGCTAAAAAAGTACATAAAGAAGTGCAAGATAAGTACTCAGTAGATGAAAAAGCCAGGATGCTGAAAGAAATTTTTGATGCAAAAAAGAAGAAGTTTGCAGCACAAAGATATGCAGCTAAGAAGAACAAGCCACCCACTCCAAAACAAAGAAGAGATCTCATGTGCAGGTATTTGAAGAATGTGGCCAGTTGGAAACTAAAGGATTTGAAATTCTTGGATGATAAAAGAATTGAAGAATTATATGCAATTGCCAAGAGAAACAATGAACGCTTCTTGAATGCTGAGGTGGTGAAGGGCAGTGAAGAAAAGAAAGAAGAGAAAACAAGTTCAAAGAGAGCAGGTGAACAGTTGGAAAGAGAAAGCAGTAAAAAGAGAAAACAAGAACAAACTGAGCAAGCTGTTGCTAAGGAACATTCTGAACTTGCAGTTGTCTCTGTAGGAGAAGCCATGGATGTACAACCTTTAAGTGTCAAACAACCCATTGTTGATTATAAGTCTGGATCTCATGGGGAAACAGTTTATTACGATATTAAGAGGCATGATGGTTCTTCTAGAAGGTTTGTAAGCTTTCTTCACATGGTTCATAATTTTGATAGACGAGATATGATAGCTCTATGGAAATTACTTAAACAAAGATTTCGTAATAAGACACCAGAACAAGCTTATGATAGAGAAGTCTGGAATTACTTGAAGGTAATGTTTGAACCAAATCCTGAGGATGAATGTTGGAGAAGACTAAAGCACAATACTGTTAAAGAATGGAAAATTTTTCAACAATGTGGAGTACATGCTTTAACTGTAAATGAGTTGGTGATCTACATGCTTGTAGAAAAGGATTACCCTTTAAAGTTTCACAAAGACATTCTACATCAGATGTTGCGTGGGAAGAAAATACTCAAGCTTCAGCTTGAGTATGATGACATGGCATATGAACTGCTCAGGAAGATGGGAGAGTATCTAGGACCCAAGGACAAGAAATAGAATTAAGACTGCTAGAGTTATAGTTATTACTGCTAGAATGTATAGTTATTACTGCTAATGAAATAACATATTAATTATACAACATATCAGTTAAATTACATTTACACTGAAAGACAACATAGCATTTCTTGTAGGTGATTCACTTGGTTAATTGACTAGCAGGTGAATCACTTGGTTTATGAGTTGGAGGCTCTTCATTAGGTGTTTGACTTGCAGATTCTTCACTTGGTTTTTGAGTTGCAGGTTCCTCACTTGGTGCTTGACTTGGGCATACTCCACTTGCTGTTTGAGTTGCAGTTGGTTTACTTTCTTCATCACGACTGCCCAAGTAAGCACCAACTCTTGTAGATGCATTAATATGTAAACCAATTACATATCCACTACTATCTGTTGTAGTTGTCTTTTCCCTTGTAACACCACCTCTACCAGTATAAGATGGGGTTCCCCTTCTTTCAAGGCACACTGGACAAACATACCACCTGAAATCCGTATAAGGGGGACGCCGTGCAAAAAAGGTCAATCCAGCCTTGTTTTCACTTTCAACCCAACAGTCAATGCAGACCATTTGACAACCATTTTGTGCATCCATGGTGAAAAGCAATTGATATGATAAAGAGTTGATGATAACTGGGGTATTATATAATGCAGGAAAAAAATTGATATAATACGGTACAATTAATGTGGTTGTTGAACAACTAGCTAGATAGGATTAGAAGACAACATAAATGCTTACAATGGAGCCAAAACATTGAGATTTTGAAATTTTTGACTATAGTCACATGAATATTTCACAGTGTGACTATTTTGAATGTATTGGTCACATATAATACCCTTATAATGTGGCCATAAACATAATTTAGATGCACATTTGTGGTATGGTGTGACTATTGTATAGCCTATAGTCACATGATTGTGCTACAATTAAATGTGACCATACACATTAGGAATTGGCAGGCAAACACACACTTAACTTTAGACACACATATTAACTTACGTGACCATTTGTATCGAATTTAGTCACACTTAATCATGTATGCCTATGGTTTAGTGTGACCATATATGACATTTGGTCACACTGTTCAAGTGTGTGGCTAAATTTTCAACAAAAACTAGCAGTCACGCTTAAATAATGTGTGACAAACTTGAGTATATGATTTAGCCACATACACAATTACTTCGTGTGACCATATATGGATTTTGGTCACACTTTTCAATTGCGTGACATATATTTGTCACATATGTATATATATAGTGTGACTAATGTTTCAACCTTATTTGTATCCGTCACACGTCCCAAATTATAAGTGACTAAAAAATCAAAAATTTTTTTTACCAGATACGTATAGTCACGAAAATATTCAAATGTGTGGCTGTAGCCTCAGATGTAATTCCGAAATGGTCACACAAGTCGGATCAAGTGTGGCTGTTTATTTTATTCTGGTACATTTAGTCACATAAAAAGGCGACTGTGTGGCTGTTCGAAAAACAACATGTGTGACTAAATCTCATTTTTGTACTAGTGCAAGTCGGGAAGACATGACACAGAGAAGTCAAGAATACAACGACCAAAGAATACGTCTACAAAATAAGTCAATCTATACGTTTCGGTATTTTCCCCAAAATCCCAAATAGCTTTGAAAAGAAATCAATGAAGTTTTAGAAAGTTAATTTAAGTTTTGTAAGAAAACTCAAATTAGTATTTCAATTAGCAAAGGTTTACAATTCAATAAAACTATGAGTTTTCGATTAAAAATCTTCTCAAAATAATTCAATAAAAACTATCCATTGATTATTGGTCATTAGTTACTTATTGTAAATTTGTTGCGAATCAAATATATTAAATTCGTCATGAGTCTAATATATTGTATTCGTTTCAAGTCCAATAAGTCCAAATTGTCTAACGTCCAATGTCCAATAGATGTTAATACATGTTCAATAATTTAATTCATTACAAGTCTAATATGTCCGGAGTGTTTAATCCGTTATAAGTATTCGTATTGTCCAAGTTCAAATCACAACTCCCAAGTAACATCCGAAACGTACCAATAGATCACCATGAACAAGTCAACACGTTAGTACCACGTTTAACACTTAATAAATAAATTTCACAATCTAACATGCCCTACTTGTTTTGTTAATGGGCTTTGGAGTCCAAGGACCTTAACAAACCAAATGTACCCTAGTTACAATGGGCTTCGGCCCAATCTTAAACAAAACCAACTCACCCTTAATTTTCCTTGATGGGCTTAGGGCCAACTGCAATTCAAACGCACCCTTGTGGTAACAAAATCAAACGCACCCTTTTGATGAAAATGCAAACACAACAATAACACATTTGTTAAACCAAACTCACCATAATCTGTTTCAAACACACCCTCAAAGCCGAACATAAACGCACCCTAAGTGACTCGAACCAACACAATTAACCATACCCTTGTGTTAAAAATGACGAACAAAAAAACACCCTACGTGGGTGGTTCCTTACCGCGACACAAACACAATCCAAATAACCAAACCACAACGGACCCTTGCGGGTTTTAATTCTAGACCGAGACCAACAAAACACACTGCAAATTTATCCATAATACAAACGACCCACATTGACACTCGTATTCAAATCCATAACAATAATGAGTAAAACACATTAATAAACAAATTCCAATTCATATATGTATGTAAAAACGAATCCAAATCCATACGTGACCCTCTCGGGTCGCAACCCGCAACCATAAACGGGTTTACCTCTAAACCAAAACCAACTAACAAGAATCATTTCCACACGAAATCAAACAAACACCTCTTTAGATCGTCTCTTACCACACGAAACTATACACAAAACGTTTTTAATCAGTTTCCACAAAAACAACACGAACCCTTTTTGTTTGATTTTATACCACACAAATACTCTAGAAAAAATGTTTTAATCCATTTTTTAAATCCACGAAGACCTTTAACTCGTTATATATATGTATATATATTCAGTTTTAATCAAAAATAACAAACAAATAACGAGTCATATGATTTACCACACCAAAATAAAGAAGGAGAAGAGAGGAGAGGCGGAGACGATGGTGGTAGCTCACGGTGGTGGTGGCGCTGTGGTGATGACGGCTCACGGTCAAAAACCCAAACAAACGAACAAAACTCGTCTTCTTGTCTTCACTGTGGTGGTAGCGTGTGGCGTAATCGGCGCAAGGTGGTGGCCGGAGGATGGCCGAAAGTTGGCTGGAGGTGGGGTATTAGGGTTTGTTAACAATCAAGAGTTATAAAGGGGTTTATATAGTCAAAGCCAAGGACTATTGTTGTAAATCCTAGGGACTGATTGTGTAACCCTAGGAATTTCAGGAGCGGGCGGGGTAATTTGTGCACAGGGACTATTACTGTAACTTAGGCTATCTTTCACGAAATGAGGCTCGGGGCTCATTTAGGCTAGTAAACGGTTGATTCAAGACACGAGAATTACGCCATCGTGTTCTGAATAAATTTTCCAATAAAAACGACTATTCATACGCCTCGTTTCTTACAAATAATAAAAAATATTAAATCAAATCGTTGGTTGTGTCAGTACGCGTTGTGTGCAAATTCCACGTTTCGCGAGATAATTTCACGTTTTAGGGTCAAATAAGCTCGGAAAGGTTCGTAAATGAAAAACAGGGATAATCTCGTATAAAAATACGTCTGAAAAATTACGGGGTATTACAGAAAGTGTTATTGATTTGTGTCTAAATCACTAACATACATCTGGTCTTATCCCAAGTAGATATTCGTGATACCTAGGCAATAGGGTCGAATAATTTACTTTGGAAAGTGATTACACGATTTCAAGTGATATCCGGTAACCTGTATTGGTAAATAGTTAGGCTATTGATTATCTTTACCCTGTTCTGAGCTTTTAACGACCAACAACTATTGCAGATGAGATATTGATATGAACTTGAAACATGCAAAAGTAAGTCATCGACCCGATCGATCTCCCACAGAGCTAAAACATGAAGAAAAGTCAAACTAGTAACCGAACCAACCCAGACGAGATGAAACCATTGGATCTTACAAGAATCATTTAACCAGAAAATGAGGATAATTTTTTTGAATGGCATTTGTATTAGAAGCTAACAAGGAGCTAGAAAAAGATACAAGGGGGAATAGAGCGTTGTAAAATGAAGATAAAAATACAAGAAGAATTTACACACATGCGTGAAAACTTAGAAACCATTACGCATGACATTCATATCAGTAGCAAGTTTGGACACAAGATCTTTTGATTAAAGTATCAAAGATAAGATGTACGCGAGATGCATTACTTTAAGTAACAGTAGCATGTACTGTAAGATCATAAACTAGATGAATTTCACCCTAAGAAAAAAATGTTACGTACTCAAATTCAATCCAGATTAATGGTCCAATTGTATAGACAACGTATTAATAACTATATAATAAACAGCTACATGTTACAACTCTTTGAAGCAGCCCATACAATTAATGCGATGATGTGTCTCGCTTGTGATTGGCCGGTGATTTAATGCGTACAACACATCATTGCACTCCTCCTTTAGCTTCATTTTCTGTGTGTCACATTCAATTCACTTCTCTTATTTTTGTTAAGACATTAAATTCTTTAATTCTCCATTCTTTGTAACCGAATAGCTAATAATTTTCAAAACCATATCCTTTGAAATCAAATCATCCTCTCCGATTCAAAAAAACACACATAGTTAACCCTAAAAACCACCGAAATCATCAACCATATAAACAAAAATCATCTTTGCTGTCCACACTCTAAAATCAGGGATGATCTTGATTCAAGGCAAAAGCTATTTTGGGTTTTTATTGTAAGTTTGTTTTTTTTTTCTTTTATAATTTGCTTATATATATATATATCATATGTTTGAATGTTTGAATGATTATGCTAATTAATTGAATAATTATACTATTATGTATGATTGTTTTAGAACACCATGATTATGCTAATTAGAACACCAGCATCATTCTATGACAAAACCATCCCTATGATGAAGATGGTATCACATTGTTTATTTGTTGATCACCACCTATTAAATAAAATGTAAACCTTTTTAATATGTAATTAGTTATGTATGTTGTATTAAAAAAAACTCAGATATTGAAATTTTTTTTTCAACTATATTTGCAATACTCGAACATTTGTATGGAGCAGGAAATGTCCATGAAGAAGGAAAGTGGTACTTGGTTGGTTCAAGTATGTATTTCGCTGGACTCAATAGTCCTTGACGCTAAGGTATGTATGTAGCTTTAAAGTAATTGGATGAATGTACGTTGGTTACGATTTGTTGTATATATGTTATAAATTTGAAGTATATTGAAAAAGATTGATACATTTGAATCATGTCGTTGTATGAAATGGTAGTTTGTGTTATTCTACTTTAAATTGGTTTGCAATAATTTCTATTTGTTGTGTCGTATGAGTCGGAAGATGAGAAAAATGGTTGTCCATAACTTTGGTTTGAAGCCTGTTGACGTGACAGTCCGAGTACATACGGTTTAACCCTAATGTAGGTACTAAGTTCAAACCTGTACATACGGCTTAACCCTAATGTAGATTCAGTTTTTTTTTTTTTTTTTTTTTTTTTTTTTTTTTTTTTTTTTTTTGTTCAGGTTTGAATTGTTAAACTGCTTATCTGAGTATCTCAACCTGTAGCTGTAATCAAGAAGTTGCATATGTTTTGATAAGCATATTCAACTTTGTTATGAATATGACTAGGGACTATTAGGAAATACCGTTTGACATTTTTTAATGACTTAAGCAAAAGTGTAAATCATAATAATATCTGACCAATTATGTGCATTGACTATAGTTTACAGCCTTTGCTCGCAATACCAGTGGTAGCTGCAAATGAATTTTTACACGAGCCTTTTTTCATAGCATCAACACAATATTTATGAGCACTAAAAGAAGCATTGACAGCTGAGTAAATGCAACAGGATAACCACCTGTTTCATAAGAATATCATGCATTAGTTAGCAGTTTCACATAAAACTATGAAATGAGTAGAGGTTTTGTTTTATCGAATGGGTCAAATAAAGCTAATAGGTGAGTGGCTTAAACCTATTGACGGTCACCTTAATCATTTTTTTAAGCAAAGAACCTCCTTAAACGTTATATTTTGGAATTCAGATTGTAAGTGTAATAGTATTGTTTTCGTCATCGTAACAAACACGTTGACTATTTATTAAAAAAAAAAAGGTTCCTGACCCTGTCCCATTTGACCCGTGCCAAAAAAGTGACCTGTTTCACCTGAGCACCTGCGCTCATCTTGGCACTCGGTCTTAAAACAGCTGCAACGACGCTTATTTAAACAAATTCCAGTCTAAGGAGGTTACCCATCTATAATCACTACGAACTCTTAAAATGATTTGATATTTGATTCACAAGCTTTCTTTACTTTTAAGCAAAGATGGATATTTGCGTACTTTACTGGTGCCCTACAAAACCTTGATGGCTTCCTGTCATGGTGAACATTACAAAGTACTCACTTTATATTAAGCAAAGTTCCTTTACTTTGTAATCTATGGAATTACGATTATTCTGGAGTTTTAGCTATAATATTTGATGGACCAGTTTAGCATGACCGTGGTATAACATCTATAGGAATTATAATGGTATATAATTGCTTATGATAGAGTAGAGTATAAAGCCTTTATGTTATTTTAAAAATGGTTAGACCTAAGGAATCAGGAGATGGATTATATTGCAAGTTTTGGATAATAATTGGGTATGTGATAAGTTGAATTTTCATGTTTCTTCATGTTAAACTGTGAACATTTTTCTCTATTTATAACATTTATGTATCTTATATCTAGGTTTCCATGTGGATGACTCAGAATTATTTTCAACGTTGGTAGTTTGGTTGAACTATAAGTAAAGACATAACTGAAAAATGGTTACGAGAATTACTTTTCATGCATTTTTTTTAGGGTTACAATGGTTTCCGACCTTTTGTCTGATAATGATTGATGTCAATGTATTTTTAGAGCAAACTAACTGTTAGATTAAACGCGCTAATGAGAAAAGAGTTTTGATTGGCTTTGAGAAAACATGTTCAATGAGTTTTAAATGAGAAAACAATGTCGCTTGGCTTTGAGCAAACATGTTAATGCAGGGACGCTTTGAGATCCTCTTTCTTTCTACCCTTTTTTTTAACAAGCAATAGGTCAAACCTGCTATTTCTTAAGCTCAACACGATATGTGTATATTGCATCAGCCAAACTACCACCAAATTTTCGAGTTGATTGAGTATAATTTTCAAAGGTTGTTTTGGTTATTACGTTCAAATAATTTAGGTACACTATAACTTGAATAGCAGTTTGTTGACCTGAAAAGTCCGTGTGTATGTTATTGAATCTCTTATACAACTTTTACTGAACAACAATTTCGGGGCAGAGTTGGTTTTGCCTATTTTTAGATTTCCTTTTGCTGGTCGCATAATATGGTTTCAGATGAAATGGTAACACGGTGTGCATCCTACTGAATGTCAAACTTATAGTAATATTCCTACATGTAATTTCCCGTTTGACAGGATTTGTGCTTAACCCTGAAAAATGTAATCAACTGAGCTTGGAAGAAATGTCTGTACTTTTTATTTGGCAACCTTCGACTTATTAGGACCAATTTATATTGTTCTCATGTACCCAATGAACTTGGTATAATAAATAGATCCTAACTGTGATTTCCTTTTGCTGGTCTCATAATATGGTTTCAGAGGAAATGGTAACACAGTGTGGGTCCCATTGAAAGTCAAACCTATAGTAATATTCCTACATGTAATTTCCCGTTTGACAGGATTTGTGTTTGACGCTAAAAAATGTAATCAACTAAGCTTGGAAGAAATGTCTGTACTTTATATTTGGCAACCTTCGACTTGTTAGGAGCAATTTATATTGTTCTCATGTACCCAATGAACTTGGTATAATAAATAGATCCTAACTGTGATTGTTTATGCTCCTCAATAATATATTACTAATTAGAACTGCTTATTCTGGTCAGACGTGTTTTGTTTGTTCAAATCAGTTTATTCAGCACTTTCAGGCGATTCAGACGTACTGTCAACATAGTGGTTTTCATTACACTTCTGATAATATTAACACTTTTTTTTTTACCATTATTATTCTCAAGAAACTAGCATGAGTCATGACTCAAGAGGGAAAAGGTGGCTGTTGCGGATGTAGATGTACCACACAGCAAAACAAAGAACCCAATGTTGGCTAGCCAAACAGAAAGGGAGAGAGTTGCATGAGGCATGGGGATGTATCAGCTTTGTAAACGAAATACGTCTCCAGGCTTCAAAGAGACCAGGTAACTTTCAAATTTCACTTGGTCTTGCATCTGTTATGAAAGATAATAAACTGTATGTATTGGTCTTAATATCATGGGTGTTTGGGATTGCTTGGTCTTGATCGTAACATCAGGGGTGTTTAGTATTTTGCTTAGTTGGACTACGTGGGCTATTATGAAAGATAATAAGCTGTAGCAAAACACAATGCAAGGATAGTATTTGGATGCTTATGGAGTATATGCTAAGAATACTTGCTGTTGGAAATTAGGGATACCTTCACTCATTAGTTATTTCTAAAATGAAAATGAATAGGCAGTAATGTTTTAGTTTGGTTGTATTACAATAAGCATAAGCTGGTCCGAAACAGGCAGCTTATATAAGCTTAAAAATGACTCAAAAGTACAGTAGTTGATAAATTGCTGAATTAATTATGGACATGATATCTATGCCCGATTTGGCTAGAGTACACCTCTGATGAACTCCGAATGCTGTAATCGCACATATCTAGGTCTTCTTATGCTTAATTGATACTATTACATGTCCACACTGAAAAATTCTTGAGTAGTACATTAGGATTATGTTTAAAGCTTCAAGCAAATGAATTGACATAATCCTCATAAAAAACTCAATAAAGTTAATACTTCAAAAACAACATAAAAAGCTTGATGCTCACTTTAATATGCCTATCAGTTACGAGCGAACTATTTAGTATTCAGTTAAAGCAAATGAACAAAGGTAGAATTACTATGTGATTATGACCATATTCGCCTCTAAATGTTTGATTAGGTATTATTAGCAGTGTATGTATTTTCAAGGTAGAATTACCATGACCCATTCCTCCCGTCCCAGTTTATGTATTTTCAAGATATTCCTGAGTTGACAGGTTTTTGTGT
Organism: Artemisia tridentata subsp. tridentata; assembly: GCA_021014915.2. NCBI lineage: Eukaryota > Viridiplantae > Streptophyta > Magnoliopsida > Asterales > Asteraceae > Artemisia > Artemisia tridentata. Next base: position 256,584,098 of record CP139501.1, read on the forward strand.
ATTTTTTTGTTGCAGCGCAGAAGCGTTATTTTTGGTGAAGCATTTATATTCGTGATGGTGGAGTTCCAAGTGTATTGAATAGATAGAGGTAACATAATAACAATTAAAAGAACAGTAATCAAGAACTCGCAGTTAGAAAGAGGAGATACAAGAAACGAGGGAGGTTTATATTCATTTTGGATAGGTACGAAGATTAAAGTGACAAGTATTGAGAAATGTAGTTCGAGCAATGGACATTTGTTACATAGATATTTACAACCATAGTAGTTTATACGATCGTTCAGTTACTAATTATTATTCCATTCACAAAACATTTCAAACTGTTTACATTCATTGTTCTTTCTTACTTTATTCTAATACTTAATTTCTTTTTGCATAAATTCTTTTAATACCCCGTGATTCCACGGGTCTATAAGCTAGACAATGTATTAATAACTTATAAGTCGTATATTTAAACACTTATAGGTTAAATAAATAGATACTGAAATAAGACTTTTTTATTTCAAAAAAGATTTGAATGATAAAGAACAATATTACTTTCTGTTAATATAACATAAAACAAAGAAAGATTATCTATACTACATATAAAGCATGAATGACTCTCTCTTCTCTTGGTCTTAAAATTAAGACTTATAAGCTATAATGCTTATTGTACAATACACAAAGCACTATTAATGATCTTTCTCATCAATCTTAATTTTAAGACTTACAAGTCTTAAAGCTTAATGTAGAAAATACAAAGCACTATTAATTTGGTCAAGATATTTAATGTAGTCAATTAATTAATTGGTCAATAAATACAATTAATTTAGTTATTAAAACACCCCTTACATAAGAAATACAAATTATCAAGCATATTGTACAACCAACTTAAACACAATTCCTACATTAAATGTTACTAATACAAATAATAAAACACATTATACAAATATTCAAGCACGAACGGGCAATGGGCCAAACGGGCTAGAGCCCGAACGGGCACGGGCCAAACGGGCTAGAACCCGAACGGACACGGGTCAAACGGGCACGGGCTAAACGGGCACGGGCTAAACGGGCATGGGCCAAACGGGCTAGAACCCGAACGGACACGGGCCAAACGGGCACGGCATTATCTATACTACATATAAAGCATGAATGACTTTCTTTCCTCTTGGTCTTAAAATTAAGACTTACAAGCTATAATGCTTATTGTACAATACACAAAGCACTATTAATGATCTTTCTCATCAATCTTAATTTTAAGACTTACAAGTCTTAAAGCTTAATGTAGAAAATACAAAGCACTATTAATTTGGTCAAGATATTTAATGTAGTCAATTAATTAATTGGTCAATAAATACAATTAATTTAGTTATTAAAACACCCCTTATATAAGAAATACAAATTATCAAGCATATTGTACAACCAACTTAAACACAATTCCTACATTAAATGTTACTAATACAAATAATAAAACACATTATACAAATATTCAAGCACGAACGGGCAATGGGCCAAACGGGCTAGAGCCCGAACGGGCACGGGCCAAATGGGCTAGAACCCGAACGGACACGGGTCAAACGGGCACGGGCTAAACGGGCATGGGCCAAACGGGCTAGAACCCGAACGGACACGGGCCAAACGGGCACGGGCTAAACGGGCACTGGCCAAACGGGCTCATGTTATACGAATGACTTTAAAAAAGACCCAAAAAGACGACATAAATTCCTTAGTTAAGGAGTTGAAATACGTCACATGAAATTTTTGATATCCGTAAATTTATTATTAAAAAGAACATAATAAACTAAAATACATGATTCACCAGAAAATATTATTTCAGGGTATCCACCGCCGCAACGCGCGGGTACCCTGCTAGTATATAAAAAGGATTCTTTTTATCATGCACAAAGGATCATTTATTGCAGCATGAAGCATATCATTTCTCATTATATATATTATTTAAAACCCAGAAATTTACAACAGTGAAATACAGTGATTCCCAACTTGCTACAGTGTAGAACAGTGTATCTACAGTGCATATTTGGGCCTTTTGTTGCAGCCCAATCCATTAAGATGTATATTAGGCCCATTCAGAACAGTGATTGTGATGCTTTGGGAGATTGTATCCAACAGTTGTTCAAACAGTAGCAGGTGCTACTACAAATTGTACGAAACATCAACAATCCACATCCAAAATTCCAAACACAAACCGAACACCAACAAATATCCCAATCCACCATCCAAAACCAAACCGAGCAAAACAACACCAAACTCTACCGAATCCTAAACCTATCCTCACACCTTGCCTCGCCGTGACTCACTACGAGTTACGGCTCGGCTCCATATCGAGTCCCACAGCCGAGACCTCAACAAACCCGAAACAACTCCAAATCCAAACTACAACATGAACAAAACAATTAGAAAAAAAAAAAAGAAACCAAAATAATAACTAACTCACCCGAGTCAACCCGAGTTGACTCGGCGAGTCACCGAGTCGACACCGAGTCGCGGCTAAAAACGATAGATCCACATGGTTTGAAGGTTTTTAAAACGTTTTTATAAAAGGTTTTGTATAAAAATCGGATTAATTAAAAGTTACAAAAATTAGGGTTCGCAAAATAATTATAAAAGGGGGACGGGGAAGGCGCGTGAGGGGTTTTATCGAGAAGGAATGAAGGTGAGAGGTGGTGGTGGTGTCTCGGTGGTGGTGACAGCGGCGGTCGTGGCGCGTGGGTGGTGTTGTGGTGGGAGCCGAGGGCTCAAAGTTTCCAGAAATGATAAGGGTTAACCGATCTATCAAATCGGCAAGAAAAAAAAATCGCCGGAAAATATTCCGGCGACGGCGACCGCCGGAAACTGCTGCTGTTACCGGACATGATGAAAATTCCGGCGAGGATGTAGAGAGAGAAAAGAGTTGTGTGTGTGTGTGTTTTTAATTTTAATGAAATAAAATAAATAAAAATGGTTTATATAAGGGAGAGACCAAAGTGAAAATTGGAAATGTGGGGGTGTGAAACGAAACTTAGGGGCGGAGGGACCAATTCTGCCACTTTGGCAATTCTTTTCACGAAAACACTCCGGGGCTCATTCGACATAGCAAACGGGTTCAAAAAATTACGAAACCTTCGCCATTGTTCACGAAATAATTTCTCCAATAAAAACTACTATAAATACGTATAACTTTTTCGAAGTTAATTTATTTGGCATAAAACTTGCAAACGAACATATCGGAAAACATAATACATAAACAACGCCACACAAAAATCAATTGCCCCGCAGCAACGCGCGGGCAATTATGCTATATATACTAAAGATGGGTACTTGGGCCGCATAAAAAATTTGCACAACACTGTTACAGTAACAGTGCTTCAGCCGGTTGTACTTTACTGTAGCTGCTACAGTAACTTCTTTTTTTTTTTTTTTTTTTTTTTTTTTTTTTTTTTTTTCTAAATAATTTCGAAAAAAATAATATTTTGAAAAAAAAAAAAAAAAATTGAAAAAATATTTTCAAAGTAGCTACAGTACCTTTTTTTTTTTTTTTTTTTTTTTTTTGAATTTAAAAAAAATAATGAAAAATAATTTCGAAAAAATAATGTTTTGAAAAAAAAATAATTTAAAAAAAAATTATTAATAAAATATTTTCAAAAAAAATATTTTCACGCTACTGTAGCTTTTTTTTTTTTTTTTTTTTTTTTTAGGGAAAATAATTTAGAAAAAATAAAATTTTGAAAAAAAAAATATATATAAAAAAAAAGTTTTTGAAAAAATATTTTCAAAAAAAAATATTTTCAAAAAACTTTAAAATTAATTTTTCTAAAAAAATTAATTTAAAAAAAAAAATTCTAACAAAAATACAAAATAATTGTGAACCTACAAAACGTAAAACAAACATCGTACAACAAAAAATAACTATCTGAACAACCCGCTGCAACGCGCGGGCTACCCTGCTCATTTCCTTTGGTATATGACATGGCTTGACCTACATGGGATTCCATCCACAGTGGAAAAAGGTTCATAAGATCTGATGATGTGTACCCATGTAACAGGAATTAAAAGATAACAAAGCTTCCTTTGCCACTACTTTACAGCTCAATATTATTAACTTAACCAAAATAAAGCCAACCTCGTTACTTCCATTGCAGGTTCCTTAGCATGGTTAGTTTATTTCAGTGTGGGTTGTTGATGTCGACTATAATCTGATTTTCTCATACATGGAAAGTAACGAGCGTCACCCCCTCCCACAACAGGAAAAAAAATATAAGAAAAGCTGGACCACTAAAGTTTCAAGTAATTCAGTGACATAATTCACTCTATCTTACTTTATTTTATGCGCTCAAGTCAAAGCACCAAAAGTGATGAGACACAGATGATCGATCAAATTGGTTAATTTTATCTTTATACGGCTATGTTAGCTATATTAGAAAGTGATGGTCATTTACATAATTACAACTTTGTAATGTGTCGTTGTTTATGCAAATAAGATAGTCAAAGGGCTCATGGATTAATCTAATATGTTAGAAGTTATGTTATATTTGTCCAATCCATAGTCCATGAGAAAGTCCATAGAAAGTCCATGGCTGGTTTACCTTGTACTATATAAGTCACGCTATTTGTATGAGGACGTGTGTGTGTATTTGTGTGTGTGTTCTTGTTGGAAAATATGAATCATAAAACTATAAACATATAACCAATAACATCAAAGCATATAGCAGCAGAATAAGGATCTATATACATGTAATTAATTAACTAAAAATAAAAGTAATGCGTACCTTTGTGGTTTCTAGCCAAACAAGAAACCGAGTGATCAAGAACAAGATAAACCCTAGGTTAGGGTTTAAAGATGGATCGACAAGTGTATAGTCGAATGGGGAAAAGTCACACAAGTTAAAGCAAGCTTGTCCTTCGTTCTTGTACACACGTATTACTAGCGTATTATGTGAAAAGCTAGGTTCTAATTCACAAAACAAACCAAACACTTTAGTGTGTATATTGGATCGAAAATCCCTAGGGAAAGGGTATTTAGGATCGGCCAAACACAAGAAAAAAAGAAGAAGAAGAAGTTAGGTTTGCTAAGGAATTAAGATTAGGGATTTATGAATACAAAGGGTTTGTATTTATAGACCCTCTAAACTTGTTCCCAAAGCTAGGGCAACCAAAACCCTCACCCATTGGGTGGGTCGGCCGAATACTAGAGCCCAAGGAGGGGTTCTAGATCCTTCTTGCTTATATTTCAAATTTAGTCCTTTAACTTAATATTTAACGACCGTTAACCAAACTCCGCTAAATACTAACGACCGTTAAGTATTTATTTGTGAAATGAATAATTAAATCATTACTTAATAAATTAATTATTCAAACATTGAGACTCATACGTAATGTGTGCAATCCCGAAGTCTCGTGTTCGAAATTGGTCATACGTATATTAATTTATATCCATTAACTCTAACAGCTCCCACTTGGATATTCATTAATATAGTAATGACATGGGTTAGTCTAGCTTAACACCCCCAATGCCCCCAGATCGACCCAGAGTATGGTTTCCTGGAAAAAACCTTGTGATGATTAATCATCATACTTATCTTTTTGTTTCTAATACCGCGTTAATATGGATATGGATCTAAGTCATTCCATAATTAACAATTTAGTTTCTCATTTATAAATAATTGATCAAGATTACCAGATCTTCTGAACGTATTCCAGATAGCCTTTGGGCGTGCGCACGCAAACATCTTGTTAACCCTACGAGTGGCCAAGCAGTATTAAACTTCAAAACAAATTTGAAGGAACAAATCCTTTCTTGACTACGAGCATAACCCTCGAATTTCACATCACCTCCGAAAATAGCCCTTATAACTACCAGTTACGGATAGCGTTAGACTATCTTACAGAAAATGAGCTACATCCTCGGCAGTTACCTGGTATCTCAAGTCTGAGGATAAATATTCATGATTTACTTAATGACAAAGATCCATAAAGTACAATCATGTAGTTGGGATTTGTCCTATATTCAATTTATCCAATATTGAATATCATGTGAATTTGGCATGCCCACGCATCAATATACTTAAGTATATTCTACCAAAATTCACATTTGCCTTAATTCAATAATACTCCCATATTATTGATCGACAATGGACTATTTAGAATAACATTAATTATTCATGGATTTAAACATGCAAATATAGGATACAATATTATAAATGAGAATAAACGTAACCAAACTTTATTTCATTAAGATAACATTGTTTACATATCCCTTATCCAAATACTAATCCACAGATTTACATGAAACAATTAGCTAAACGAAGACCAATGCCATCAGCATGTTGAGTAAACTTTTCCTTAGGTAAAGCCTTCGTAAAAGGATTAGCCAGATTGTCATCTGTGTGAACTTTGAGTAAACTGATTTCACCTATTTCGACTTGTTCTCGAACATAGTGATATCTCCTAGGAAAGTGACTGGCGCCCTTCATAACTCCAGGTTCATTGGCGAATGTGATTGCGGCAGAATTGTCACAATACACCTTGATATGTAATTCAATTGACGGCATCACTCCAAGACCCGAAATGAATTTCCTTATCCAAACAGCTTCCATCGCAGCTTCTGATGTGGCAATATACTCGGCTTCTGTTGCAGACATAGCTATCGTACTCTGCTTCTTGCTCTTCCAGTCTACAGCTCCTCCATTGATGACAAAGACATAACCCGTCGAAGACCTTGTATCATCTTTATCAGTTTGAAAGGACGCATCACAGAAACCTGTAACATCAAGTTCTGCATTTGGATTTCCCCCATACACTAGAAACATTTCTTTTGTATTTCTCAAATACTTAAGAATGTTCTTAACAGCATGCCAGTGATCTTTACCTGGATTCTGTTGATAACGACTAGTTAAATTTTGTGCAAACGCCACATCTGGCCTTGTGCATCTCACTGCATACATGATAGATCCTACTGCTGAAGCATATGGAACATTCTTCATGTGCGCCACCTCTTCAGGTGTTGAAGCACATAGTTTGCTACTTAAGCCATGTTCTACTTGCATTGGCAAATATCCCTTCTTGGAATTTTGCATATTGAATCTCTTCAATATCTTATCAATGTAAGCACTTTGGCTTAATCCAATCAACCGCTTAGATCTATCTCTGTAGATCTTGATTCCAAGTATATAAGCTGCTTCTCCTAAATCCTTCATAGAAAAACATTTACCCAAATAAGACTTAACTTCATTAAGACTTGGTATATGATTTCCCATGATTAATATGTCATCGACATATAGGACAAGAAAAGTAGTATTACTCCCACTAGCTTTGTGGTATACACATGGCTCATTGAAATTCTGAGTAAATCCAAACTTCTTGATTTCCTCATCAAATTTCTTATTCCATTACCTCGATGCCTGCTTCAATCCATAAATGGATCTTTGAAGCTTGCATACACGCTCAGGAAAATCTGGATTCACAAACCCCTCAGGCTGCGCCATATAGATGTCTTCATCTAGGCGACCATTCAAGAAGGCGGTTTTGACATCCATCTGCCAAATCTCATAGTCATAGTAAGCAGCTATGGCTATAAGAATCCTAATACTTCTAATGTCAGCTACAGGAGAAAAGGGCTCCTCATAGTCAACACCATATATTTGGGTAAAGCCTTTAGCCACCAAACGAGCTTTGTAGGTGTGTACATTGCCATCCATGTCTGTTTTCTTTTTGAAGAGCCAGTTACTCCCAACCACCTTAGCATTGGGAGGAAGGTCTACTTCAATCCAGACTTCATTGTCTCTCATGGATTGCATCTCCCCATTCATAGCAACCTGCCATTTATCCTTCTCAGGACTATTAATGGCCCTATAACTAGTAGGTTCATCAAGATCCCCTAGTAAAAGTAGTAACCCTTTGTTTCCTTAGGGTATCCTACGAAGATACACTTAACAGATCTTTGTTGGAGTTTATCTGGTGAGTCACGTTTAACAAACGCCTCACAACCCCAGACCTTTAAGTAAGACAAGTTGGGAGCTTTTCCAGTCCATAATTCATATGGAGTCTTATCAACCTTCTTAGTTGGAATCCTATTCAACACGTGAATAGCAATTTCAAGAGCATAGTCCCAAAAGGATAAGGAAAGAGTTGTCAGATTAAACATAGATCGTACCATATCTAGCAATGTATGATTTCTTCTTTTAGATACACCATTTTGCTGTGGAGTATAAGGAGATGTGAGTTGCTGGACAATTCCACACTCAGCTAGATAATCTTTAAACTCTTGGCTTAAATATTCACCACCTATATCGGATCGAAGAGCCTTAATCTTCTTACCGAGTTGTAATTCTACTTCATTTTTAAAGACCTTGAATGTCTCAAAGACTTCATGTTTATGTTTAAGTAAATAAACATAACCATAATGACCATAGTCATCCGTGAAGGTCAAGAAGTAGCTAGCACCGCGTTTTGACACATGTCTAAGTGGACCACACACATCAGTGTGTATTAATCCAAGTAGATCCGTAGCCCTTTCCATTTGATGTGAAAAAGGTTTCCTTGTCATCTTCCCAGATATGCAAGATTCGCATTTATCAAATGAATCATCATTGATATTTTGCAAAAGCCCATCATGTTGCAGCTTTTCCATGCGTTTCTTGCCTATATGAGCAAGACGACAGTGCCAAAGATAAGACGAATCCAAGTTTGACTTGATTCTCTTATTGCTAATGCTATACACAGAATTATTTCCATTGAACACATGATTCTCCATGTCAATTTCAAACACACCATTTATTGGAATTGCATTAAAGTAAAAAACATTATTTAAAGAAACCGAAATTCCATTATCATTAAATGTGTGAACGAAACCATTATCCTTTAACAAAGAAACTGAAACAACACCCCTAATAATAGAGGGTGCATAATGACAATTATTCAAAACTAGAATTAACCCCGAAGGTAAAACTAAATCGAATGTCCCTATGGCTTCAACTGCTGCACGTATGCCATTGCCCACGTACAAGTAGCTTTCTCCATAGTTCAGCTTCTTTGCTCCTCTAAGCCCCTGTGATGTATTACAAATGTGAGTACCACATCCTGTATCATATATCCAGGCATTTTGCTTACGAGGAAAAGAAAATAATTCAATCTTAAAAATACCTGAAGTGCTCGTGCCATTCGCAGCCTTGGCATTTTTATTCTTGCGACACTCCTCTAGCAGCAATGGACAATCCCTCTTCCAATTTCCAGGAGTGTTGTAGTGGTGACAAGCAGCCAAATCCTTGTTGGGATAATCCTTCTTCTTAGGAGGATTCTGCTTCTTAGGCTTCTGCTGGTGGGTCACAACCTGTTTGCCCTTGTCAGCTTTAGCTTTGCCCTTCTTGTTCGCGTGCTGCGGTTTGTTGGGCTTAGTAATCCTACCACCTTTTATTGCCATAACAGCAGGTGTAGGTGTCTTCTTTGAGAGTCTTTTCTCAAAGTCAATAAGCATTGCATGTAAATCACTTATTGTCTTCCCCGTGCAATACATATTGAAGTTGCGCACAAAATCACCAAACAACTCCTCATTGAGGGATCGATTGATGAGGCCAACTTGTACATCTTGCACATAACCACATCCGAGTGCATCCAATTGGTCCAAATAACCTTTCATTTCCAATACGTAGGCACTCACGGGTTTACTAGCATCATGCTTACACTTGGCCAGAGAATCTAATACATCATATAACTCTGCCATTGGTGGTTTCTCAAACATACGTTTGAGTTCAGTGATCATGTCCATGGGACCATAGTTCTCAAATTGCTTTTGCAATTGAGTATCCATCCCAGATAACATGAGACAAGCCACATCATTGTGCTTCTCATAATCACTTTGGTACTCTTCATGTTCAGCATTAGAAGCAGTACCAGCAGGAGCTGTAGAAAGCGACTGACTAAGATATTCAAATCTTTTGGCCATTCTAAGAACAATCATCAAAGAACGGTACCAATCATTGAAATTCTTTGTCACAGTCAACTTTTCTACCAATCATTGAAATTCTTTGTCCCAGTCAACTTTTCTCTTTCAATCATCATTTTGAAAGCAGAACTCATGTTACTCATGTTAGTGTTGTCGGGTTGGGCCATTTCTACAGAAAAAGTTCAAAAGTTAGTACTTTCGATAATAAACTTTTCAAGAAAATTAAACACCCATGGTAAACTACATTCACCATTTAATTTTCACTGAAAACTAGGATCCAAATTGACGTCATTTCATTACATCAGCTTTGGCTGCTAGCAATGAAAGTACTCAATAATGTACGGGTCGAACCCAATTGCCAATATCCAATTGCAATTCCTAGAATCATGGGACTTACATATTTTGCCAACCTCAGTTGCAAATGTAAGCATGTTTCATCCCCAAATCTTTATGCCTTGAAGCCGTTTCATTACATCAGATTTGGCTGCTAGTAATGAAAGTGCTCAATTAAGTTAACCAACTTAAGTAACTGCAAATTGACATCGTTTCATCACATCAGCTTTGGCTGCTAGCAATGAAAGTACTCAATTTACCCTTTGATTACCATCCTTTTGATCATCACATCAGCTTTGGCTGCTAGTGATGAAAGAATCTAATCTCAGGTGTTTCTGTTTCGTTTGGTGGCATATAACTTAAATTTTAAGGGTATTAATAGTTTGATGTGTGTAATCAAAATATGCACAAAGATGTCTTGCATTCATCTTTGTATCATATGTTTCAAAAACTGTTTACTCATTAGTTACATTAATAAGCTCAAATCATCAAAATTTTAATTGATGGCGTTGAGTAAATACAAAATTGCCTTAAGATGCTTTGTACGTATTCATGGTTGTACTTGGTAAGTCTAATATTGACGCACAGGCGAGCGGAGAGACAGAATGGAGTCTCTTTAAGGCCACAATTTAATGCGAAACCAACCTTATACCCACTTTATAGTTTGTCAATATTAGGTCCGCCTTTCGACCACTTTTGTACAGTCGCATCAATCAACTAAAATTTATGATTTTCTTGCTTAAAACAATGTTACACCATTATTAAGTCAAGTTTATTTTTTTTTATATTGAAAAATTACCCTTTTGTTTACAATCATGTCAACAACATATTAAACAAATGCGCAATTTAATAAAAAAAATAAACAACTAAAATAATGGACATGCTAAATAAATCAATTAATATGTATATATTGGTCTTAAGACTCCCATTGGTTTTCGAGCTCATTGTACCCAATGAACCACAGACGCCAACGAGTTGGCCGCGTAAGTCTTATGATTAACATATACATAACACACATAATTGATTAAATATGCGATTTATATGGGGTCTTCCCCAATTTTAGGTCTTCCCTAATGACCTAATTAATTAACTTTTAGCAATTTTAATTCGTCCAATTTTATTACTAAAACCCTAGTTAATTAATAATCGCATAAAATAGCACGTAGAACATGTAACAATTAGCATCAATTTTCCATGACAAAACATGCATGTTTTTTTCATGGATTCCCCATATTGCACTTATTATCATGTAACACATATAATCAAGTCAATATATATACGCATATACTCAATAAATGACATCACCATGTACTCATTAACTAAGACATAAAATTTTACATGCAACCTAGGGTTTCTACAAGTTTTATCAAACCTAAAACCCTAAAAAATAATTAAAGGGTAATCGAACCATAATTAAAAAAATTAGGGTATGCATAATATAAAACCCTAGAACACCTATTGCATGTATCTAATCATCAAGATTCAATTTTATGCGTTTTTAGTAATTAATTACAATGTATAAACGGGCTCTTGATGCCACTGTTGAAAAATATGAATCATAAAACTATAAACATATAACCAATAACATCAAAGCATATAGCAGCGGAATAAGGATCTATATACATGTAATTAATTAACTAAAAATAAAAGTAATGCGTACCTTTGTGGTTTCTAGCCAAACAAGAAACCGAGTGATCAAGAACAAGATAAACCCTAGGTTAGGGTTTAAAGATGGATCGACTAGTGTATAGTCGAATGGGGAAAAGTCACACAAGCTAAAGCAAGCTTGTCCTTTGTTCTTGTACACACGTATTACTTGCGTCTCAATGTGAAAAGCTAGGTTCTAATTCACAAAACAAACCAAACACTTTAGTGTGTATATTGGATCAAAAATCCCTAGGTAAAGGGTATTTAGGATCGGCCAAACATAAGAGAAAAAGAAAAAGAAAAAGAAGAAGTTAGGTTTGCTAAGGAATTAAGATTAGGGATTTATGAATACAAAGGGTTTGTATTTATAGACCCTCTAAACTTGTTCCCAAAGCTAGGGTAACCAAAACCCTCACCCATTGGGTGGGTCGGACGAATACTAGAGCCCAAGGAGGGGTTCTAGATCCTTCTTGCTTCTATTTCAAATTTAGTCCTTTAACTTAATATTTAACGACCGTTAACCAAACTCCGTTAAATACTAACGACCGTTAAGTGTTTATTTGTGAAATGAATAACTAAATCATTACTTAATAAATTAATTATTCAAACATTGAGACTCATACGTAATGTGTGCAATCCCGAAGTCTCGTGTTCGAAACTGGTCATACGTATATTAATTTATATCCATTAACTCTAACAGTTCTTATATATGAAACATGTTCTCTTCATCTCTTACTCTATAACATATATAAGGCATACATATTAACATTGTGTCGACATACATACGATCCATTGTGCTTTATACGTCTCATATAGTGTATGATATAAGTTGATATTAAGGGATAACAAGTGGTATCAATCGCCTAACATCGACTTAGGAGTGATTGTGTTTTGTTTATAAAAACGTTAGCTTTTTCTCTATAGCTTTGATTTTTTACGATCTTTAGGTTAAAAGTTGATGTTTTTATAGTGATCTACTTATTCTTAGTGAGTTTTGGCATTTATATCGAATCTATATCATCAAAATCTTGTTTCGTATCGTGCAAAAAGTTTTGGCTTTTTATCGAAATCTGTCAAAGTTAATTATAGGCGATAAAGGTTGAAACTTTATAGTTATTTAAGAGTTTTTGAAGGTATTTGATCGCTAGAATCAGTTTAGAAGTTTGTTCTTTAGTTGTAATATTGATCTTTAATCAAACAGTCCATCCGTCGAAATTGGTTTAAGGGTTTGTCGCAATTCATAACTTTGAGGGTTTGTCGAAATTGGTTTAAGGGTTTGTCGAAGTTCTATTTTTAGGGTTTGTCACAATTCATTTTCTTGGGTTTGTCGGAATTCAGGATTAAGAGTTTATCGATATTCTACAAGAACTTGGTTACTTCGAGATCAAACGAGAACTCATTATTCACGTGCTTGTATAAGTGTGTGGAATACTTCGACTAAGTAAACATCTTCTAATTTGTACAAATTAGATAGATTTTATCGGAATTGCAAATTCATTGAAATTGCACATTTATGTCGAAATTGAAATTTCACCGAAATTGTATAATTTTAACGAAATTGAAATTTCACCGAAATTGTGATTTTGTCGAAATTGTGATTTTGTCGAAATTGTGATTTTGTTGAAATTGTATAATTTCCAATTTTCATCAAAAGTGCCCTAATCCATCGAAATTGCAAGCAATCCATCGGAATTCACTAAAAAACATCAGAATTTGACAAAATCCATTGGAATTAGACAAAGTTCATCGGAATTGACTCCTGTTTATTTTGTACAACTAAACTTCAAGCGACCATAAGTGTAAGACCAGAATTTCACTATAACAACTGAATTTTAACCTTCACCAAACACAACTCCTATATCGTTGCACCGATCCAAGATCAACTTTATCATACACAACTACATCAATGGCAACGCAGCAAGACATTCATGCAGCTGGTGCAGAAAACCGTCCTCTTATGCTTGAAAAAGGTGGATATCTTCCATGGACAAGCCGTATGCTTCGCTACATCAAAACTAAACCTGATGGTAAACTCCTGCTCCAATCTATTAAGAATGGACCCTTCAAGCCTCGACAAATTCAAGATCTTGGAGAGCCAAATGCAACACCTCCTATTCCACCTTTCTTTCGTGAACAATCAGAAGCAGAATACACAAAAGAAGACATGAAGCAAATTGCAGCTGATGACATGGCAATGCACTTAATCCAACTAGGATTACCACGAGAGATCTTTGCTGTTGTCGATAGTTGTGAAACTGCCTATGACATGTGGGAACGAGTTAGAAGGCTTTTTCATGGCACAGAAATTGGACAACAAGATGTTGAAAACAAGCTACTAACTGAATGGGAGAAGTTTACATCCACTCCAGGAGAATCCATTGAATCCTACTATACCAGGTTCTGCACTCTAATGAATGAGCTAATCAGAAACAAGTTGACACCAAGACAAATCGTGAGCAACATCAAGTTCATTAACAATCTTCAAGAAGAATGGGGACGATATGTCACTATTGTTAACCAAACCAAAGATTTACATCAGGTGAATTATGATCAGCTCTATGATTTTCTGAAGCAAAACCAAGCTGAGGCTAATGAAGTCACGAAAGAAAGATTGGCAAAGAATCATGATCCTCTTGCACTCATTGCTTAAACACCAACACCTCTACCAGTGAACACACAACATCAACCATCTTCATCTTCTACTCACAACTACATGCAACAACAATACATTCCACAACAACAAACTGCTGTAATTCCACAACAACAATTCTACCCACAACAACAACAATATCTACAATTCCAAGAACCAGAATTCACTGACAATGATGAGTCTACTGCTGCTTTGACACAAGCATTTGCCTATTTGACAAAGGCATTCCAAGGACGCTATTCTACACCAACCAACAACAACCAAAGGATTTCGTCAAATACTCGCAACAGGCAGATTGCTCAGCCAAGTTTCAATATGGGTCAAGGAGGACAAATAGTTGGAGTTATTGGGAATCAACAGGTATATGCTACTAGGTATCTGATGGGTAATGCATGTCAGTATGCAGGGAATCAGATGGATCAAGTTGTTGGAAATCAGAGGGGTCAGAATATTGGGAATCAGACAGTGGGTAATCAGATTGGGAATGTTGCTACTCTAGTTGCTGGGAATTATGGAAATATGAATCAGGGAAATTCGATCAAGTGTTTCAACTGTCAGGGTGACGGCCATATGGCAAGGAACTGTCCTACTAAGCCGAAAAAGAAAGATCCAGCTTATCTGCAGAAAGCATTGCTGTTGGCACAGAAGGAAGAAGCAGGGTTTCAGTTGAATGCAGAAGAAAATGATTTTATGGCTCTCATGGATGATATGGAAGACCGAGAGGACATCGATGCAAACTGCATATTTATGGCAAATCATCAGGAGTCTAAGTATGACACGGATTCTGATACACCTCCTGTTTATGACACCAATGCAGTCTCTGAGGTACCATCATTCAATACATGTCACAATAATAAAATATTTTATATGTCTCCTCATGAGGAACATCATCCTGCGACTCTAGCACCCAATTATGATACATACCTGGACACGCCAAGTAGTAGTAATATTGATTTGGCAACTCTAGATATGAATCCTAACGGAGGCTTAGAGTCACAGCATGCAGAGAATGATGAGGAAACACGTGCTCTCTTTGAATCATTATTGAATAATTGTAGTATTGAAATTGAGAAAGTTAAAAAGGTCAATCGCGATGTTAAGGCCGCGAATGAGAAAATGACTGCTGAGCTTGAGAGGTATAAGGAAAACAAAAAATCTTTTGAATTTCATCAAAAACGACAGTCAGAATTAGAAACTGGTTATCAAAATTCCGTTTTAAGAGAAAAACAATTGCAAATCAAGTTTGACACACTTAATGTCAATTTAAACATGAAAATAAAATCCTTAAACACGGAAATTTTAGATTTGAAAAACCAACTTTCTAAAAAAAAATTGTAACACCCCCAAAATCGGGTCAAGCGGAAGCATACATATCACTGGGGTGCTACTTAATTGGTATCACAACACGAGTACAAAGAACGGTTTTTACCTCAATCATTTAGGATAAAATTCATTAAAAATAAATGTTAAATTTACATTATTCAAAAGCAGTTCGGAAATAAGCCCATGAAATAAGTAAAGCGATCCCAACATATATATCAGAGTCGGCTATGACCGTGCCCCTTGTCAAGCGCCTCCAGAAATAGGCTATCACCTTAAACCTGAAAATACATGCTAAAAGGGTCAGCTTACGCTGGTGAGTTCATAGGTTTAAACAAAAGTACAACAGTGGACCAAAATAAGTGATTTGCTACACTGGACTATGATAGATATAAATCACAATTCTATAAACATCAACAATCACAATCATCAAGTACCAATATGATAGGTCACAAAATCCCTCTTTCATATTGATAATCTGTAACACCCCCAAATCTGGTATAGCGGAAGCATTCGGGTCATGGGGTGCTACTAAATTGAGTATCACAACACAAGGGTATAAAGAACGGAAAACATTTTCCGTTTAATACATTCATTCAAATTTAAATAAGTTTACAACAAGTTTTGATTTAAAAAAATAAGCCCATAATAAAGTGGTTCCCATAAAACAAGTCTTAATAAAAGCCACAACAATTTTGGTCTAAAGCTATGACCCTTGCCTTGCCTTTTTGGTTTGCCTTAAAGATCCATCTCAAATACCTGAGAAAAACATGCTAAAAGTCAGCGTTATGCTGGTGAGTTCATAGGTTTAAAAGTAAGCAGTAAAATCAATAGTTGGACCATGAGTTTGGTATATGAACAAAGCAACCCATGCAATGTCATATAAAAATAGTGTCTATTACGTTAGCACTAAGTTCATGCAACCGAAGCTATAACAGTGTGCATGCTCTAGAAGCATGTTTAAATATCGGGGCCCGGCAAGTGTTTATCCCAGACACTTGTAGTTTCGACATGGTATACGTTCGTTTGCCTATCCGGTCAACCCGAACGGGGACGTTACTCCCAATAGATCTATTTATAACATTCGCGCTTCCCAGCAGGAATTGACGGTTCATGAGTTGGGCATAAAGGGACATAACAGGGCTTAGGCTAATCCACGTAATAGCATAACAATAGTTAGGTCCATAAAAAGTTTTGCATGTTTCTCACCCCAATTATAAAACAGTTTAAATAGAGTGGGGCTATAAACTCACCTTGTTAAGTAGTAGCAAGATCACAAGTAGTTCAAATAGAGTGCGGCACCGACACGCGACCTAGATTAGTAAGATACGTTTTAGTTCATAATTCGAGTTCAAGGATTTCAATTATTTCAAAAGTTTATGTTGGTGTTGCTGGTGTGGCAGCAGTTAGGTTTAAAAACTATGTTTTTAATATTTTCCAGATATTGGCTCAAAGGAGTGTACAGATGTACAAAAGAATAGAAATGGTGACTCTTGTGTTAAAGCAATAGGAAGAATATGCACGAAGAGTAAGGATCACAACATGTCGATGTGAACGATTTTATAGATCGGTTGATATTTAAATGATCGAACGTGTGTATATATTTATATTTATATATACATGTGAAGAATAAATGTGGTTGAAAAAAAAAAGGTTTTACTAATATATAAGATGCTATAATTTTTGTGAGAACATAATATTTAACAAAATAATAATCTCGTTTGCTTGTCCTATATAAGCTTCGTTATACCCGTTTCAAATCGTAAGTTATAAAATGATTAGTTAGTTTACGGTTCCCTAATATATCTAAGTGTCTATATTAAAAGTTTAGACCATTCCGAGTGAATAATCTCATGTCATATGTTTATATTTTTAAGTGTTTAAATCATTTGTGTCGTTAAACCTCTTTTTAAATCGTATGTTACGTTTATAGCGTTTCTTAAAATGTATATTAACAATCAAAATTTTAATATTGCGATGTTTAGCTATTTCATTATATGTTGTCATCTTAGGTTAAATAATCACAAGTTTTTATAAAATGTCGAGTTATATTAACGTGAGTCGAGGAGGGGGAATGGGCTGCGGCCCAAAATGAAGTCAGTGGAACAGCCCAACTTTGGGCTTTTAGTGGACATGGTGCGATAAGTGTGGAAAAATAAATGTGTGCGAACAAACACTGATGGGCTTCGGCCCAATCAGTAAAAACGTCACCAGCGGAAATGAAAGTAAACAAAATAGTCCAATGCTATCTTGTTGAATTTAACGAGCGGTCAAATGAAATATCTTTCTCAGTGCACTTATTTGAACTTAGAAACACAAGTATAATGTTTTCCTATCCTTTTGTCCCAACTTATAACCCAAGCACTTACAGTAACATGTTTTACTTTTGACCAAGAATGAGAAATACCGATAAAGAACATAGCAGCAGTCCTATGTCTTAGTTCAACTGTGGTATACTCAAAACAGAATTTCTCAAACATACCAACCAACTCAACTAATTCAATATGACCGAATGGGTTGGATTACTAGTGTGAGTGAGACTTAGTCTCGAGCTCGCTGTGGGGATTACACACCCACCACTGGTAAGGACCAGGGCTAGAATGGCGACTCGCGAGTGTCGACCAACTCCTGTTGGAGCTAGTTCTCGGCTGGGACTAGTAGTCCTAGGCCACGACATGCTTGTCCTCGAGTGATTAGAAGGTTCTTGAGTCGAGTACCACTCGACTCAACCCTGAACACGACCATAACACAGGGCAGTGAGTTCTTTGAACCCGCACAATACATCAAGAATAAGGCTTTCTTTTTAGACATTAACGCAAACACCTTGTGTGTATCTTTTAGAACACAATATGGCTACTTAAACTCTTAACCACAACCATCTTAACTGATGCATCAATTCGTCAAGAGTTTATACAATAAGT
The DNA here is from genome assembly GCA_021014915.2 of Artemisia tridentata subsp. tridentata. Taxonomy (NCBI): domain Eukaryota; kingdom Viridiplantae; phylum Streptophyta; class Magnoliopsida; order Asterales; family Asteraceae; genus Artemisia; species Artemisia tridentata. The sequence goes on from CP139501.1 coordinate 256,602,888, forward strand.
ACAACATCCAGGTTTCGAGCCAATATTAGTTTAAAAAATCATTTTCGAGGTTCATTTAACCACACCCTAACACGAATATTAACATCAGATTTGACATAGCAACAACCAAAAAAAAGAAGATCTCATAACAAAATAACAACAAAAGCATAACGATTCGAAAAATATTCACAATAATTACAACATATTCATTCGAATGGAAGTAAGAATCAAAAAGGAAAAGTTTAGGGTTCTTACAACTAGTAGTTCAACTACTAGGAAGTTGAGATGAGATCGAAGGAAACTCGGATGAGATCGATGAAACCCGAATCGAACCCAGCAAATCCACACACCCTCTTGCTAACGAATTTCTTCCCCTTGTGCACTTCGAATTTACTTAGTTTCTCTTGTGAAATTTTTGGTGGCGTGTGGGTTTACTAAGATCGACGGGGTCTTTAAAATAGGAATCAAAGAAAGTTTTGATGCCTTCTCCTCTCCTCCCAGACGCTCCATAGCCATCAAAGGAAACAATTTCGTCATCCCCTTTGTTGTTTGCGTTGACTTGAGCTCGACAGAAGGTGGCAGTAGAGGTGGAGACAAATGGGTTCTTGTTTTGATTATACATCACTTGTTTGTTTGATGTGGTTTTAAGATTGGAACAAAAGAGATGATGTCTTCCCTTGTTGCTGCTGCTCAGAGGATTCAGATGAAACCAAAACCGATAAGTGAGGAAAGAGAGAGAGTGTGGGGTTCGGTTTAGCTTATATCCTTTTTCTTTTTTTTCTTTTTTTTTTTTTTTTTGTATTAAGGAAAGTGAAGTGGGATAAGTAAGAAAATAAATGTAATGTTCCATTATAATAAAAGGTGAGGGTTGAACTTAGTAGTTTCAAGTGTATCCCGGGTCTCGCTGAGGCTTTGATTTGATAAGTGCTTTCCGGGTTATCGTGAACACGGAAAATATAGTGTTGGTGTCATTTTCCTTCAGACTGACACGGTATAAAATCTATTGACTCCGGAATAAAATTATAGGGTTTAACTTTTACTAATCTGTTGTCGGTACGCGTGTGGTGTCGTTTTTCGAGAAAACGAGATAACCTCTCGTTTTGTTATGTTGGCGTTTTGTAATTGTCAAGAAGTGAAAGTTTCGCCCTTTTCTGATAAAATTTAATAGTTTTGGTGAGTTACTGTACGCTACAGAGTGCGGGTTTGCTTCCCGTGATCGTCATGTAAACACATAAATGTTTAATCTAATAGTTAGGTAATAATAAATAGACATTTATTATTAAAAATATAGGTGGAAATTTACCGTTTGTCACATCCTCCCCGCCTTAGAACGAAAACCGTCCTCGGTTTTCACTTAGAATTGTTTGATGAGTTTGTGAAGAGGTGTGGGTATTTGCGCTTGATTTCGTCCTCGCGCTCCCACGTGTATTCGGGTCCCCTTCGGGAGTTCCAGCGAACTTTTACAATAGGGATGCGGCTTTGTTTGAGCCGTTTGACTTCTCGATCCATTATTTCAGCTGGTTCTTCAATGAAATTCAGTCTCTCGTCGACCTGAATTTCTTCCAAAGGAATAGCAAGAGTTTCGTCCGAAAGACATTTCTTGAGATTGCTCACGTGAAACACATTATGTACAGAGCTGAGTTCGGACGGTAGCTCAAGTTGGTAAGCTACCGGTTCGATTTTGGCGATGATTTTGAAAGGCCCAATGTAGCGGGGGTTTAGTTTCCCACGTTTCCCGAACCGGATTACGCCTTTCCATGGCGAAACCTTTAACATGACGTGGTCACCAACTTGGAACTCAAGTGGTCTTCGTCTTTTGTCAGCATAACTTTTCTGTCGATCTCGAGCCGCTTGCAATCGACTCTTGATTTGTACAATCTTTTCAGTGGTTTCTTGCACTAGTTCAGGACCAGTGATTTGGCTTTCTCCAACTTCAGCCCAACATATAGGGGATCTGCACTTTCGACCATAGAGTGCTTCGTAGGGTGCAGCTTTGATGCTTGTGTGATAGCTGTTATTGTAAGAGAATTCGGCTAGAGGTAGGTGTCGATCCCAACTATTTCCAAAGTCTATCACACACGCTCTTAGCATATCTTCTAGTGTTTGGATGGTTCTTTCACTTTGACCATCGGTTTGCGGGTGATATGCAGTACTCATATGAAGATCGGAACCCAAAGCACTTTGCAATGATCTCCAGAAATTTGACGTGAATCGACTGTCTCGGTCGGAGATGATAGAAATTGGGACTCCATGACGTGCTACTATTTCTTTCACGTACAATCGTGCTAGCTTATCCATGCTTTCTTTTTCCCTGATCGGTAGGAAGTGAGCGGATTTGGTGAGGCGATCCACAATTACCCAAATTGTGTCGTAACCGCTAGGTGTTCTTGGTAGTTTCGTGATGAAGTCCATGGTTATTCGTTCCCATTTCCATTCGGGAATCTCGGGTTGAGTCAGTAAGCCTGATGGTCGCTGATGCTCAGCCTTGACCTTGGAGCATGTTAAGCATTGACTGACATATGTTGCGATATCAGCTTTCATGTTAGGCCACCAGTAGAGCTTCTTCAGATCAAGGTACATTTTGTCTGCTCCGGGGTGGATGGAATATTTGGATTTATGTGACTCATGCATTATGAGGTCACGTATCCCTCCACATATGGGGATCCAGCTCCTGTTCTTGAAACACAACGTTCCATCAGCTCTTCTTGTGAATCCGTTTTCACTTTCGGGCATCCCTTTTACTCTCTCATTACGTATGTTATCTTCCTTGAGTGCCTCGGCCTGGGCTTCAAGAATTTTTGCTGGAAGTGGTGAGGTTATCGTCATGCCCAATGATCGTACTCTCAGAGGTTTAGGTCGTTCTTTTCGACTAAGGGCATCGGCTACTACGTTTGCCTTGCCCGGGTGGTATCGAATTTCGCAATCGTAATCGCTGAGCAATTCTAACCAACGGCGTTGTCTCATATTGAGTTCTTTCTGGTCAAGAATATGCTGCAAACTTTTGTGGTCAGTGTAGACTATACACTTAGTTCCATAGAGGTAATGTCTCCAGATTCGGAGTGCAAACACTACTGAGCCTAGTTCCAAGTCGTGTGTAGTGTAGTTCTTTTCGTGGGTTTTTAATTGTCGAGAGGCGTATGCTATCACCTTCTCTCTTTGCATTAAAACAGCTCCTAACCCTTTGTGTGAAGCATCGCAATAGACCACAAAATCTTCACTGCCTTCTGGTAGTGCCAAGATAGGCGCGCTACACAGTTTAGTCTTAAGAAGTTGGAAGGCTTCTTCCGCTTTATCTCCCCATTCAAATTTGATATTCTTTTGAGTCAACTTGGTTAACGGCTTGGCTATCTTTGAGAACCCTTCGATGAACCTCCTGTAGTACCCCGCAAGTCCTAAGAATTGGCGTATTTCGGTGGGTGTTGAGGGTGTCGCCCAATCCTTTATCAACTCGATCTTCGCGGGATCTACATGAATACCTTGTCTATCGATCACATGTCCTAGAAATTGTACAGTCGGTATCCAAAATTCGCACTTGGAAAACTTAGCATACAGTTCTTCCTTCTTCAATAGTTCTAGGATTAGCTTGAGATGTTCTTCGTGCTCCTTCTCGTTTTTGGAGTATATCAAGATGTCGTCAATAAAGACGATTACGAATTTATCCAGGTACGGCTTGCACACTCGATTCATAAGATCCATGAATACAGCCGGTGCGTTAGTTAAGCCAAATGGCATAACTTGGAACTCGTAGTGACCGTAACGAGTTCTGAATGCCGTTTTTGGGATATCCTCTTCCCGAACCCTGAGCTGGTGATATCCGGACCTCAAGTCGATTTTGGAGTAAACGCTTGAACCTTGGAGTTGGTCAAATAGATCATCGATTCGCGGGAGTGGGTAACGGTTTTTGATTGTTAGTTTGTTCAACTCTCTGTAGTCGATGCACATCCTGAAAGATCCATCTTTCTTTTTGACGAATAGGACTGGGGCTCCCCAAGGTGAAGAACTTGGTCTGATGAATCCTTTCTCCGAGAGTTCCGACAATTGATTTGACAGTTCTTGTAGTTCTGTCGGAGCTAACCGGTAAGGTGCGCGTGCTACGGGTGAAGCACCGGGCATTAAGTCAATTCGGAACTCGACTTGTCGGGTTGGCGGAAGTCCAGGTAAGTCTTCAGGGAAGACTTCCGGAAAATCTCTTACGATTGGAACGTCCTCCAGACGTTTTTCCTCCTTCTCTTTTTCTTCCTGCTCAGTTACTTGTGCTAGGAAGAGAAGACATCCTTTCTCAAGGTATTTCTGGGCTTTTGTGCAAGAGATGACATTTAGTCTGGATGCGTTCCTTCGGTCTCTTCTGTCGCCTTCTACGACTAGGACTTCGTCCCCATACGGCAGTCGAACGATTTTCTCGTCACAAATAATGGTGGCTTGATACTTCGACAACCAGTCCATACCGATGATGACGTCGAAGCTACCCAATCCTACCGGCAAAAGGTCGATGTTGAATGGGTGGTTTAACAGATTCAAGGTACAACCCCTTATGATCGTGTCTATTCTTTCTACGTTCCCATTAGCTAATTCCACATTGAATACGTTGTCTAGGGTGGTCGGGGTCATATTAAGCAAGGTACTAAATGCAGTTGACACAAAACTCCTATCTGCCCCCGTATCAAATAATATGGATGCGTAACGGTTATTTAAAAGGAACGTACCCGTCACAACGTTTGGGTCCTCTTGGGCTTCCATCTTGCCCACAACGTAGACCCTCCCACGAGCTCCTCCATCATTGCCACGATTCCCTTGTTGTCCAACAACCGCTTGATTTCCCCCAGCAGCTTGATTCCTTGGTTCACGGCACTCGTTTTTGTAGTGCCCTTTCTTTCCGCATCCAAAACATGTCACGTTAGCCTTCGGGTTTTGGCCTTGTGCGGTAGCAAGAGTTCCAGATCTGCATTCTCTGGTCATATGACCAATCTTCTGGCAGTTGCGGCACTTCACTGTGCATGGTCCGACGTGATGAAGCTTACAGCGATTGCACAGTGGGTGTTTTCCAGCATAACCCTTCTTCTCAGTTGGCCCGGCCGCATGTCCTTTCTTCTCAGTCGACCCTACAGCGTAAGCTTTTGCTGCTTCTTGTCTCTTGTTTGGGTGGTGGTTGTTGTTATTGTTTCGAGAGTGGTCATCCCATTTTCTCTTGTTGGTCACCACCATTTCAGCCAAATCTTCAATCACTTGGTCCATCAATTTGTTGGCCACCTCCATGGTTTCGTGGAGATCAGCAGCCTTATAAGTGGTAACATTCCCTTTGATGGATGAGGGTAATCCACCGATGTACCTTTCGAGTAAGCGGGCTTCCGTTTGGACCATATCGGGACAAAGTAAAGCAAGTTCTTGGAAGCGTTGGTTGTATGCAGCTATGTTGGTACCCTGCACTTTCAGATTCCAAAACTCCACCTCCAACTTTTTCACTTCGTTGCGAGGACAGTACTTCTTGAGAACCATTTGTTTGAAATTTTCCCACGACATGGCATATGCAGTGTCGTAACCAGCGGACTTGGAGTAGTTGTTCCACCAAGTCAAGGCGGCATCTTGAAAAGTGAACGATGCGTACTTAACTTTGTCATCTTCTGCACAACCACTGATTCGGAACACTGTTTCCAATTTCTCAATCCAACGAACTAGTACGACTACTCCTTCAGTACCAGCAAACCCTCCAGTCATTATCTTTCTGAAGTCCTGGTAGGTGCAGCCTCGAGCCTGGCTGTTAGTGGGTCTAGAGTTCCCACCGTCAGTTGTGGAGTGGTTAGCTGCAGCCAGTGCTGCTGCCACTCTTCGTTCTACCAATTGGTCGAGCATGGCTTGATTAACAGGTGGAATAGCCGTAGTAGCCTCAGTTACGTTTGGATTAGCACGTGTAGCTCTTTTTGGTGGCATTTTGCTGCATCAGAAAATAGTAAGAAAGTTGAGATCTTTGAGAGGTTTGTCATCGTACAAGGGTATAATCAACACAATGAAATATACTGGTAAGATACATCACGAAAAGAAACTGACACAATGAATTAATAAGTCAAACTTGTCATAGATTTCATTAAGTTCACAAAATTACAAGTTTGAATACATGTTGAATAACATAGTTTTCGAATACAATAGAAAAAGGACTACTAATACTACTAACTGTTAACTACACAGTTTAGTAGGCTACATCTCGACTACTACAAGAAAACTAAGGCTGCTCGCGCCCAATGCGTAGCTGTGCTAGCTCTCGTGACATCCGATCTATAACAGCCTCCAATCTCTCCACCCTGTCCACCAGCTGAACCTCACGTCTCCTCAAGAATAACACCTCCCTGCGGTCCTCCTGCTCAGCCCTCGAAACCCTGGCCATAACTGCCTCTAACTCATGAATACGATGCCAGTGTGCCCACTCAGCATCCCAAGCCCTAGCCTGGTCACCCCTGATGTCTCCTATCCTGCGTCGAGCCTCAGCAAGCTCTCTCCCAACCTGATCATCTCTGCGTCCGAGTCTCTCTAGCTGATCGGAGTGAACATCCAGTAAGCTCCCATGTGCCTCAATCTGTAGTAAAATCCTAGTGGCATCATCCACATCCTCCTCCTCCGGCACAGGTGAAATAGCATGTGGAGGGGAGTCCTGCATCAATGGAGATGGTGGTACGAACGATGGTGAAGAAGGCTCATAGGTGGGGCTATCAATCTGAGGCGGAACACACTCAATGTCTGTCCATACTATCCCATCAATCTCATGAGTATCCGGGGCTTCATCCCTAGCCCTCAATCCAGCGGCTCTCATCCCTAGTCCGAGAGGCACATCCCTGTCCTCTCCCATAATCTGAGCTTGTCTAGAGCTCTGTCCAATCTCATAAGTGCCCATAACCTCCTCCATAACCGCCTTTCCATGTCGCGGCTCTGGGGGTAAAGTCTGCTCAGGTGTGGAATCCGGTAATGGCTCCTCCTCTGGATCTTCCTCGGGATCCTCTTCTGACTCTTCCTCTTCTTCTTCATCTGAGTATGAATCACTGGCTCTCCTGAGCCTCTGATGTGGTGGAGAGGTACTCCTGGAACCATCTCGAGCTCTCCTCAGTGGTAAAGATAGTGACTCTGAGTGCTGACTCCCTAGGACTCTCATGCGAGGAGTACGTCGGATAGGATGGGTGGTGGTGTCAGCAGTAGCAGTGATGGGCTGAGTAAGAGTATGGCCTGGAGTGGGTAAAAGTGATGAAGGTGTAGGTGCAGGCTCAGCTAGGTCGGGATCTGGTGCGTTGAAAGCATGAAGCACCTGCATATACGGGTCATCTGAGCCTGGTAAAGTTGGAGAGGCGTTCTGGGAAGACATGGTCTGTGACAAAGTGGTATAAGTGTGTGAGTGTTTCGAAATTTAGCGTACGTTTTAAAAAAATATAAGTATATACATAAGCAGTCGATCGCAATCAACGAATCATATAGTTAAAGCAAGTAATCAGAATTTAAATAACAAGTAAGGCAGGCAGGCAAGTGGCGGTCATAGGGACTTGTTTTTATCAAAAGTGGTTATAGTTTAGGATTTATATGTACCTAGTTTTCTATAACCTAGGCTCTGATGCCAATTTGTAACACCCCCCAAATCTGGTATAGCGGAAGCATTCGGGTCATGGGGTGCTACTAAATTGAGTATCACAACACAAGGGTATAAAGAACGGAAAACATTTTCCGTTTAATACATTCATTCAAATTTAAATAAGTTTACAACAAGTTTTGATTTAAAAAAATAAGCCCATAATAAAGTGGTTCCCATAAAACAAGTCTTAATAAAAGCCACAACAATTTTGGTCTAAAGCTATGACCCTTGCCTTGCCTTTTTGGTTTGCCTTAAAGATCCATCTCAAATACCTGAGAAAAACATGCTAAAAGTCAGCGTTATGCTGGTGAGTTCATAGGTTTAAAAGTAAGCAGTAAAATCAATAGTTGGACCATGAGTTTGGTATATGAACAAAGCAACCCATGCAATGTCATATAAAAATAGTGTCTATTACGTTAGCACTAAGTTCATGCAACCGAAGCTATAACAGTGTGCATGCTCTAGAAGCATGTTTAAATATCGGGGCCCGGCAAGTGTTTATCCCAGACACTTGTAGTTTCGACATGGTATACGTTCGTTTGCCTATCCGGTCAACCCGAACGGGGACGTTACTCCCAATAGATCTATTTATAACATTCGCGCTTCCCAGCAGGAATTGACGGTTCATGAGTTGGGCATAAAGGGACATAACAGGGCTTAGGCTAATCCACGTAATAGCATAACAATAGTTAGGTCCATAAAAAGTTTTGCATGTTTCTCACCCCAATTATAAAACAGTTTAAATAGAGTGGGGCTATAAACTCACCTTGTTAAGTAGTAGCAAGATCACAAGTAGTTCAAATAGAGTGCGGCACCGACACGCGACCTAGATTAGTAAGATACGTTTTAGTTCATAATTCGAGTTCAAGGATTTCAATTATTTCAAAAGTTTATGTTGGTGTTGCTGGTGTGGCAGCAGTTAGGTTTAAAAACTATGTTTTTAATATTTTCCAGATATTGGCTCAAAGGAGTGTACAGATGTACAAAAGAATAGAAATGGTGACTCTTGTGTTAAAGCAATAGGAAGAATATGCACGAAGAGTAAGGATCACAACATGTCGATGTGAACGATTTTATAGATCGGTTGATATTTAAATGATCGAACGTGTGTATATATTTATATTTATATATACATGTGAAGAATAAATGTGGTTGAAAAAAAAAAGGTTTTACTAATATATAAGATGCTATAATTTTTGTGAGAACATAATATTTAACAAAATAATAATCTCGTTTGCTTGTCCTATATAAGCTTCGTTATACCCGTTTCAAATCGTAAGTTATAAAATGATTAGTTAGTTTACGGTTCCCTAATATATCTAAGTGTCTATATTAAAAGTTTAGACCATTCCGAGTGAATAATCTCATGTCATATGTTTATATTTTTAAGTGTTTAAATCATTTGTGTCGTTAAACCTCTTTTTAAATCGTATGTTACGTTTATAGCGTTTCTTAAAATGTATATTAACAATCAAAATTTTAATATTGCGATGTTTAGCTATTTCATTATATGTTGTCATCTTAGGTTAAATAATCACAAGTTTTTATAAAATGTCGAGTTATATTAACGTGAGTCGAGGAGGGGGAATGGGCTGCGGCCCAAAATGAAGTCAGTGGAACAGCCCAACTTTGGGCTTTTAGTGGACATGGTGCGATAAGTGTGGAAAAATAAATGTGTGCGAACAAACACTGATGGGCTTCGGCCCAATCAGTAAAAACGTCACCAGCGGAAATGAAAGTAAACAAAATAGTCCAATGCTATCTTGTTGAATTTAACGAGCGGTCAAATGAAATATCTTTCTCAGTGCACTTATTTGAACTTAGAAACACAAGTATAATGTTTTCCTATCCTTTTGTCCCAACTTATAACCCAAGCACTTACAGTAACATGTTTTACTTTTGACCAAGAATGAGAAATACCGATAAAGAACATAGCAGCAGTCCTATGTCTTAGTTCAACTGTGGTATACTCAAAACAGAATTTCTCAAACATACCAACCAACTCAACTAATTCAATATGACCGAATGGGTTGGATTACTAGTGTGAGTGAGACTTAGTCTCGAGCTCGCTGTGGGGATTACACACCCACCACTGGTAAGGACCAGGGCTAGAATGGCGACTCGCGAGTGTCGACCAACTCCTGTTGGAGCTAGTTCTCGGCTGGGACTAGTAGTCCTAGGCCACGACATGCTTGTCCTCGAGTGATTAGAAGGTTCTTGAGTCGAGTACCACTCGACTCAACCCTGAACACGACCATAACACAGGGCAGTGAGTTCTTTGAACCCGCACAATACATCAAGAATAAGGCTTTCTTTTTAGACATTAACGCAAACACCTTGTGTGTATCTTTTAGAACACAATATGGCTACTTAAACTCTTAACCACAACCATCTTAACTGATGCATCAATTCGTCAAGAGTTTATACAATAAGTACAACATCCAGGTTTCGAGCCAATATTAGTTTAAAAAATCATTTTCGAGGTTCATTTAACCACACCCTAACACGAATATTAACATCAGATTTGACATAGCAACAACCAAAAAAAAGAAGATCTCATAACAAAATAACAACAAAAGCATAACGATTCGAAAAATATTCACAATAATTACAACATATTCATTCGAATGGAAGTAAGAATCAAAAAGGAAAAGTTTAGGGTTCTTACAACTAGTAGTTCAACTACTAGGAAGTTGAGATGAGATCGAAGGAAACTCGGATGAGATCGATGAAACCCGAATCGAACCCAGCAAATCCACACACCCTCTTGCTAACGAATTTCTTCCCCTTGTGCACTTCGAATTTACTTAGTTTCTCTTGTGAAATTTTTGGTGGCGTGTGGGTTTACTAAGATCGATGGGGTCTTTAAAATAGGAATCAAAGAAAGTTTTGATGCCTTCTCCTCTCCTCCCAGACGCTCCATAGCCATCAAAGGAAACAATTTCGTCATCCCCTTTGTTGTTTGCGTTGACTTGAGCTCGACAGAAGGTGGCAGTAGAGGTGGAGACAAATGGGTTCTTGTTTTGATTATACATCACTTGTTTGTTTGATGTGGTTTTAAGATTGGAACAAAAGAGATGATGTCTTCCCTTGTTGCTGCTGCTCAGAGGATTCAGATGAAACCAAAACCGATAAGTGAGGAAAGAGAGAGAGTGTGGGGTTCGGTTTAGCTTATATCCTTTTTCTTTTTTTTTTTTTTTTTTTTTTTTTTTGTATTAAGGAAAGTGAAGTGGGATAAGTAAGAAAATAAATGTAATGTTCCATTATAATAAAAGGTGAGGGTTGAACTTAGTAGTTTCAAGTGTATCCCGGGTCTCGCTGAGGCTTTGATTTGATAAGTGCTTTCCGGGTTATCGTGAACACGGAAAATATAGTGTTGGTGTCATTTTCCTTCAGACTGACACGGTATAAAATCTATTGACTCCGGAATAAAATTATAGGGTTTAACTTTTACTAATCTGTTGTCGGTACGCGTGTGGTGTCGTTTTTCGAGAAAACGAGATAACCTCTCGTTTTGTTATGTTGGCGTTTTGTAATTGTCAAGAAGTGAAAGTTTCGCCCTTTTCTGATAAAATTTAATAGTTTTGGTGAGTTACTGTACGCTACAGAGTGCGGGTTTGCTTCCCGTGATCGTCATGTAAACACATAAATGTTTAATCTAATAGTTAGGTAATAATAAATAGACATTTATTATTAAAAATATAGGTGGAAATTTACCGTTTGTCACATAATCACAGTAGGAGTAGGGCCCTAGGTATATCCGACCTTAGCCAGGCACTATGTTATAGCAAATTAGGACTAGATTATTTGCTACCCTGGTCTAAGACAACACATCTGTCGCATATCTAACCTTAGCCAGTCAACAAGTTATAGCAAATCAAAAACAACAGTTAGGTCCATTCAAAACAGTTTTGAATGTTTTCTCACATGCATATCAGTCAATCACATAATGCCTTCAAATAACCAAATCAAATATTTCAGCCAAACAGTCAAATATTGAGTAAACAGTTTGCATATTCCAAATAATTAGTCATTGAGTTTAGTTAAAAACGAGGATGTACTCTCCCCCAAAATAATTAGAAAACCGGTAAAACTAGAGGCCATGAACTCACCTTAGCCACAGCAATGCAAAGATCACAACTGACACGACTGGCATCGAGAAGCGAGGCACAACCGTCTCAAGACCTATAGCACGACAGTTCCAAGATATACAGGCACAACGGTACACAACGATCTAGGATCGGCACAACCTAATACGTATACGGTTATCTCAAAATACGTATCGCACAATAATAAAGTCTATAAAAAAACGTGTCGTAGTTTTCGTGGATTACTCAAATTCATTACTTGTAAAAAGTTAAATATCAACGTTTCGTGTGGTGTGGTAAGAAAACATAGACTCGAAATACAATTCACGCCAAAATGGGAAAGACATCGACATAGTCGAGAAATACTGACGCAACTCAAACCAACAAAAAAAAATCTAAAAGTTAACGACAAATAGCTATACTAATACAAATAGGTCAATTGGTAGTTTCGGTATTTTCCCACACTCCCAAATAGCTTAGAAAAGTCATTTAGGTTTTTAAAATAAGAGTCATTTAAAATAATGACATTAGTTTGGAATGTTTATAAATTTTGGCATGACGCGTCCGTTTATACAACGTTCCCCAGTTATCGTATTGGACATTAATTTTTCTCAAACAATTTAATAGAAGGTTTAATAAAATATTCATGGATTATTGGACATTAATTTCTTATTGTATATTTGTTGTGAATCAAATATATTAAATTCGTCCTGAGTCTAATATATTGTATTCGTTTCAAGTCCAATAACTCCAAATGTCCAATGTCCAATGAGTCCAATTCTCACACCCCGAAAATCGAGTCGCAGCGGAAGACAATGTCGCTGGGGTGTTACAAAATTGCTATCACAACACAAGTACAAAGAACGGTTTTTATCTCAATCATTTAGAATAAAATTCATTTACAAAAGGTGTTAAATTTACATTATTCAAAAGTAGTGCGGAAATAGGCCCATTAAATATGTAAAGCGGTCCCCAAATGAATATCAGAGTGTCTTGGACCTATAACCATGCCATGCCGTGCCAAAAGCCGCCAAATGTGAGCTAACGCTTTAAGAACCTGAAAATACATGCTAAAACGGGTCAACATGAGGTTGGTGAGTTCATAGGTTTTAGTTTAAAACAATATAGTTGAACCAAAAGCTTTTCGAGTTCAAACTTCATTCACAACAAGTCAATTTCAAAATAGGCTCACACTGCCTAAATCACAGTTCCATAACCAATTCACAACATTATCATAATTCAAAACATCTAGAGCCATAATCAATCGTACAGATACCACATTCATATAGTGACGCACCAACTGAACCTATTATGTTCATCATACTCATAACCAATATCACGTGGGGAGCTACCCCGATAGATCTATCAACACGTACGCTCTCAACATAGAGTTAACAGTTACACCAACTGAACCTATAACCTGTGGGCTCTCAGCAGAGAGTTAACAGTCACACCAAATTAACCTATAACCTGTGGGCTCTCAGCAGAGAGTTAACAGTGGCGCCGTCATATACTCACAAAACAATCATGTCACAACATATAATCGCTTCATCATACATATAATATTTGCCAAATGGGGAGTTTAGCGAGTTCAGAGTACAACTCAGAGGGAAGATGTTGAATCAGTAATGCACATAGTACTTAACGCGGGAGGTACAACCTCGATTGAACTACTTTGGTTAAACAACATCAATTGATCACAACGCTTAGGGTAAAGGCGACTGTAACAAGATCCCCAGCGAAGCAAGGCTGACCATCAAATCCAAATCTAGGATGATGTCCAAGATCACAAAATTAAACAATCCAGTTTTCAATCAGAATCAAAACCAAATCCGACATAGCCAATATCAAATCCAAACTTTCCAATAAGCTCAAATGGAATTATTACAATATTGATGAGTTATAAATAAGCAACTCAGATATCAATGGTGCCAATTGGGTCTAACCCGACCCGATGCGAACTACGGCCAGACAGCGACAAACAGGATTTCCATATAAACAAAGAAGTATAGCGGTGCCAGGAGTATTATGGTTCATGCGGTGTTGTGATGCCAGTGTGTTGTGTGTGTGGAAGTAATACTCAATGTCCGTGTACACACGCAAAACTTTACCATTCCCAAAATCAAAAACCAACCCGGACATAATTCCATTATAACTACTCCAAGTATTGCAAAATTCACCTCTGAGTCGGACATAGGTGATCAGGCTATGTTCCACTATCCCTGGTTGAATATAGTTGATCAGTCTATATTCACCCGAGGTTCAATGAATTTTGGAATACTCAGCCTATTTATACTAGTAGTATGTCCTTCACATCCAAAATCATTCCCAAAACCACGACAAGTGTACAAACTCGACATCCAATAATGAGGTCACGCAAGGGAATAGCGTAACTCTGTGACAGGTGTAGTGCGTGCATAAGCATATGGAAATGCTTATAGTGAACAGCTAAAACAGGCGGATATAAAATATCCAATAGTCAGGCACACATCTCAACATATATAAAATCACGCATATCATCAAACAACTCAACAAGTATATCAAGAATATCTCATCTAATATATCATCAATAACATCATACGCGAGGCATCAGCTTGGCAGGCAGGCACGTGACGGTCATAGGGTTAAGTTTTCGTAAAAGTAGTTATAGTCTAGGTTTTAAAAATACCCAGTTCTCTATAACCAAGGCTCTGATACCAATCTGTCACACCCCGAAAATGGGGTTGCAACGGAAGACAATGTCGCTGGGGTGTTACAAAATTGGTATCACAACATAAGTACAAAGAACGGTTTTTATCTCAATCATTTAGAATAAAATTCATTTGCAAAAAGTGTTAAATTTACATAATTCAAAAGTAGTGCGGAAATAGGCCCATTAAATAAGTAAAGCGGTCCCCAAATGAATATCAGAGTGTCTTGGTCCTATAACCATGCCATGTCATTCCAAAAGCCGCCAAATGTGAGCTAACGCTTTAAGAACCTGAAAATACATGCTAAAACGGGTCAACATGAGGTTGGTGAGTTCATAGGTTTTAGTTTAAAACAATATAGTTGAACCAAAAGCTTTTCGAGTTCAAACTTCATTCACAACAAGTCAATTTCAAAATAGGCTCACACTGCCTAAATCACAGTTCCATAACCAGTTCACAACATTATCATAATTCAAAACATCTAGAGCCATAATCAATCATACAGATACCACATTCATATAGTGATGCACCAACTGAACCTATTATGTTCATCATACTCATAACCAATATCACGTGGGGAGCTACCCCGATAGATCTATCAACACGTACGCTCTCAACATAGAGTTAACAGTTACACCAACTGAACCTATAACCTGTGGGCTCTCAGCAGAGAGTTAACAGTCACACCAACTGAACCTATAACTTGTGGGCTCTCAGCAGAGAGTTAACAGTGGCGCCGTCATATACTCACAAAACAATCATGTCACAACATATAATCGCATCATCACACATATATGTCCAAAATCATGTAAAATAGTAGTTTACAGCATAAAACGTTTGTAAAGCATTGTGTTTAGTGAAAAACAACGAGCATGTATTCTCCCCCAAAACAATTATAAAACAAGTAAAAGTAGGGGCCATGAACTCACCTTAGCCACAGAAATGCAGAGATCACAACTGACACGACTGGCATCGAGAAGCAGAACACAACAGTCTCAAGACATATGGCATGACAATCCCAAGATACACGGGCACAACGGTAACTTTGACACACGGCACAACGGACTCATAAACTACTCGCAACCTAATATGAATGATGTGATTTAAGTCACGGAATGATGTCGTGCATGCAAGTTCATACTCTACTTTATCACTTGTACATGTTTGTTGTAATGTCTATCGTCAAAATATAGTTGCGTCAATTTGATCGTTTATTCAGAAAATCACCCTTTTTAGAAAACGTAACTTGTAAATCTTGTGATCAAATTTTAGTCGTCAAGCTAATGGCTATTTCAAAATTCTCTAACGCGCCTAATAAATATATATATTGTTCTACCATTTTCGTTCACGTCATTTTAGCCAAAATATACTCTAAAAGGTCCAAAATCTACTTAAAATAATCTTATCAGCTTTCTAATAGCAAAATAATAGGCTGTCAAAACTATATGTTGCTGTAAATCTTTATTAAGCCATAACTTTTGCGTCGTAGCTTCGTTTCTTAAGTTTGACCTATCCCCGCGAAGGTATTTAAGTAAACTATCGGCTTTTCAAGGTCTCGGCTAGTCTAGATACCATTTATCATCAGTTTTGGTCTTTCCAAATTCTGGACAGATTCATAAATTTTCTGAAAATAATTGTTTTTGTCGTCTAAATTGAAAATAGCGTATCTTTTTCGTTACAAGCCCGTTTGAACTCATTCAAGCGACTACGTTTTCGTTATTAAGTCTATTTTCTATATTTCTTGCTAAAAATTACTCACAACCTACTGATTTTTCTAGTTTTTACAAAACGGGACAGATTGTTTATTAAAAGTGTCAAAACTATATTTCTAATCTTCTAGCTAGCATATCCACTTAACCACAACTTCAATTCTAGTCCTAGTTCCTCCATCAACTTCTCACATATTAACAATGATCTAACCATAAACTTCTCACATTTTGGTGGTCAAGCCACCCTTGTGTTTTTAGTCTCCATGTTTCATGGATTCTTGTAGGCTAATAAATGCAATGTGGATTCTTGTCTAGAAACACTTATAAATTAAGAGAGGAGGGGGGGGGGGGCACACTTGTAAACTAGAAGTAGAAGATTTAATTTTTGATACAAATGTGTATATATTGTGTGCATTGGGTATTAAAATATGTATTGGTTGTTGGTTTGGTCATTAACGAAAGTTATACGCAATTAAACGTAAAATATAAAGCATTTACCTTAGGTGTCAGGAAATATTTTTGGAACTTCGGTAATCATTTTGGAAGTATAAAAATACGTTGAAATAATCGTTGGGAGAATTGGATATATCGGGTGTTAAATTACGAATACGTTTCTTGAATTGACAATCGTAAGTAGATGTAGAATAGGAAATTGTTTTAGGGTTTTAAAATTTGTGAACCGGCGTAGGAGCAAGGTACTGGAGCGTTGTGGACTAAATATTGTCCAAATTCATATTGTTCAAGAGGTTTGTTCCACGTTTTATATTTATTTAACCAAATAGTTATTCGTAAAAGTGTTCTTGCAAAGTTTCAAAGTCGTAAATTGGAGTTTGAAAATAAATGTTGATGTGGAAAATTTACGGGTTGTCACACCAATATATATCCAAGTACTTCAAGTCACATCCCATATTATAATCCGAAACTTACCAAATGAACCAAGTAAACAAATGAATACGCGTTAGTCTCATGTTCCAATATTTTTTGCAAGTAAATTTTGTTTGAAAGATATTAAAACTTTAACTGACGCACTCTTTCTAGTATTAACAAACAAGTACTCCTCATAATATCCTTGGGCTTCAGCCCATCCCCCAAGTACAAACGCACCTTACGTGGCTGTTAGGCCCAAAACGCAAGTCTAACCAAAATACAGACACAAGCATACACAAACATACTAACACAGTAATTGACACAGAAATGAAATTTGAAATTACGAGAATTCAACATGAACGCAAACTATAGCCGTAACATAACCATTGCCACCGTCTTGGTGTTTTTATTCGAGACCGAATTTACACAACACCCTACGTGGGTGTCTTGTTGAACCGATACCATGATAGCACCATTTTTAACTCAAAATGCAAGCACCCCTTGGTGCATTGATGTCAACCAAACCCAAAACAAACTCGTCGTGGGTTGTGGTCGAGCCAAACGCAAGACCAAACAACTAATCTAAACCAAACAAACAATTTAAACTCACCCACCCTTGTGGGTTCCTTAACTGCTGAGACCCACAAATGACAAACACGGTTTACTATTACCGCTACATCACACGAGCCAAAACCAATACTTAAGCTAATCCAAAAAAAAATCAGACCGAGACCAAAACAAATAAATAAGCAACTGGACACCTTTGAGGGTTTCCTCGTTTAACCCAAGTAAACACCTTCGCGGTGTTTTCTATGACTGAGACAAAGGTGATAGATACAAACGAGCACCCTTGAGGTCTCACTATACCAACTGAGAACCAAAACAATCAAACACAACAATAGCAACAACAAAAATCAACTTTAAAATCTGCAACGACAATCGTGTCCGGGTCGAACCGACCCATATGATTATTCAAACTCGACCCGTAATCAACAAACACCTCTTTTCAAATGATTTAAACCATACGAAACATGTACCAAACTTGTTTTTAATCCGTTTCATAGTCACAAATTTAATATAAACCGATTTAGATCCGTTTTACAACCACGAAAACATAACAACACAAATCGGTTTCATCAAAAACAATAAATAACAAGCGGTTTTCTTGATTTACCATGTCGAGAATAGGAGAGAGGAGGAGGATGACGGCGGTGTTGGAGGCTGGCCTGCGTGATGGTGGCAGTGAAGGTGTGGTGGCGGTCGGCACCTTCAAGAAAGTGAGAAGAGATGATGGGTTGTGATGGTGGATGTGGTGTTGATGGTGGTGGCGACTGCCAGAAGTGGTCGGAATAGTGGGCGGCACCAGATGAGAGGTGGCTGCTGAAACCCTAGAGAGAGGAAAAGTGATATAAAATGAGTTATAACCCTAGGTTCCCCCTTTTATATTCAATCAGGGACTAGAAATGTAAATATCTAGGGGCAGGGGTGGTAGTGAAACTTTAGGTTCAGGGACCATAACTGTAATTTCTGATATCTTTCATGAAATGAGGCTCGGGGCTCATTTAGGCTACTGAACCGCGGATTCAAGACACGAGAATTTCGCCATCGCGCTCAGAATATTATTTCCAATAAAAACGACTATTCATACGCCTCGTTTCTCGCAAATGATCAAATAATCAAATCAAATCGTCGGTTGTGCCAGTACGCGTTGTGCACGGTTTCCACGTTTCGCGAGATAACTTCACATTTTTTAGTCAAACAAGCTAGGTAAGGTTCGTAAATGAAAAACAGGGATAATCTCGTATAAAAATATGTGTGGAAAATTACGGGTTGTCACAGCCTCACCTCCTTAAACGGAATCGCGTCCTCGCGATTCAATTGAAGTCACTCGTTATGGTTGAAAAGAGATGAGAATACTTATGTTTGATCTCATCCATACGTTCCCACATGAACTCAGGACCTCTCTTAGAGTTCACCGATCTTTGACAAAAGGAATACGACTTTACTAAAGTCGTCTGACTTCACGGTCCATGATTTCGATATATTTCTCAACAAGGTTTAAACATTCATCAATCTGGATCTTTCCCGGAGGTATAGCAACTGCCTCATCGACAAGTCATTTGTTCACATTGCACATAAAAACATTGCAAACACTACTGAGTCCTGACGGTAGCTCGAGTCTGTGTGCTACCGGTTCAACTCTAGCAAGGATTTCAAAAGGATCAATATAGCGAGGATTAAGCTTTCCATGTTTACTAAACGTATCACACCTTCTTATGGTGAATCTTGAAGCCTAATCTAGGATTTAACTGGGAATTCAAGAGATTTACGTCATTTGTCAGCATAACTCTTCTGACGATTCGTGAGCAGCTTGTAACTCAGTTCTGATTTGAATGATCAGAACGGAAATCTCATGAACAAGTTCAGGGTCAGCAAGTTGGGTATCTCCAACTTCTATCCATCAAGTCGGCGATCAGCACTTGCGACCATAAGGTGCCTCGTACGGTGCCGTTGAAATACTGTAGTCGTAGGTATCGTTATAACAGAATTTTGCCAACTGGAGGTGTCTATCCCAACCATTGCCACACTCGATTACTCAGGTAGAGGTGCAGGATTCGCTCCTAAGGTCTAGCTTCTGATATAGTAGCAAAAACAGCAAATCGACTTACAAAATGATTTGTGAAATAATTTGTAAAACGGCTTATAGGATAATGTAGGAAAACAATTCATCGTTCATAAAATTGTAGCAAAGTCAAAATTTTGATTTTTAATTTGATTCATAACATCGTAACAAAACGTTTTATGAAATCATTTCGCTAAACGATTTATAGAAAGTTTACGGGTAACAGGAAAGCAGTTCGCCATTTATAAAATGGTAGTAAGATCAAAATTTTGATTTTTGTGAAATAGCAGTAAAACATTTTGTGGGATGACCGCAAATGGTCGGTAGAAAAATCAAAGGCAGTTTGTAAATTAATGGCTAAACAGTTTATTATCCTATAAGAGGTTAGCAAAGATAACTGGTATTCCCGAAGGACGAGAGGAGAATTAGGTGGTTGTCCCAAGGAACGCGGTTTAGGTTACTCCTTAGGGTCTTAAAATTTCTGCTGGGCGTGGAATCTCTGCCAATTTGAGAGTTAGTGAGTTCGGAGTACAATTCTGAGGGAAGACGTTGATTGCTACTAGCAATCAGTCGGTTGAATTAGTAATGTACACAATACTTAAAGCGGGAGGTACAACATTGATTAAACAACTTTGATTGAACAACATCGATTGAGTACAAGGCTCAGGGTAGAGGTGACTGTAACCAGACCACAACAAAACAAGGCCAAATAACAATTCCAAATCCAGGATGACGTCTAAAATCACAATAATCAAACAATCCAAATTCAATCAGAATCAAAACCAATCCAAACATAGCCAATATCAAATTTAACGTAGCCAAAATCAAATCCAAATGTTCCAATAGGCTCAACTGGGCTTATTACAATCTTGATGAGTTACAAGTAAGTAACTCAGATTCAAACGGTGCCAATCGGTTCTAACCCGACCCGATACAAACTACGGCCAGACGGCGACAACCAAAATTCCATATGACGGAGACGTATAGCGGTGCCAGGGGTATTATGGTTCATGCGGTGTTGTGATGCCAGTGTGTTGTGTGTGTGGAAGTAATATTCCATGTCCGTTTACACACGCAAAACTTTACCATTTCCAAATCAAAAATCAACCCGGACATAATTCCATTATAACTGTCTACACTCTAGTATTACAAAATTCACCTATGAGTCGGACATAGGTGATCAGGCTATGTCTCACTGTCCCTAGTTGAATATAGGAGATCAGTCTATATTCACCCGAGGTTCAATGAATTTTGAAATACTCAGCCGAGTTATACTAGTAGTATGACCATCCCTTAGGGGGAGATTGTTAGCATTATTAAAGTGATGGTCATTTGTATAAATTGAACTTAGTATCGTGTAACAATGTGATAGTTTAGAGAGGTGGGCTTTTGGTCTAAAAAGATAAGTGAGCATGTTGTATGTAATAACAAAAGCCCAACCGAGCCCAAAGAAAGCCCTCTAGGGTGTCACTCATTTCCTATAAATAGCACACTCTCACCTCATATTAGTGTGTGCTTTAGAGATGTAAAGGTGGGAGTGTTTGTGTGTTCTTTGTGTATTGTTCTTCATCTCTTATTCTCAATCTAATACATTCGGTTTTACTTTATACATACACGCCTCATCTATCTTGTCTTGAGTACCATTCGATATACAATATTTAGGGTTTGATAAAGATTGTTCTAGTGTACTACAGTATGTCCGTTACATCCAAAATTATTCACAAAACCACGACAAGTGTACAAACTCGACATTCAATAATGAAATTATGCAAGGAAATTGCGTCACTCTGTGACAGGTTCGGTGCGTGCATAAGCATATGGAAATGCTTATAGTGAACACATAAAACAGGCGGATATACAATATCCAATAGTCAGGCACTTGTCTCAACAATTATATAATCCAGCATCTCATCAAACAACTCGTCAAATATATCATGAATATCTCATATAATATATCATAAACATCTCATTACATGTACCATCAACCATTCAATCATATATACCGTTAGACAAAATCATCAGTGAGGCTTCGGCTTGGCCGGCAGGAACGTGGCGGTCATAGGGTTAAGTTTTCATAAAAGTGGTTATAGTCCAGGTTTTAGAGAATAAACCCAGTTCTCTATAACCTAGGCTCTGATACCAATCTGTAACACCCCCAAAATCGGGTCCAGCGAAAGCATACATATGATCAGCAAGGATCTTCACCAATAATCTACCAGAAGAATGGGGACGATTTGTCACAATTGTCAACCAGACCAATGATTTTCACCAAGTGAACTATGATGAGCTCTATGATTTCCTTAAGCAAAACCAGGCAGAGGTGAATGAAGTCAGGAAAGAGAAGATAGCAAAGCAACATGATCCTCTTGCATTAGTTGCTCAAACACCGACACCTGTGCCAGTGATAACACAACCATCATCTTCACCTTCCACTCAGAACTTCATACAACAAAAATATGTTCCACAACAACCATTCTACCCACAACAACAACAAGTCATTCCACAACAACAATATCCGCAATACCCAGAACCAGAATTCAATGACAATGATGAGTCCACTGCTGCGTTGACTCAAGCATTTGCTTACCTAACCAAGGCATTCCAAGGACGCTACTCTACACCTACCAACAACAATCAAAGAATCTCATCGAACACTCGCAACAGGCAGATTGCACAGCCGAGTTTCAACATGGGTCACCAAGGACAGATGGTTGGAGGTTATGGGAATCAGCAGGGATATGCTCCTCGATATCAGTTAGGTAATCAGAATGCAGGGCAGTATGTTGGAAATTAGATGGGTCAGTTTGCAGGGAATCAGATGGGTCAAGTTGTTGGAAACCAGAGGGGTCAGAATGTTGGGAATCAGATTGGGAATGTTGCTGCTCCAGTGGCTGGGAATCTGAATCAGGGTAATTTGTTAAAGTGTTTCAACTGTCAGGGAATTGGTCACATGGCAAGGAACTGTCCCACCAAGCCTAAAAAGAATGATTTAGAGTATCTGTAGAAAGCAGTGCTGTTAGCACAGAAGGAAAAGGCAGGGTTTTAGTTGAATGCAGAAGAAAATGACTTTATGGCTCTTATGGATGATATGAAAGACCATGAGGACATCGATGCAAACTGCATTTTCATGGCAAATCTTCAGGAGGCTAAGTATGACACGGATTCTGAAGCACCTCCTGCTTATGATGTCAATGCAGTCTCTGAGGTACCACCATTCACTACATGTCACAATAATGAAATATTTGATATGTCGCCTCAGAATGAACAGCATCCTGCGACTCCTGCACCCACTTATGATACATATATCGACACGCCAAGTTGTAGCAATATTAATTTGATAACTCCAGATATGGATCCTAATGGAGGCTTCGAGTCACAGCATACTGAGAATGATGAGGAAACACGTGCGTTATTTGAATCATTATTGCAAAATTGTAGTATTGAAATTGAAAAGGTCAAAAAGGTAAATCGCGATATTAAGGCCGCGAATGAAAAATTGACCGCTGAGCTTGAGAGATATAAGGTGAATGAAAAAGCTTTTGAATTTAATGAGACACGACAGTCAGAATTAAAAGATGGTTACAAAAACTCTGTTTTAAGAGAAAAACAACTGCAAATTAAGTTTGACACCCTCGATGTTAACTTAAACAAGAAAATAAGATCCTTAAACGCGGATGTTTCTGATTTACAAAACCAACTTTCTAAACAAAAATCAACTTGTTCCGATCTTGAAAAAGAAAAGAAAGAGTTGAAAGCAAGTTTTTCAAAACGTGAAAATGATCTTCTTGATGAAATAATTGAGAAACAAGAAACAATCAAAAAGTTGGAAGATTTGCTTGTAAAAACGGGTCACTCTGCTCAAACAATTCATATGCTTATTAAAGATCCAAACCCGCTTTTGCACACAATGAAGAAAATGGCTATCGGTTGTGAAAACCCTTATACACTCAAGAAAGCTCAGAAAGAACAGAATGTGTTGTATAATGGTAATTTGATATATGCTAAACATGATCCTCCCGAAGTTCGGGATTCTGATGAAACGATTGAGCTTTCCAAAGAGAGTAGAATCAAAATGAGACAAATGAACCCAGAAATCAAACCAATTGATTATAATAAGCTTAGCATACTTTCTGGAGTAAATTTTGTTAAACAACAACAACCAACAAAGGTTTTTAAACGACCAGTTGTTTCAACAAAACCAAAAGTTTTTTCCAAAAATCTTTCAAATCTGATACAAATGTCCTTTAGCAACCCTTTTAACACAAGTGAAGCTAAACGATATTTGGATGATCTGAAAGATAAAGTAAAAACACTTCAAAGTATTGTTGACTCAAAAATGAATCTTAGCATCAGCAACTGGCATTCAAGTTTTCATAATGAAATGAAAAAGGTGTTTCAAACAGAAATTACTACTCCACTCTATAACATTAGTGCGAGAGTAATTCATGTTGAAGATGCAATTTTAAAAGAAACAACCGACTTTGTCAAGGACCACAAATCCCTGGTGAAGGAAGCTAATGAAAACATTGAACGCATCAAAGTTTTGGAAAACCATAATTATACTCTCTTCGAAGCAGTTCTGTCAACTGATATTATGTCTATAATTTACCAAACATATTATGTGGAAGACGATGAAAGACTTCGAGCTGAGACTTCGGCAATTGTTTTAAAATATGAAAATGCTCTTACAAAACTTGAGAAAGAATATGTAACATATTTTAAACAACTTGATCAGAAAAAAGAAGAATGCAAGTATGACAAATTGTCGTATGAGTGTGCTTACAAAAACATGAAAGAGCAAAATGATCTTTTGAAGTCTCAGCTAGATAGTCAAAAAGGTAAGGGTGAGAAATCTAAGTTTGCAAAACCATCAACATCGGACAAACTAGTTGCAAAACCAAAAATGTCAATTTCTTAAAGTGTTTCAAAAGTTGATGTGATAATTGATTTGACAAAACCAGTCACTCCAACACCCTTGCCAAAAGACAGTGAAAAAGAAAAATGTGCTGATAAAGGGAAAGCTGTTGTCGAAACATCGAATGTGATAGCACCTGGTCTTTATAGGATTAGTCCCACTACTGCTTCTGCCTCTACATCTAAAACATATAGGGTGATAGACGAAAGTGTAAAAGATAATCCAAAAGAGTCTAGGAATGCTAAAACAACTTCTCAGGACAACAAGATAAATCCTAATGTATCTGCCTTACCTTCTACAGGAGTAGCAAGCACCTCTAGAAGCAGCAGACCAAAGCCTAGGAGCAATACAAAGAACAATAGAGTCTCGCCTGCCTCTGAGAGTGAATGCAAGAATAAAAATGAAGAAGTAGAAGAACACCCTAGGAATTTACCGCTTTCGAATAAGAAACATATGTCATCAGGATGTAATGTTAAAAGTACTGATTCTAGTGCATGTAATGACTCTGTTTGTTTAATGTGCAAGAAATCTTTGTCTAAAAATGTCTGTGATGATAATGTTTCTAATAATATGAATGTGAATGCAATGCCTGAATAGAAAGATGTTCCTCCAGGAACTAGTGCTAGGTCTAGATATGTTAAAAGACTTATTAAAGAATCTAGGTGAACCACTAGTAGCATATTGCCAAGGAACTATCTTAAGTTGTGCGTATGGATACCAACGGGTAGAGAATTCATACTAGAGAATGGTAAATTAAAGCTCCAAAAGAACCAGTAAAAACCTTCTATGAATGTGATTCGTCTGTTACCCCTAACCCTATGGAACCAAATGATAAATGGTTTCCAAATGCACAATCTTCTGTTATTGGCAGGTTATCGAAATATGTCTTTGGATTGTCGACTCGGGTTGCTCCAAGCACATGACCGGGAACCTAAAGCTGCTGATCAACTTTGTATGGAAGTTCATGGGAACTGTACAGTTTGGAAATGATCATGTAGCAGCTATTCTGCTTTATAGAGATCTTCAGTTTGGGAACTACTTAATCACTCGGGTTTACTACGTCGAAGGGTTGGGACATAACTTGTTTTCAGTTGGGCAGTTTTGCGATGCAGATTTAGAGGTTGCATTTAGGAGAAACACTTGCTTCGTTAGGAATTTGATTGGAGATGATCTCTTAACCGGGAATCGTGGCACCAATCTTTATGCTATTGACATAAACCAAATGGCCTCTTCATCACCTATTTGTCTCATGACAAGAGCTTGCGAAACAAAGTCCTGGTTGTGGCACAGACGATTATCCCATCTCAACTTTGACACATTAACCAAGCTTGCCAAAGACAACATCGTCACGGGTCTCCGAAAGTTCAAATACACCAAAGATCACTTATGTCCATCCTATGAGCAAGGAAAAAGCAAAAGGGCAACATATAAACCTAAAACTGTACCTAGTTCGGTTGACAAGTTACATCTGTTGCATATGGACTTATGTGGCCCAATGAGAGTTGAAAGTATCAATGGGAAGAAGTATATTCTTGTTATCGTCGATGAATATTCAAGATATACATGGGTAAAGTTTCTGAAGTCAAAAGACGAAGCACCAGGCATCATCATCGCCTTTCTGAAGCGAATTCAAGTCCTACTTCAAGCTCCAGTTAGGATCGTAAGAACAGACAATGGCACAGAATTTACTAAGCAGGAGCTAAGAACATATTTTGAAGATACTGGAATTACTCACCAGACATCAGTTGTTAGAACTCCACAGCAGAATGGGGTAGTTGAAAGAAGAAATCGAACTCTTGTGGAAGCTGCTCGCACGATGCTGATTTATTCTAGTGCATCGTTATTCTTATGGGCTGATGTTGTTGCCACTGCATGTTTCACTCAGAACCATTCCCTAATACATCCAAGATTCAATAAAACCCCATATGAGCTAGTGAACAATAGAAAATCCGACATCTCTTACCTTCATGTATTTGGCGCTTTGTGCTATCCAACGAACGACAGAGAAGATCTGAGGAAGCTGAAAGCTAAGGGTGATATAGGAATCTTCATTGGTTACTCAGAAAACTCGAGGGCATTCAGGGTGTATAACAGAAGAACTAAAAGGATAATGGAGACGATGAATGTGAAGTTTGACGAGATTTCACAAATGGCTTCTGTGAGACTCGCTCTAGAACCCGCGCTTAACCCGATGGCTTATGAGAGACTCGCTCTAGAACCCGCGCTTAACCCAATGGCTTCTAATCATACCAGATTAGGATCCGCACCAAACAGTCAGACTTCTGGACATATTAGTTCAGGACTTATACCCCAAGGAGCTCAGTCAACTACCACTGAAAAACCAACAAATCAAGAACTGTAAAATTTCTTCGAGTTTATGTAAGATAAGTACTATGGTGGAGCTTCGACAAATGCATCACAACAACGTTCCGCTGCCCCCGCTCAAAATCATCAACCACCACCACCACCACAAGATGCATCCACAACAATCGAAGTTGATGCACCAACTCCCTCCACGTCATCAACATCTACTCCAGCAACTCGAGTAATTGAGATTGTCCTACCAAGAGTTGATGAGAAAAACCGCAATACCCTAACTGCAACGGATTCAAGAAGAACAACAACAAAACGATGCAGTGTTAGAAGAAGAAGTATTCAAAAACCCAGTTGCAACGGATTCTGCTGAGTCATCTTTACGGTTACATGAACCATCTAACACGCATTCGTCAAATCCAAGGTATCCTTCGACGTTACAGTGGACTAGAGACCATCCAATAGAACAAGTAATTGGTGAACCTTTAAGCCAGTTCAGACGAGAAAACAACTTTCCACCGATTCTGATATGTGCATCTACGTCTGCTCAGTCAGTTTAAAAGAGCCAAAGAACATTTGGGAGGCGATGGCAGATAATGCTTGGATTGAAGCGATGCAGGAAGAACTTCTCCAATATCATTTACATGACACTTGGGATTTGGTTCCAAGACCAATTGACAAACTTGTCATAGATCTTAAGTGGTTATGGAAAAACAAAAAGGATGAAGAGATGATTGTAATTCGCAACAAAGCTCGTCTCGTGGCCAAAGGATTCAGACAGGAAGAGGGGATAGATTTCGAAGAGTCATTCGCGTCAGTGGCAAGACTTGAGGCAGTCAGGATTTTCGTAGCCTATGCAGCTCACAAAAACATCACAGTCTATCAGATGGACATCAAGATGGCTTTCTTGAATGGAACTCTGAAAGAAGAAGTGTATGTGAGTCAGCCAGACGGATTCGTTGACAAAGATCATCCAGACTACGTCTACAAGCTAAAGAAAGCTATTTATGGTTTAAAACAAGCACCAAGAGCGTGGTATGACGAACTATCATCTTTTCTAATCCAAAACAATTTCAAAAAGGAACAATTGACCCCACCTTGTTTACAAGAAAATTCAAAGATGACATTTTGATTGTTCAGATTTACGTGGACGACATTATCTTTAGGTCCACTAATCCGAAACATTCAAAACATTTTAAAAATCTCATGAAAAGAAAATTTGAAATGTCCATGATGGGGGAACTAAAATTCATTCTTGGTTTACAAATACATCAATCCCCTCGTGGTATTTTTATAAATCAAGCTAAATATACAATTGAGATTTTGAAAAAACATGGCATGGAAAATTGTGACTCTGTTGGTACTCCAATGGTCACGTCACCAAAAATAGGTGCTGATTTATTTGGGAAACCCATGGATCCGAAGAAATATCGGAGCATGATTGGTTCTCTCATGTATCTTACTGCTAGTCGACCCGATATTCATTTTGCTGTTTGCTTATTAGCACGGTTTCAGGCAAGGCCTACCGATTCCGACTTTAAACTAATAGCATTTTCAGATGCGGACCATGCAGGTTGCCAAGTTACAGCAAAAAGTACAACCGGTGGGGCACAATTTTTGGGTGAAAAGCTAGTAGGCTGGTCGTCAAGAAAACAAGATTGTACTGCATTATCAACCACAGAAGCCGAGTATGTGTCTCTATCTGCATGTTGTGCCCAAGTTCTATGGATGAGGACACAACTCACAGATTATGGCTTTACTTTCGACCGCATACCTTTGTATTGTGATTCGAAAAGTGCCATAGCCATCTCGTGCAATCCAGTACAACACTCGAAGACCAAGCATATTAGAGTCCGCTATCACTTCATTAAGGAATACGTAGAAGAGGGTATTATTTAATTATTTTTCGTGAAGACTGAATACCAACTCGCCGATCTATTTACTAAAGCCCTTCCAAAAGAAAGGTTTGATAACTTAGTTCGACGAATTGGAATGTGAAGCCTAACTCCTGAGGAGCTAGAAAGTCTTCTCGAATCTTCTTGAAAATGATTTCAAAAAGCTTCGCTATAAATATTTTTGAAAAAAGCAAAATACAAAATTTGAAAAACAAACAAAAAGAAAATACAAAATTTGAAAAACCAACAAAAACAAAATATAAATATATAAAATTTTCAAAAATACAAAAACAATATAAAATCATAAAAACCAAAAATATTCTACTCACGACATGTCTCTCGTATAATCGATATTCTGTACGTATCTAGAAATGTCATTCAATAATGACACGGACATGTACAGATGCTTGAGCGAGAGTTCATTTAATGTTTTCTAAAACATGTCGTTTCTCAAAAATTTCTTCACTATGGCTTTCGTATACTTTAGTATGAAACCCGCACTTAAATGATGACTTCTGATTATATCTGATCAGGAGTCGTGTTTTCAATGACAAAATAAAGAATCCTTGAGCACATGATCAAGATTTTTCAAAAAGATTTTTGAAAATCTTTCTCAAAATTCTGTGCTCAAGATAACTCCCTCCAAACCCGATAAAACATGCTTTATTTAAGGGGGAGTATAAAAATGAAAAACAAAAAATGTTCCTATTTCATGTTCAAATTTGTGCTTTCATTTAATCAGTTGATATAAAAAATATCACTACATGCTATTTTTGAGGGGGAGAAGACGTGAATAAAATGTGATCTAAAATGTTTAAAGGTCGAAAAGAAATGTCAGTGAGTCAAGCTCTCCTAAAAGGACTCAAGATTTTACCCTCGAGTTGACGAAAATTAAATGTCAGAAATCGAAAAGACTTGTCCGGGACGGGTAATAATTTCAAGCTAGTCTAACTAGTAATGTAAACGTTTCTCGCAAAGGACTTTTCTGAGTAGAATGTACCAATTCGAGAGATTCGCTTAGAATATTACCGGGACGGGTAATAATTTCAAGCTAGTCTAACTAGTGATGTAAACATGTCTCGCAATGGTCATGTTCACTGAAAAATTGATCAATTCAAAATGTGCTAACTCTACCCACCATGTGCAAACTTATTTTAAAATGCATGAGCACATGTGAAGGGGGAGTATTTCAGAAAATGCAAAACTCTCGAAGTGTTAAACAAATGTGTTTTATTCATAAACACTTTGAGAGATTTTCACAAAAGTTTTTATAGTAAGTGATCAACAAATATAGGATAATTATGGAGTAATAAGGTGATTATGATTAGGTTTATGTCCTATGATCCGCCATAGCCGGAGGGATCTACCCAAGGACAATTCCAATAAAATAGAATTAGAAGTCCTTAGATAAGATTGAAAAAAGGAGTAAATGAGAAAGGGAAAGAAGGGGTTGAAGAATGAAAAATAAAAGTTTAATAAAAGGGTGAAAAGAAATAGCCCTCCATAAAAATTTAGGGCAGAAACCGGGTCAATACATCTGCTATCGGTTATCACAAAGTTGATATTAATATTGAAGACAAGACGTCATGGACCTAGTGACGCGCTGCACCACCCCTCCTAGCCACTCAGATATCTCTTAAAATATATTTCTTTCATTTCTCACGTAGAACACTGCATAATCTATCGGCCTCTCACTTCGAGATGTGTTGATATTGAAAAGGTGGCACTCTGCTCCATGCCTCCGAATACCATGACCAAAATGCACAATTGAGTCTAGAGCCATGAGATTCATTGAAAGATCTCTTAGGAACACTTCCAATATAATAAACTTGTGTTCGCCAAAAAGAACACAAGTTGTAAAAGAGTCTTAATGAGATCCGTGGATCTTGCCATACATCATGATGGTTACGTGCTTCAAACTGTCTAAAGTCTTGAAGTGATACTCCGGTGTACTTCAGAGGCTCACAACAGCCCTGGTAAAGATTAGAGAAAGTTTTAACACTATGCTGTTAACAATCTCGAAATCTGAACCTGTAAGCGCTGGACGATTAATCGCTAACTGTTTTATGTAGGTACAGATGAAAGTCCATCAACCATCATCATATAGCTCAACATCTAAATCTCCTCATACTCATACTTATGAAGATCATCCTCAACAAAGCTCGAAGCAAAAAATTCAAGACAAAAAGATAAAGTTAAAGACAAAGTATTACGACAAAGTCAAGAAGCTAATCAAGATGTCAAGAACAAGTTCATGTATCAAGTGAGGACGACATAAGTATGAAGTTCAGAAGAAGTTTGAGTATGATGGAAGAAAAGTCAATGCAAATGTATAGAAGATGTTGATCAAAGGCAAGAAGGACCGAAAGACGATTACTTTGAAGATCACATAGCATAAAGGAACGAGGAACGAAGACTATTCTACAACGACACACAAAGTTCAAGATGACAAAGACTAATGACCAAATCACTGGGAGCATCATTTGAATGACCATCCCTTAGGGGGAGATTGTTAGCATTATTAAAGTGATGGTCATTTGTATAAATTGAACTTAGTATCGTGTAACAATGTGATAGTTTAGAGAGGTGGGCTTTTGGTCTAAAAAGATAAGTGAGCATGTTGTATGTAATAACAAAAGCCCAACCGAGCCCAAAGAAAGCCCTCTAGGGTGTCACTCATTTCCTATAAATAGCACACTCTCACCTCATATTAGTGTGTGCTTTAGAGATGTAAAGGTGGGAGTGTTTGTGTGTTCTTTGTGTATTGTTCTTCATCTCTTATTCTCAATCTAATACATTCGGTTTTACTTTGTACTACAGTATGTCCGTTACATCCAAAATTATTCACAAAACCACGACAAGTGTACAAACTCGACATTCAATAATGAAATTATGCAAGGAAATTGCGTCACTCTGTGACAGGTTCGGTGCGTGCATAAGCATATGGAAATGCTTATAGTGAACACATAAAACAGGCGGATATACAATATCCAATAGTCAGGCACTTGTCTCAACAATTATATAATCCAGCATCTCATCAAACAACTCGTCAAATATATCATGAATATCTCATCTAATATATCATAAACATCTCATAACTTGTACCATCAACCATTCAATCATATATACCGTTAGACAAAATCATCAGTGAGGCTTCGGCTTGGCAGGCAGGTACGTGGCGGTCATAGGGTTAAGTTTTCACAAAAGTGGTTATAGTCCAGGTTTTAGAGAATAAACCCAGTTCTCTATAACCTGGGCTCTGATACCAATCTGTAACACCCCCAAAATCGGGTCCAGCGAAAGCATACATATCACTGGGGTGCTACTTAATTGGTATCACAACTCGAGTACAAAGAACGGTTTTTACCTCAATCATTTAGGATAAAATTGTTTAACAAAAAGTGTTAAATTTACATTATTTAAAAGTAGTGCGGAAATAGGCCCATGAAATAAGTAAAGCGGTCCCAACATATATATCAGAGTCGGCTATGACCGTGACCCTTGCTAAGCGCCTCTAGAAATAGGCTATCACCTTAAACCTGAAAATACATGCTAAAAGGGTCAGCTTACGCTCGTGAGTTCATAGGTTTAAGCAAAAGTATAAAAGTGGACCAAGATAAGTGATTTGCTACACTGGACTATGATAGATATAAATCACAATTCCACAAACATCAACAATTACAATCATCAAGTACCAATATGATAGGTCACAAAAGCCCTCTTTCATATTGATAATCACAGTAGGAGTAGAGCCCTAGGTATATCCGAGCTTAGCCAGGCACCATGTTATAACAAATTAGGACTAGATTATTTGCTACCCTAGTCTAAGACAACACATCTGTCGCATATCTAACCTTAGCCAGTCAACAAGTTATAGCAAATAAAAAACAACAGTTAGGTCCATTCAAAACAGTTTTGAATGTTTTCTCACATGCATATCAGTCAATCACATAATGCCTTCAAATAACCAAATCAAATATTTCAGCCAAATAGTCAAATATTGAGTAAACAGTTCTCATATTCCAAATAATTAGTCATTGAGTTGAGTTAAAAACGAGCATGTACTTTCCCCCAAAATAGTTAGAAAACTGGTAAAAGTAGGGGCCACGAACTCACCTTAGCCATAGCAATGCAAAGATCACAACTGACACGACTGGCATCGAGAAGCGAGGCATAATAGTCTCAAGACCTACGGCACGATAGTTCCAAGATATACAGGCACAACGGTACACAACGGTCTAGGATTGGTACAACCTAATACGTATACGGTTATCTCAAAATACGTCTCGCACAATAATAAAGTCTATAAAAAAAACGTGTCACAGTTTTTGTGGATTACTCAAATTGATTACTTGTAAAAAGTTAAATATCAACGTTTCGTGTGGTGTGGTAAGAAAACATAGACTCGAAATACAACTCACGCTAAAATGGGAAAGACATCGACATAGTCGAGAAATACTGATGCAACTCAAACCAACAAAGATAAATCTAGAAGTTATCGACAAATAGCTATACTAATACAAATAGGTCAATTGGTAGTTTCGGTATTTTCCCACACTCCCAAATAGCTTAGAAAAGTCATTTAGGTTTTTAAAATAGGAGTCATTTAAAATAAAGACATTAGTTTGGAATGTTTATAAATTTCGGCATAACGCGTCTGTTTATACAACGTTCCCCAGTTATCGTATTGGACATTAATTTTTCTCAAACAACTTAATAGAAGGTTTAATAAAATATTCATGCATTATTTGAAATTAATTTCGTATTGTAGATTTTTTGCAAATCAAATATATTAAATTTGTCCTAAGTCTAATATATTGTATTCGTTTCAAGTCCAATAAGTCCAAATGTCCAATGTCCAATGAGTCCAATATATATCCAAGTACTTCAAGTCGCATTGCATATTATAATCCAAAACTTACCAAATGAACCAAGTAAACAAATGAATACGCGTTAGTCTCATGTTCCAACATTTTGTACAAGTTTGTTTGAAAGATATTAAAACTGTAACTGACGCACTCTTACTAGTATTAACAAACAAGCACTCATCATAATATCCTTGGGCCTTAGCCCATCACCCAAGTACAAACGCACCTTATGTGGCTATTAGGCCCAAAACGCAAGTCTAACCAAAATACAGACACAAGCATATACAAACATACTAACACAGTTATTGACACAGAAATGAAATTTGAAATTATGATAATTCAACACAAACGCAAACTATAGCCATAACATAACCATTGACACCGTCTTGGTGTTTTTATTCAAGACCGAATGTACACAACACCCTACGTGGGTGTCTTGTTGAACCGAGACCATGATAACACCATTTTTAACTCAAAATGCAAGCACCCCTTGGTGCATTGATGTTAACCGAACCCAAAATAAACTCGTCGTGGGTTGTGGTCGAGCCAAACGCAAGACCAAACAACAAATCTAAACCAAAAAAAAATTTAAACTCACCCACCCTTGTGGGTTCCTTAACTGCCGAGACCCACAAATGACAAACACGGTTTCCTATTACCGCTACATTACACGAGCCAAAACCAATACTTAAGCTAATCCAAAAAAATCAGACCGAGACCAAAACAAATAAATAAGCAACTCGACACCCAAGTAAACACCTTCGCGGTGTTTTCTGTGACTGAGACCAAGGCGACATATACAAATGAGCACCCTTGAAGTCTCGCTATACCAACTGAGAACCAAAACAATCAAACATAACAATAGCAAGAACAAAAATCAACTTTAAAATCTGCAACGACAATAGTGTCCGGGTCGAACCGACCCATATGCGTATTCAAACTCGACCCATACTCAACAAACACCTCTTTTCAAATGATTTAAACAACACGAAACATATACCAAACTTGTTTTTAATCCGTTTCATAGTCACAAAATTAATATAAACCGATTTAGATCCGTTTTACAACCACGAAAACATAACAACACAAATCGGTTTCATCAAAAACAATAAATAACAAGTATTTTTCTCGATTTACCATGTCGAGAAAAGGAGATAGGAGGAGGATGACGGCGGTGGTGGAGGCTGGCCTGCGTGATGGTGGCAGTGAAGGTGTGGTGGCAGTTGGCATCTTCAAGAAAGAGAGAAGAGATGATGGGTTGTGATGGTGGATGTGGTATTGATGGTGGTGGCGACTACCGGAGGTGGTCGGAATAGTGGGTGGCGGCGCTGGATGAGAGGTGGTTGCCGAAACCCTAGAGAGAAGAAAAGTGATATAAAATGAGTTATAACCCTAGGTTCCCCCTTTTATATTCAACAAGGGACCAGAAATGTAAATATCTAGGGGCAGGGGTGGCAGTGAAACTTTAGGTTCAGGGACCATAACTGTAATTGCTGCTATCTTTCATGAAATGAGGCTCGGGGCTCTTTTAGCCTAGTGAACCGCGGATTTAAGACACGAGAATTTTTCCATCGCGCTCTGAATATTATTTCCATTAAAAACGACTATTCATACGCCTCGTTTCTCACAAATGATCAAATAATCAAATCAAATCATCGGTTGTGCCAGTACGTGTTGTGCACGGTTTCCAAGTTTCGCAAGATAACTTCACGTTTTTTAGTCAAAAAAGCTAGGAAAGGTTCGTAAATGAAAAACAGGGATAATCTCGTATAAAAATATGTCTGGAAAATTCCTGGTTGTCACAAAAATCAACTTGTTCTGATCTTGTAAAAGATAAGAAACAATTGAAAGCAGATTTTTCAAAATGAGAAAATGATCTTCTTGATGAAATCATTGAGAAACAAGAAACAATTAAAAAGTTGGAAGATTTGCTTGTGAAAATGTGTCATTCTGCTGAAACAATTCATATGCTAATTAAAGATCCAAACCCGCTTTTGCACACAATGAAAAAAATAGTTATCGGTTGTGAAAACCCTTATACTCTCAGGAAAGCTCAGAAAGAACAGAATGTTTTGTACAATGGAAATGTAATATATGCTAAACATGATCCTCCCGCTATTCGGGATTCTGACAAAACTATTGAGCTTGCTAAAGAGAGACGAATTAAGATGAAACAAAAGAACCCAGAAATAAAACCAATTGATTACAACAAACTCAACATACTTTCTGGAGTTAATTTTGCTCAACAAAAACAA
This sequence comes from Artemisia tridentata subsp. tridentata, assembly GCA_021014915.2. Lineage (NCBI taxonomy): Eukaryota > Viridiplantae > Streptophyta > Magnoliopsida > Asterales > Asteraceae > Artemisia > Artemisia tridentata. The sequence continues at coordinate 256,638,693 of CP139501.1, forward strand.
ACACCAAAGTTTTCCAAAAAACCAGTTGTTACAACACCAGTTGCAAAACAAAAAGTTGTTTCTAAAACTCTTTCAAACTTGGAACAAATGTCCTCAAACAATCCTTTTAACACAAGTGCTGCTAGAGGATATTTAGATGATCTTAAAAAGAGAATTGAAACACTTCAAAATACTGTTGCATCCAAAACTACTATAAGTATCAACAACTGGCATTCAAGTTTTCATGCAGAAATGAAAAAGGTGTTTGAAACATAAATTACTACTTCACTAAATGCCATTCATGCGAGAGTAATTCATTTTGAACAAGCATTTTTGAAAGAAACAACTGACTTTGTCACGGACCACAAATCTCTGGTGAAGGAAGCAAATGAAAACATTGAAAACATCAAAGTTTTGGAAAACCTTAATGATTCTCTCTTCGAAACAGTTATGTCGACCGATATTATGTCCATCATTTTACAAATATATTCTGTTGAAGATAATGAAAGACTGCGAGCTGAGACTTCTGCAATTGTTTCAAAATATGAAAATGCTCTTATTAAACTTGAAAAAGAAAATGTGACATATTTTAAACAACTTGATCGAAAAACCGAGGAATGCAAGTATGACAAACTATCGTATGAGCGTGCCTACAAGGACATGAAAGAGCAAAATGATATTTTGAGGTCTCAGTTGGAAAGTCAAAAAAGGAAGGGTGTGGATACTAAGTTTGCAAAACCATCAACTTCGGACAAACCGGTTGTTAAACTAAAAAATGTCGATTTCTAAATTTGTTCCAAAAGTCGATGTGAAAAATGATTTGACAAAACCAGTCACTCCAACACCCTTGCCCAAACAACCTAAAAAAGAAAATACTATTGATAAAGGGAAAGCGGTTATCGAAACATCAAATGTGATAGCACCTGGCCTTTTTAGGATTAGTCCCACTATTGCGTCTGCCTCCACATCTAAAACATATGGGACAAATGAAAAAAGTGTAAAAGTTAATCCAAAAGAGTCCAGGAATGCTAAAACTACTTCAAAGGACAACAATATAAATTCTAATGCGTGTGCCTTACCTTCTACAGGATTAGAAAGCACCTCTAGGAGCAGTAGACTACAGCCTAGGAGCAATACAAGGAATAATAGAGTCTCGCCTGTCTCTAAGAGTTGATGCCAGAATAAAGTTGAAGAAGTAGAAGAACATCCTAGGAATTTATCCCTTTGTAATAAGAGACATATATCATTTGAATGCAATGTCAAAAATACTGTTTCTAATGCATGTAATGACTCTGTTTGCTTAATGTGCAAGAAATATTTATCTAATGATGTTTGTGATGATTATGTTTCTAATAATGTGAATGTTATGCCTGATCAGAAGAACGTTCCAAAGGGAACTAGTGCTAGATCTAGATACAGAAAAAGACTAATTGCACAATTCAGGTCAACCACTAGTAGTCAAATGCCTAGGAACTACCTTAAGTATTGTGTAAGGAAACCAACGGGTAGAAAATTTACACTCAAGAATGGCAAATTGATAGCTGCTCACATTGAACCAGTAGAAACTTTCTATGAGTTTGATTCTGATGTTACCCTAAACCCCCTGGAACCAAATGTTAAAAGGTTTCCAAATAGAAACTCTTCTGTTCTTCGTAGGTTATCGAAATATGTCTTTGGATCGTCGACTCGGGTTGCTCCAAGCACATGACTGGGAATCTAAAGCTGCTGACAATTTCGTCTGGAAATTCATGGGAACTGTACGCTTTGGAAATGATCATGTAGCAGCTATTCTAGGTTATGGAGATCTTCAATTTGGGAATTATTTAATCACTCGAGTTTACTACATCAAAGGGTTGGGACACAATTTGTTTTCAGTCGGGCAGTTCTGTGATGCAGATTTAGAGGTTGCATTTAGGAGAAACACATGCTTCGTTAGAAATTTGGTTGGCGATGATCTCTTAACTGGGAATCGTGGCACCAACCTATATGCTATCGACATCAACCAAATGGCCTCTTCATCACCAATTTGTCTTATGTCAAGAGCATGCGAAATAAAGTCCTGGCTGTGGCATCGAAGATTATCCCATCTCAATTTCGACACCATTAACAAATTAGCCAAAGACAACATCGTCAACAGACTTCCTAAGTTCAAATACACCAAGGATCACTGGTATGTGTTAAATTACACATACCTTTTACCTAATAAAACGAACCAAATAGACCAAAAACTAACCAAATATGCCAAATATATTGTGTTTTTGTGTTTATGCATGTGCAGGTACGGATATGATAAAAATGGACAAAAATGATGACAAAACGAGCACGAGAAAGGAAAGAGCGTGAAAAGCCGAGGCCGGGGAGGAATTTCTCAAAGATAAATCAGTTTATGCCCAAGATGTCAAATCAACCCTTGATGTTCCATCACTTGTCAAAAATTACCCTTGGAATCAAGTTTGCAAAGTTGGCAAGTTTAACCCCTAAACCTAAAACCAAATTCTAAACCAAATCCTCAACTAAATAAAACCAAATCCAAAACAAATCCCATTTTCCCTAAATCCTAAACCCGGCCCAAACAAATAAACTCAACCCAACATTTTTAACTAATAAACCCAGGGTCAAATAAATAGTCAACCCCCTTTCCCTATCCCCTTTTCCCGCCATAGCCAAAATCTGACCCCCAGATTTTCCCTGCTCCTTGTCCCCTCTGCTCACCTCCTCCAGCCACCTTACTTTCCCCCCCATGCGCAACATCTTGTTCATAAGTCAACCCAAGTCAACCCACTCCACACTGGAAATCCACCCAGCCAATTTTCCAGCCAAAATCCCAATCAAAGGCTGTGATTAATGGAGTTTAATCCAAGGGCTCAGAAGAGAAGCACAAAGACAGAAGACCCTCAGCTTAGCTATAAAAAAAAGACCTCATCACAAGTTGCATTTTGTCCAATTTTTCATGTTTTAGAGGAATTTAGACCCGTTTACTTGTTGCTTCTTTTTACTTATTGTCATTTAGATTAAAGTTTTGTAATTCTATTTTCAGAGTTGTAATTTCCATTTTTTAATACAATTAAGTATTCAGTTAGCTTCCTTGTTTATTCTACATTTTAAGCTTTTACTTTATTAAAACTCTGCTTTCAAGCTCTTGGTACTGTTCTTATAAGCTCATAAAAGCTCTCATAGCTTTTTGTGAGCTTATAATTGTTTACTACTGTTTCACTTTCTAATGCGCGTGATGTGTCGTTGCGGTTTAGCAGTTTTAATGCCTACTCAAGTTTTAAATTTATATTTAGCCGACTTATCAATAACACACACACTTAACGAGCAGTGTACCCGGTCAGTATGAAGATAATGGTAAGTAGAGTGTCGATCACTAAGAGTGGAACGTATTATCTAGTTATTCTAATCAGTATTTTAATATCCTAACGCAAGGGGGTTTCAGCCTGAGAGACTGGCACAGTTTGTTGCAATTAAATGATAAAATAAACCAATAGGCACGAATCAGCAAGTAGCACACACGTACACAGATAGATACTCGAGACAATAAGAGGGCTGTCCTTATGATTAAGTAGATTGTCACTTGTTTTATTGATAGCTTTATATGAAGTGTATGTAATTAACCCTTTCTCGTTGGTCCTATTCTCATCGGCGAGTAAACCCTTAATGATTACTTATGTCTAAAAGTTATTCCTAAGTGATCAATTTAGAAACAACCGTGGGAGCCACATCTTGTCCCGCAGTCGGATGCCCGCAAGCCACTAATAAACACAGAGGTTATCAATGCACTAATAAGTAGTAACCAAAGACATCAACATATAAACTTTAATTGATGGGAAAGCAAGTATTAAAGGGAGTGCAATCTTTCGTTGTCACATTACACAAGCCACCAATCCTGATGAATTAAAGTTTGCTAACACAATAAAACAAAACTACTTAATGAATTAAATACATGCAGCACCTTCTTACAGCTCTTGTATCTTCGATTTGGGTGTGTCTTGTGCTGCCTCCTTGACTGAATTCGTCCTTTTGCTCTGCTGTCCGAACTTCGGTTTTAGGGTTTCGAACTCTTTAATTCGTCTGGTCTACGGGGTATTTATAGTTTCTGTCTGAGGGAAGATGCGGCGCATCTACTTAAGTAGATGCGGCGTATGTACTTAACTTCGCGTGGGGTCCAAGATTATAATATTCAGGAATATTCGTACACCGCCAGAAGATGCGGCGTAACTCTTGATTAGATGCGGCGCATGTCCTCTTGTATCTTGGATCGTATCTGGTGATATCTTGATAGAGATGCGGCGCATGTCGAGAGTAAGATGCGGCGCATCTGGAGCAGAATTGACTTGATCTTGTCCATGTCAGTAGACTTCCACTTTATGCACGTTTTGCTCCATTATTAGTCCATAATCGCTAAGTTTCACCAAATGCTTGTTTTTACCTGAGAATTACAAAAGTAAACGATTAAGTATCAATCCTCATACATAATATAGTCAAACAAGTCAAATTAATAGGATAAATGATAGTAATAAAATGTACTTATTTGAGTTCATCAAATATCCCCCCACTTGAACTTTACTTGTCCCCAAGTAAACCTTAGAATTTCATTTATGAAAATTTATCCTAAAAGATGTATTAGGATTTATTTTTATATTTAAGCATGTATTCGTTTATTTCATAATCACACAACTAAACACTTAACGAATTAGAAGTAAAATAAAATAAGTCGATAAAAGCAAATCTAATCGTTTAACTGTCCAGTCGCGACGAATATTCTATCATAAGCTTGGCAAGTATACACATCTCCACCACTAAAGCTAAGGAATAACAAGTCTAAAGCGGTAAAAAGGGTTTTTAGGCTTAAGGGTTAATTATTCTTAATCACTATCGATCTCAAATTCCAGAAAAGGCGACAAAATCACAAATACATGATCGAATCCACGAACACGATACTTGCAATTGCTCAAATCCTTAACTCGAATAGGCTAAAGATAGGTCCAAACTTCACCAATAATAATATATCAAAAAGGGCGACAAAATCATAAATACATAGCCGAATCCACGACCACGATACTTAAAATTGCTCAAATCCCTAATCTCAATAAATCAAAGGTTCGGTTGGATAAAGAACAATACAGGGTATGGATAATATTTGGGATATAAATTGGTGTAAAAATAAAAATAAACAAAACAAAACAAATAGATTAAAATCCTAAGTGTGGTTAATCACTATCCCAACCATCCCATGAATAAGACTCATATCATTGAATAACTCACGCTTTAACACTTGAAACACACGCTTTTGGTAGACACGAATTATACTCAACAAAATCTTAATCAAAGAATAAACCTTAATCGGCATTCCCATAACTGCCAATTCCCATTCAATCCATAAATATAGTATAACAAATAGTGGTGATATCGACCACTTACATAACTCTACATCGTTGGCTTAAAATAAACATCCAACTCTTTTTTCTTTCTTTTTCTTTTCTCATTTTTTTTTCGATTTTTTTTTTTTTTTTTTTTTTTTTTTTTTTTTTTTTTTTTTTTTTGAAACATAAACATAGATGTGTAAAATTTCACCACATCACTACAACTTTCTTTCCGGATAATTTTTTTCATACTTTTCATACTTTCAGAAATAACGGTAATAGTGAAAGTAGTAAACACACGAAAAATAAACTCAAAAATATACAATATTTACTTTCACTCCAATTTGCATTGTGCAATTTCCCGACCTAACCATAGATAATGAATTACGCACGCGAACACAGGTAATGTAAGGAAACACACTCTGCCTATAGCAATTAACCAACCACGGATTCTAATCTACAGGGTAGGCTAAGGTTTAAGGTGTAACGAAACATTTTAAACATAGGTGTATGAAACGAAAGGAATGGCTCTGAGGGTTTTTCTAGGGGTATCTTACTCTAAAAGTGAGAGTAACAAAAGGGTTTATACGGGGGTTAACTAACCAGTGTAGTTAGCTAATAACACATAACATATAATAGGCTATTTGGGTGTAATCCTAGAATTTTACCAAGTTAGACAAGTCATTCCAATTATATAAATAATACTCATTATGGTGGTCTCGAATAGTATACAAGCCAAGTTCTAAAGTTTACAAGTCACCGGCACACTCATAGATTTGTGAATTTTGAAAAATCACAATTTTTGAAAATAACGTCATGTGTGCAGTTATGCAACTTAGATCTTAAACAAAAACATGCTAAAAAATTTTTAAGTTTGATATATTAAGCACATTTTAAGCATAATTTTTGAAAAAGTAGGACAAGTAAGTGTTAAGTGTTCTAATTCTCCAATCCCCCCACTTAAGTTAAACAACGTCCTCGTTGTTTGTATAAAAGGTTAAAAACTGGAAAATAAAAGAATTAGAACAAGAAAAACTCCCCTGAGATTTGCTCGGTATGATCCTCCATTAGCAAAAATCATCTTTCTTGTGGATTAGAACGTTAAAGCTTCATACTTGATGTATCCACAGGAAATCCAGGAAACTATAATACCACCAACACTTTAAAACACACCTAAGATAAGAAAGGTTCAACTTGCATAATACATTAGTAGTTAGGAAAAATAAACTTAAAAATTAAAACTGAAAATCATCAGGTCAGTCGATGCGCCGTATCTTATTGAAGAAGATACGCCGTATCGAGCCTGGAATTAATACGGATCAGAATAAAGATGCGCCGCATCCTTAACCAGGGATGCGCCGTATTAAAATAAACTGATAAATAGTTTTAAAGTCAAAAAATAAAAATGCAGAAAAATAAAATAAGATATGACCATTGCAGAGGATGCGTCGCATCTCAGGACTGAGATGCGCCGTATCTTCGTGCGGCCTGGACCGAAAATAAAACAAAATAAAGGATAGGATGCGTCGCATCTGTTTAAGCAGATACGGCGCATGTAGTAACCAAACAGACTGTTAACAGTCTGTTGCAAAAATGGCTCGTTCCACGGTTTAATCTCATACGTCCTCTCGTTCTCTCATGCTGAACTTAATGCCAGTCTTCGTCAAACACAACAGGAAATATAAACTGAAACATTTAAACATAAACATAAGAATAGCGATTAGTACAATCCAAAAAGTAATAATAATGTGTGGAACAGTCTATGAAATCAAGAGAGTAAGGTCATGGGTGAGTGTGGTCGTCTGGATGGGTCCCGGAAGTGCTGGCTCCATCAGTCCTCTGGCGGACTCTGCGCTCGTATGCCCGTGTCACTCCTACAACCTCAGTACCATCTGGACGAGCGTGTGTAATACCCTGCTGCTCTAGTAATCTGCTCACACTCATAACCACCCACTCTAAGTCTCTCCTCAGTACCATCACCTCTCCCTCGACTGCGTCGAGTCTCTGAATCACGGTGCGTGGGGGTACTGGTGCCTGTGGCACCTCCTCGTCGGCAGGAGCAGCAGCCGGAGGATCCTGAGGTCCTCCCTGCTCCGCCTCTGGTTGTAATTCCTTTCAGATCGTGCCTTACCAAAAGAACCTTATTAAGTACTGTTGACAATTGGTGCACTTCAATTGCCAAACCATTGATCAAATTGTTTTGTTCCTTTAGTAATAGCTCATGACTGCCTTTGAATTCGGTGATAAAGTTCCTTGCCTCATGATATTCTTGTTCATTGGCTTGAGCGATTAGTAATGCAAACTCTTCCATAGTAAGGTTTCTTTGGGGTCTTCCGAACCAGTTTGGGAAAATATCGAACATTGATCCTGAAAATTAAGAACAAGAAGATTTCAAAGTAAAAGCTTCCAAGTATAAGGGTAAGTCAGAATATTTTCCGTTCGGAAATTAGAAAAGAATAAGAGTTGCTGATATCTGCAGACGATGCGCCGTATCCAAAAAGTTGGATACGCCGTATCTTAATACGTTAAAAATTTAATCAGACTTTATTCAGAAAATAGATACGCCGCTTTGAATTTATGAATGCGCCGTATCGAATTAATTAATCAAAAATCAACTTATCTAATTAAAATTAAATGCGTCGTATTAACGAAAGTTAATGCGCCGTATTTTTGTTACGTTTAAAAATAAAAGATTTTTGATTCAGTAAGATGCGCCGTATCGACAGAGATCGATACGCCGTATCTGTTTAATAATTCGCAAACTGTTTTTAATTAAAATAATAGATACGCCGTATCTTCAAAAGAAGATGCGTCGTATGGCGTTAATGTTTAGAAAATTTTTATCAAAAACAGATACGCCGTATCTGCAAAAGCAGATGCGTCGTATTACTTTATCGCTTAGAAAAATTTTCTTATTAAAAACAGATACGCCGTATCTTGGGGAAAAGATGCGTCGTATCGAATTAATTAAACGCGTTGTATATAAAAAAAATTGAACGCAATACGCCGTATCTGAGAGATCAGATGCGCCGTATCGTTCGATTTAGCACAGTACAACGATAGCAGAACACACAAAAAACGAAAAATAAAACAAAAATAAAACACACGAAACAAAAATAAAACACACAAAAATAGCAAACAAATAACACAAAGCAAATAACACACAATACAACAAATATGCAAAATAGTACAATGATGCAATTAATCTAATAAAAAGAAAAACAAATCAAGATACACCACGAGTATTTTAATTAGGTTTTTCTATTAAAATACTAAATCAAATTAACAGATAATAACAATTCACTCCCCGGCAGCGGCGCCAAAAACTTGATGCGCGTGATGTGTCGTTGCGGTTTAGCAGTTTTAATGCCTACTCAAGTTTTAAATTTATATTTAGCCGACTTATCAATAACACACACACTTAACGAGCAGTGTACCCGGTCAGTATGAAGATAATGGTAAGTAGAGTGTCGATCACTAAGAGTGGAACGTATTATCTAGTTATTCTAATCAGTATTTTAATATCCTAACGCAAGGGGGTTTCAGCCTGAGAGACTGGCACAGTTTGTTGCAATTAAATGATAAAATAAACCAATAGGCACGAATCAGCAAGTAGCACACACGTACACAGATAGATACTCGAGACAATAAGAGGGCTGTCCTTATGATTAAGTAGATTGTCACTTGTTTTATTGATAGCTTTATATGAAGTGTATGTAATTAACCCTTTCTCGTTGGTCCTATTCTCATCGGCGAGTAAACCCTTAATGATTACTTATGTCTAAAAGTTATTCCTAAGTGATCAATTTAGAAACAACCGTGGGAGCCACATCTTGTCCCGCAGTCGGATGCCCGCAAGCCACTAATAAACACAGAGGTTATCAATGCACTAATAAGTAGTAACCAAAGACATCAACATATAAACTTTAATTGATGGGAAAGCAAGTATTAAAGGGAGTGCAATCTTTCGTTGTCACATTACACAAGCCACCAATCCTGATGAATTAAAGTTTGCTAACACAATAAAACAAAACTACTTAATGAATTAAATACATGCAGCACCTTCTTACAGCTCTTGTATCTTCGATTTGGGTGTGTCTTGTGCTGCCTCCTTGACTGAATTCGTCCTTTTGCTCTGCTGTCCGAACTTCGGTTTTAGGGTTTCGAACTCTTTAATTCGTCTGGTCTACGGGGTATTTATAGTTTCTGTCTGAGGGAAGATGCGGCGCATCTACTTAAGTAGATGCGGCGTATGTACTTAACTTCGCGTGGGGTCCAAGATTATAATATTCAGGAATATTCGTACACCGCCAGAAGATGCGGCGTAACTCTTGATTAGATGCGGCGCATGTCCTCTTGTATCTTGGATCGTATCTGGTGATATCTTGATAGAGATGCGGCGCATGTCGAGAGTAAGATGCGGCGCATCTGGAGCAGAATTGACTTGATCTTGTCCATGTCAGTAGACTTCCACTTTATGCACGTTTTGCTCCATTATTAGTCCATAATCGCTAAGTTTCACCAAATGCTTGTTTTTACCTGAGAATTACAAAAGTAAACGATTAAGTATCAATCCTCATACATAATATAGTCAAACAAGTCAAATTAATAGGATAAATGATAGTAATAAAATGTACTTATTTGAGTTCATCAACTACTGTTTCACTTTCAAATAGTAAAAAAAAAAGTAAAAAAAGTCAAAAAAAATAGTCAAACTGCTTATTGGCTTATTCCATAGCTTAATTCCAGTTAAATTTTTCTTTTTGGTCCTTCACATAGCTTATTTAACTTCTTTCTTTCATGTCTTTAGCTTAAATGTTGCAATTCTAAGTTGAAAATCAAAACAGCCTACAGAAGGGGGTGTTTGGCTAAGGCATGAAAACGGGTAAATTCTGAATTTAGTGTTCATTTGCATTTTGGTATAGTTTGATTTAGCATAATTATACTTAGAAAAGCTGTTTTTAGTTAGAGATGATCTGTTTTGAAGAATTTTAAGGTTTGTGTTGATTAGTATAGGTTGAAGGTTAGATTATGATCTCATAAGCTCATTATAGAATTAAGCTGAATTGGTGCTGGAACTTGAGTTTTCTGTGTCCATGAAGTAAGTGTTTAAAAGGTGGCTTGATTTCACAAAGGCTCTAAGTAGATATGGTCATTTCTGTGCAATTTTGGCATCAGCATCTTAGTCCCTTATCAGTTCTGTTCTGCCCTGCACACTTTTTTATGAAAATTACCCAAATCAGCTGTAGTTTTTTATTTTTAATTTGTTCATTATAAGCCCAATTAAGCTCAAACTTGGTATACATATTCTTGGGTAGCTTATAGACTAGTTCCACATTTTTTAGAATTTGTAAGTTAGATTTTTAACAGCTTTTTCTCAGCTGCAAATTCTGCACTTTTTTCATAATTTTTGTCCAAATCAGCTTGAGTTTTTGATTTTTCATTTGTTCATATCAAGTTCAATTAAATTGAAATTTGGTACTTAAGTTCTTTGGTTGCTAGCACACTTATTCCACATTTTTCAGATTTTTTTTATCAGCTTATTAGTAGCTTTTCATAGCTGCAAAAGTAAGACAGTCGCCCAAATTTAGGCCTGCAATCAGTTTGAAAATTGCTTAATTAGGATAAGTGCTTATTTGCTTTTGAATATGGCTTATTCTGAGATAGTTGGTTAATTTAGATGATGCTTAGTTAGACTTAGCTTATTTCAGTTTTGCTTTAGCTTAAAATTAGCTTAACAGTCATTTGCATAGTTCCCTTTAACTTATTCTCTTTTGTAAGCCTACTGTTCTAATTTTGAGTCCTTATTCTGAGCTTAATTCTTAGTTAGATTTATATAAATTTAGTCCAGATTAGCTTATTTAGTATAATTTAGCTTATTTTGGTTTTCTTCTAGCATAGATAGCTTATTGGCTTTTAGCTTTTAGTTTTAGCTCTTTTATCAAAACCCATATTTTTCACCTTTCACGACACGTTTCACGAATTCAAAATCACAAAATTCCATTCATTCCTTCATTGGGAAAACGACTCGGGTTTACATAATTTCCTGTGTAATCCTTGGGAAATATTTATGCATTGATTTGTGCGAATCAATCACTTATGTCCATTATGCGAACAAGGAAAAAGCAAAAGAGCATCATATAAACCTAAACCGTACCCAGTTCGGAAGCAAAGTTGCATATGTTGCACATGGACTTATGTGGCCCAATGAGAGTTGAAAGCATAAATGGGAAGAAGTATATTCTTGTTATCGTCGATGACTACTCAAGATATACATGGGTAAAGTTTTTGAGGTCAAAAGATGAAGCACCAGGCATCATCATCACCTTTCTGAAGCGTATTCAAGTCCTACTTCAAGCTCCAGTAAGGATTGTAAGAACAGATAATGGCACATAATTCACAAATCAGGAGTTAAGAACGTATTTTGAAGATGTTGGAATCACAAATCAGACATCTCTTGTTAGAACTCCACAGCAGAATGGGGTAGTCGAAAGAAGAAATAGAACTCTTGTGGAAGCTGCTCGCACTATGCTGATTTATTCTAGTGCATCGTTATTCTTATGGGCTGATGCTGTTGCCACTGCTTGTTTCACTCAGAACCGTTCCTTAATCCATCCAAGATTCAATAAAACACCATATGAGCTAGTGAACAATAGAAAACCTGATATCTCTTACCTTCACGTGTTTGGCGCTTTGTGCTATCCAACGAACGACAAAAAAGATCTAGGGAAGCTGAAAGCTAAGGGTGATATTGGAATCTTCATTGGATACTCAGAAAACTCGAGGGCATTCTGGGTGTATAATAGAAGGACTAAAAGGATAATGGAGATGATGAATGTGAAGTTTGATGAGATTTCACAAATGGCTTCTGAGAGACTCGCTCTAGAACCTGCGCTTAACCCGTTGGCTTCTAATCAAAACAGATTAGGACCCGCACCAAACCCACAGACTTCTGGACACATTAGTTCAGGATTCGTACCTCAAGCAGCTCAATCAGCAAACATCGAAAAACCTTCAGAACAAGAACTGGAAAATTTCTTCGAGTTTATGTTTGATGAATACTATGGTGGAACTTCGACAAATGCATCACAACAACATTCCGCTGCACCCGCCCAAAACCATCAACCACCACCACCACCACAAGATGCATCAACAACAATCGAAGCTGACGCACCAACTCCTCCACATCATCAACATCTACTCCAGCAACTCCAGTAATTGAAATTGTTCTACCAAGGGTTGATGAGCAAAACCAAAATACACCATTTCAAGAAGAAACAACACATAATCAAAACGATGTTGCGTTAGAAGAAGAAGTATTCGAAAACCCGTTTGGTACGGGTTCGGCTGAATCATCTTCAAGGTTACATGAACCATCTAACATACATACATTAAACCCAAGGTACCCTTCTACACTACAATGGACTAAAGACCATCCAGTAGAACAAGTTATTGGTGAACCTTCAAGGCCAGTTCAGACGAGAAGACAACTCACCATCGACCCCGATATGTGCATCTACATTTGTTCAGTAAGCCTAAAAGAACCAAAGAACATTCGGGAGGCGATGGCAGACAATGCATGGATTGAAGCGATGCAGGAAGAACTTCTTCAATACCAGCTACATGATACTTGGGAATTAGTTCCAAGACCAATTGACAAACTTGTCATTGATCTCAAATGGTTATGGAAGAACAAAAAGGATGAAGAAATGACTGTCATTCGCAACAAAGTTCGTCTAGTGGCTAAAGGATTCAGACAGGAAGAAGGGATAGATTTCGAAGAATCATTCGCGCCAGTAGCAAGACTTGAGGCAGTCAGGATATTCTTAGCCTATGCCGCTCACAAAAACATCACAATCTATCATATGGACAGACAACATTCTTGAATGGAACTCTGAAAGAAGAAGTGTATGTGAGTCAGCCAGAAGGATTCGTTGACAAAGAACATCCAGACTATGTTTACAAGCTAAAGAAAGCTATTCATGGTTTAAAACAAGCTCCAAGAGCGTGGTATGACAAACTATCATCTTTCCTGATAAAAAACAATTTCACCAAAGGAACTGTTAATTCCACCTTGTTTACAAGAAAATATAAGGATGACATTTTGATTGTTCAGATTTATGTGGACGACATTATTTTTGGGCCCACTAATTCAAAACATTTTGAAAATCTCATGAAAAGCAAATTTGAAATGTCCATGATGGGGGAACTAAAATTCTTTCTTGGTTTACAAATTCACGAATCCCCTCGTAGCATTTTTATTAATCAAGCTAAATACACAATTGAGACTTTGAAAAAACATGGTATGGAAAATTGTGACTCTGTTGGTACACCAATGGTCACTTCACCAAAAATCGGTGCTGATTTATTTGGGAAACCCATCGATCCGAAGAAATATCAGAGCATGATTGGTTCTCTCATGTACCTTACTGCTAGTCGACCCGATATTCATTTTGTTGTTTGCTTATTAGCATGGTTTCAGGCAAGGCATACCGAACTTCACCTCCAAGAGGTCAAACGGATCTTTCGATACCTACGAAGAACCATTAACATGGGACTTTGGTATCCGAAGGATTCCGAGTTTAAACTAATAGCATTTTCAGATGCTGACCATGCAGGTTGCCAAGTTACAGCAAAAAGTACATCAGGTGGAGCATAATTTTTCGGTGAAAAGCTAGTAGGCTGGTCATCAAGGAAACAAGATTGTACTGCATTATCAACCGTAGAAGCCGAGTATGTGTCTCTATCTGCATGTTGTGCCCAAGTTCTATGGATAAGGACACAACTCACAGATTATGGCTTTACTTTCGACAGAATACCTTTGTATTGTGATTCGAAAAGTTCTATAGCCATCTCGTACAATCCAGTACAACACTCGAAGACCAAGCATATTAGAGTCCGCTATCACTTCATCAAAGAGCACGTAGAAGAGGGTACTGTTGAATTATTTTTCGTGAAGACAGATTACCAACTCACCGATCTATTTACTAAAGCCCTTCCAAAAGAACGGTTTGACAATTTAGTTCGACGAATTGGCATGCGAAGCCTAACTCCTGAGGAGCTAGATCGTCTTCTCGAATCTTCTTGAAATTATTTTCAAAATAGCTTCGCTGTAAATATTTTTGAAAAACAAAATACAAAATTTGAAAAACCAACAAAAACAAAATATAAAAATAGAAAATTTTCAAAAATACAAAAACAATATAAAATCAAAAAAACCAAAAATATTCTTCTCATGACATGTCTCTCGTATAATCGATATTCTGTACGTATCTAGAAATGTCATTCAACAATGATACGGACATGTACAGATGCTTGAGCGAGAGTTCTATAAAATGTTTTCTAAAAACATGTCGTTTCTCAAAATTTCTTCACTATGGCTTTCGTATACTTCAGTACGAAACCCGGACTTAAATGATGACTTCTGATTAATTCAGATCAGGACTCGTAATTTCAAAGTCAAAATAAAGAATCCTTGAGCACATGATCAAGATTTTTCAAAATCTTTCAAATTATTCTGTGCTCAAGATAACTCCCTCCAAACACGTAAAATTGATTTTAAACTCTTTGTTTAAAAATATGCTTTATTTAACGGGGAGTATAAAAATCAAAAACAAAATGTACCAATTTCATGCTTAACCAAATTCGTCTATCTCTCCAGAAAGCTTTCTTTTAATCAGTTGATATCAAAAATATCACGACATGCTATTTTTGAGGGGGGGGGGGTGGAAGACATCATTAAAATGTGATAAAAAATGTTTAAAGATCGTAGTTGAATCTCAAAAGTGCTCGACTCAGATTTTACCATCGAATTGACGAAAGTTAAATGTTATTAATCGAAAAGACTTCTCCTGGACGGGTAATAAATTCAAGCTGGTTTATCCAGTGATGTAAACGTGTCTCGCAAAGGGCTTATCTGAGTAGAATGTACCAATTCGAGAGATTCTCTTTGAATATGACCAGGACGGGTAATAATTTCAAGCTAGTCTAACTAGTGATGTAAACGTGTCTCGCAACGGTCATGTTCACTGAAAATCGATCAATTCAAATGTGCGAATTCTACCCAGCATGTGCAAAATTATCTTAAAAACTCATAAGCACATGTGAAGGGGGAGTATTTCTGAAAAATACAAAACTCTCGAAGTGTTAAAAAAAATGTGTTTAATCATAAACACTTTGAGAGATTTTTCAAAAGGTTTTATGGCATGTGATTAATAAATCTAGGATAATCATGGAGTAATAAGGTGATTATGGTTAGGTTTATGTCCAATGATCCGCCAGAGCCGGAAGGATCTACCCAAGGACAATTCTAATAGATTAGAATTAGAAGTCCTTAGGTATGATTGGAAAAAGAAGGAGTAAATGAGAAAAGAGAAAGAATGGGTTGAAGAATTAAAAAGAAAAACTTATGAAGGGGTGAAAAGAAATAGCCCTCCATGAAAACTTAGGGCAGAAACTGGGTCAATACATCTGCTATCGGTAATCAAAAAGTTGATACTGATATTGAAGACAAGACGTCATGGACCCAGTGACGCGCTGCACAACCCCTCCTAGCCACTCAGATATCTCTTAAAAGATATTTGTTTCATTTCTCACGGAGAACCGTACATGATCTATCAGCCTCACTCCGAGATGTGTTGATATTGAAAAGGTGGCACTCTGCTCCATGCCTCCGACTACTAAAACCAAAACGCACATAATCGAGTCTAGAGCCATGAGATTCATTAAAAGATCTCCTAGGACACACTTTCAATATAATACACTTGTGTTCACCGAAAAGGACACAAGGTGTACAAGAGTCTTTATAAGATCTACGGATCTTGCCTTATTTATCATGATGGTTATTTGCTTCAAGTGGGCTACAGTCGTGAAGTGATACTCCGGTATACTTCAGCAGCTCACCTGAATCGTTGATACACTTCGGTGTATCTGAGTTAGCTCTCTCGGGGGCATCCGGTTCTGGAACGGCCTTGGCAAGGATTAGAGAAAGTTTTCACACTATGTTGTTAACGATCTCGAAGTCCGAACCTGTAAGTGCTGGATGCTTTATTACTAACAATGTTTATGCATGTACTAAGAAAGTCATTTACCATCATCATATATTTTAACATCTACATCTCCTCATACTCGTACTTATGAAGTTCATCCTCAACAAGCTTAAATGAAGAATGTTCAAGACAATAAGATCAAGTTAAAGACAAAGTTTTACGACAACGTCAAAAAGTTAATGAAGATGTCAAGAACAAGTTCAGCTACCAATTGAGGAAGACACAAGTATGAAGCTCAAAGTATTATCAAGAAGTATGAGTATGTTGAAAAAAATCGACACTGTAAACTTGTGAAGATGTTGATCAAAGGCAAGAAGGACCAAAAGACGATTACTTAAAAGATCACAAAGCATGAAGGAACAAAGAATCAAGATTATTCTACAACGACACACAAAGAAGACTAAAGACCTAATCCCATAGAGGGAGATTGTTAGCTATATTAGAAAGTGATGGTCATTTACATAATCACAACATTGTAATGTGTCGTTATTTATGCAAATAGGATAGTCAAAGGGCTCATGGATTAATCTAATATGTTAGAAGTTATGTTATATTTGTCCAATCTATAGTCCATGAGAAAGCCCATAGAAAGCCGATGGCTCGTTTACCTTGTACTATATAAGCCACACTTCACCTCATTTGTATGAGGACGTGTGTGTGTATTTGTGTGTGTTCTTATATATGAAACATGTTCTCTTCATCTCTTACTCTATAACATATATAAGGCATACATATTAACATTGTGTCGACATACATACGATCCATTGTGCTTTATACGTCTCATATAGCGTATGATATAAGTTGATATTAAGGGATAACAGGCTATAAATATCATCATTCACAAAACATTATTCAGAAACTTAGAATTTGGCTTTGCACATTAGTATACTGACATCCGAGGCAACCAAATCACAAAAATTATCATAAAATGGATCTCGTGTATGCAGAACATGTTCTTGGAATTCCGATGAGATCAACAAAGGAACTACTATTGTTTAATCCTAATCTACCTCAATACCCTCTTTCTACCACGTCTTGCAAGATCAATGGCATAGAGAGAGAAGACGGTTTTGCAGTCTGGATTAAAAATTATGGTAACTTTCTTGCTCCTATAGTCTAGCAGAAAAGAATACCATCACTACAAACATTCATTATCTAATTTTCATGCTTTTGTGATGTGCAGTGAGTTTAGGACTGAAACTAGTTGAAATCATGAGACACAAGTTGAGTTATGGTGCTAAAGTTATCAAATTTGGCAGCCAAGATAAAATTTTCAGGAAAAGCTTTGGTATCAAAGAGGGCGAGAAACTGTTGCAGGCTTCTCAATGCTACTTATACACTACAACCGGTGCGATTGCTGGCTTGCTCTTTGTTTCTACACAAAGGGTTGCATTTTGCAGTAATAGGTCCATCAAAACATATTCAACGACAGGGAAACTCATAAAGTTCCAATATAAGGTAGGTGGCTCCAAAGTTATTTCATCTGGTTCAAATTTTTGCTGATTTAGAAATAATTTCCTGACTTTGATTTATTTTTGTGTAGGTTTCAATCCCATTAAGAAAGATTAAAGGGGTAGGAGAGAGCATGGACATTACGAATGCTTCAAACAAGTTTGTTGAGTTAGTGACAATCGATGATTTCAGCTTTTGGTTTATGGGCTTTTTTAAGCATAAGGAAACCTTAAGATTCCTACATCATGCAATCAGTATGGACTATTTAAGCCTTTGATATGATGTTGAAAAGTGATACTTAATTAAATGTAAGTTTCAAATTTATTACATATATGTTTTTTTTGCATGTCTGCTTTCTATAATGAGAGAAAAGATGTATGTTGATATGGGATTTCAGTTTCTTGATTGTCATGATTGTCATGATGTACTTAGCCTTTTTAGTAGAGCACATGTGGTCTAATCCTATGTTGCACGGGGACGGATACGGAAACGGGTACTTAGAAACGTCAATATCCCAAAATTCAAGAAACGGGTACGGCCAGAAACGTTTGTGTATTTTATATAATTTTATATATATTTATTAATAAAATAACTAAATATTAAACATCCAAACATTAAATTGTTATCACCAAAATGTCATTAATCAAAGTCCAATAATAAATGCAAAAGATTTGTCAACGATGAAAGCGTCATTAAAAACACCACATAGTAATAATATATCAACTGGGCTGTATTCTCAGAGAAGACGGGCTCGAGCTCTGGCTCATCAAGTGCTACATGTAACGATTACAATACAAAGGATTAATATCTTATAACAAGAGTTGCAATTAAGATACCATGTTCATCACAAACAATTGCTTTAAAATTTCAAAAAGCTACAGAGTGTACTTTTGTTTTAATATGCATGTACTCTTATAGTTTTAAAATTTAAAAAGGCTTTGGAGTAATATATTCTAATATTATATGCTCTGTTCTCTGACTCCTACATAGATAACTGAATAATATTATAAGTGAAAACAATCGAAGTTGCATAGGTGAATAATATATTACGTAGTACTCTATAATATTAATATATGCTTTGTTCTCTCTCCTACATAGATAAGTGAATAATATATTAATATATGCTTTCTTCTCCACTTCTCCTACATAGATCTCATCATGTGTACGCATCTTTTAAAACTATCAAAAAGCTGTGCCTTATGAGATCTTATTTCACCAAAGATAAACTAAATTTGTTACAGAAACGCTTTAATATGACCCAGAAACGTTTCTAGGTGTTTCCAGCCCAACCTCAGGCGCTTCCAAAAGCTGTGAAACGTTTCCAATTTTCCTGATACATTTCCGCCGCGTTTCCAGAAGTTTCCGGCCGTTTCCCATTTCTGAAACGTTTCCGGTACGGCAGACGGCACCCCCAGGCGTTTTCGTGCAACATAGGTATGATCTATTCAATAATTCAAATGATCAACGAAGTATAGAAAGTTGACCCAATGATCAATAAGATAATAATACAAAAAAATTGTATCCTTTAAAAATATACCAGCTTCAGAAGTTTAATGTAGCTTGATCCTGTTAAACAAGGAAAACGCACGGGTTGCAAATGGGAACTATAAAAATTTACATAGTATCAATGTATTTATGCATGTATCCAATGAGTTAACATGGCTTCTTGGGTCTATGCTGCATGCTACATTATTAGTACTTGATTGCCTATATTGTTATGTCGCATTATTCATATTCTCACATCCATCGAATAAACTTAGCAAAGGTACTTGGGAGGAGTACTTGTCATTTCCTGGCACTTTACTAGAAATTAAATAGTCCATATTCCAGGAATTCACAAAAGTAACCACAAATGATCGATCTAACATAGACACTATGTACCGTGTTAGGCATATATGGGCTGAAGACGAGCCAATGAAACGAGTTCCGAATGAGCGAAACAGTAACTGAAACCTCTATTCAAAGAAGAGCCAATGAAATGAGGATTCTATCAATATGAGAACTAACTGGGAGGTCTATCCTTAAGCCTAATTTTATGCCTAAACATATGTATTAGTTTTTTATTGGTTACAACAAAGTGGTGCGCTTCTTCACAAACCAATAAGCTAATGTCATATGTTTAGGCCTCCCAATCATTTCGCGTAAAATATGAGGACTGATTGCGAAGATTCAACCGTTAAATTTTCCTTGACCTGGATAATTGTGTAATCGATATGTGGTACTTATTTTTGGGTTTATTTTTTTTTCCTTCCTAATTATTGTTTGGATTTGATGCTATACATCTTGACATCTGACGTACTATATTTTGTATATGGCAATTAATGCTGTAGGATTTATATTGCGTACTCGCATTGTTAGTAATTCAGAACCATCATAAATTATAAAGCTCATATAAAGAACTTAAGAATAATGAGATTATTAATCAAGTATTACGTACATTACGCCGCATGTAAGTATGTACGATGATGTATATTTGCTACAATTTTTTATGCATATATAAAAGTTTTCGCAATGTTTATAACATTTTTAGAGATATAAATTTTTGTCATACACTTCTATCTTGCGTGACGCACGACAGCTTGCAAACCGAAAAATTAAACAAATCGATACTAGTAAAAACTAGAGTTTACTTAACAGTTACATCATTATTAATAAAATGCCGTTGAAAAAAAAATTAATAATTAATTACAAAAGTCTCTTCCTAGGATGTAACTTGATGCCTGGCACTTTCATAGTCATATTGAAAATTGAAAGGCAAACATATTTTGTTTGTTTTGGCTTGTGTTATGAAGACTAAAGTGGAGATTTGGATACTAATTCCAGACAAAACAATACATAGATAATACTTCAGCTATATTCAGGATAATGATGGAAAAAGTTTTAACAAGGCCCAAAACTTAAAGAATGGAACGAGTCCAAGCTTGATCTCTGATAACGACACCGTTATTCTAAAGATATAAAGATTTAATTTAATCCTGATTAACGATCGATTACAATAGCCACAATGGGTGTTCCCAGGCCAGCCGTGCCTGACACTCATTTCCTACTAAGTGTTAGCCTTGCTTTTTTATAAAAATATCGTCTTAAACGTGAATTGGACTAGATTTGTAGTAAGTAGTACCCGCAGGGACTACTACTGTTTAAGTGGCAAACTAATAATGTAATAGGGCTATAAATACCCCTCATGACTCTCCATGAGGGGTGTGGGAATACATTGTATTATTTGTTTATTTTAATCTAATAAACTTTAAGTGTTTTCTCCACCCTCTCTCTACTTTCTCTCCTTAGAAAAGATGAAGATATTCATCTTCTTTAATCAACCAAGACCTCCCAAACCACATAAATCATGCATATTATCGGTCCTACAATTGGTATAATGAGCCAGGTTGTGTTATTCACTGATTTGTGTGGTTCGGATATTGTGTTTGAAGTTGTTTTTATACCATTTTTTCATAGCCGGATAATTTTTTTTCCTACTTTGCTGGTAAAAAGTTTCATCTCAGTTTTATGTATCCTATGGTCAAAAATTCCTCCACTTTCAGTTAACAGTATAACATATATGTTTTTGTTTGTGTCCTTTTTTGTCCAAATAAAAGTCCTATATGTTAACTGCTATATACTTGTGATTGTTTTGTACCAAACCGTGAAACGTGGTCGATTATTGTGGTCATATATGGGTCAGAAAGGTGAACGGAAAAGATGGTCAGAACTTTTGGTCAGAAAAACGTCGGAAATAGGTCAAAAAGTCAAAACCCTCTTTTATCGAAATTGCTTGTAAAGCAATTCCGATAAACCCTACTTCATCGGAATTCAATTTCTTGTAAAGAAATTCGATAACCCATCGAAATTGAAAGCCTGTCAGAATTGGATTTTTTATCGCAATTTGACAGGTCAACAAGTCAAACCTGTTGGAATTGGATTTTTTATCGCAATTCAACAGGTCAACAAGTCAAACCTGTCGGAATTGGATTTTATCGCAATTCAACAAGTCAACAAGTCAAACCTGTCGGAATTGGATGTTTATCGCAATTCCTCAGGTCAACAACGTCAATTGGATTATTTTACGCAATTTCAGGTCAACTGGTTAAGGTTATCGGTAATGGTAGGTCTAATGTGTTATCCATTTCGGAATTGAAAGAAAAAGAATGTAGATGAAGCAAAGACCACGACCACAAAACCAAATACCAGATGCGTTGACCTCAGTCCTATTATACATTCTCAGTCCACGATAACACATAAACTCAAACAATATGAATACATGATTTCAAATCAGCAACCACAATCTAAACCGACACCAAACATAATCTAAAGGACCCTCAAAACATACACGACCTCAGAATCTTTCAAACTTTATCACCAATCTTTTTTAAAAGATTTTTTTTGTTTGAAATCAAATTCATCATAAATCGTTGTCGAAGCTCAGCTTATTTTATATCCGAATACATCAATAGAAAGACCAAGACCTCAGTCTAAATCGTTCTTTCATTCGGTTAAACACAAAAACTTGAAACATAAACCTACCTGAGACCCGTTTATAGATCTTGATGCTGCAAACTTTGTTGTTCGTCAGTCGTGGTATAAGGTATTCAATAAGGCTTTCAGGTTAATGGTGTGGTTAGAGATCAGTTTGTGTTGTTCGATTTTTTCTAATGAAGAGATGGAGATTGAGGTGTTGGGTTTGTAGATGAAAGGGGGTGCGCTGTTGAGATAAGAAAAAGGGGGCTGGTATATTTGTGATGTGTGTACTTTAGGGTTATCACAAGTAGGGTTATAACTTATTATAAGGTTTTGTTTGGATCGGGTATAAAAATTTATGTATGGCTGAAATTGCTTGGATCATGTCATTTAGTTGCTTGTGGACTATATTATCAAATGTTATGGGCTGATGGATCAATAATAGAAGGGCTGGCGTTTTGTATAATCTGAAATATTGTTAAGACTCAATGTTTTAATATATTTTGGACTAAGAGTGGTATTTTGGATAACAAATTTCACGGGGACACATATTTCACGGCTAAAATTATTATGTTTAACAAAAATGACTACGAGGTTTTTGTACGGTATTATTGATTTGATTTTGAAGTGACATTTCACGGGTACTTATTTATCTTTGAGATATGGTGTTACTCTCAAGATAACTTGTCTGGGCAATTTTATTCATTGTGATTAATAATGGACAATCTAGTTATAACTGATGTAAGGAGTTACGTTGTAGTGCTCACAGTATAGCTATCACTTTAAGGAGTTACGTTGTAGTACTCAGTGTCACACGAAGTTGTGGATTGTTCAAAAGTCGCATTAGTACAAGCATTAAGTTACAAAGTTGGGATGTTTACTTCTTTTTCAAGTTGGTCATATCGGGTTGTCTCCATATGTGGTCATTTACTAGTAGCCAGTGAATTAAAAGGAGGTTCGTTTAAAGGTTGGTTTGAGAGAAGTATTGAGAGTATTTTTTCGACATATTCTCACGAAATTATGCTTAAACGGGCTGTTATGGCTTTAATATTGCATCAAGTAAAAGGTAATCTATGGCATGTACACTAAAGTATGATGATTCCGATGACTCGCAACCATCAGGAGGGAGAAGTACATGAAGGAAAAAGTAGTGTTTCGTCTTCAGCAATTTGGTTGAGGGTACATCGAGGCTTATTACCAACTTGGATGCAAATACTTTGTGAGGTATGTTGTTATGATGCTCCCCGAACGAAAAACCATGGTGCCACACTTTAGTATCTATAGTCTCCGCTGCGTGTTTGAAGACTAAAGAGAGTTATCGATTCAGGAGGGAGCAGAGAAAAGAAAAAGGCTCACTAGTTAGGAGGGAGTAATAACCTAACTAGACCATTACAGTTAAAGTTCAGAGCTACAAGGATTAGTGCCATCAGTGCCTAAGATCGAACGCCGAGATCTTCGGAAGAGAGAACTTCAAGGCTTCCTTAGTGTCTAGTCTATAGAGACTCTGCGCTTCAACAACGTAAACATAAGTTTATTATTATTGTAATTTACTTTGTTTATAGGTCTCATTGTAACCATTCACGTGTGACGATATCTTGGAGGGAGATTGTTAGCCTTGCTTTTTTATAAAGATATCGTCTTACACGTGAATTGGACTAGATTTGTAGTAAGTAGTACCCGCAGGGACTACTACTGTTTAAGTGGCAAACTAGTAATGTAATAGGGCTATAAATACCCCTCATGACTCTCTATGAGGGGTGTGGGAATTCATTGTATTCTTTGCTCATTTTAATCTAATAAACTTTAAGTGTTTTCTCCACCCTCCCTCTACTTTCTCTACCTAGAAAAGATGAAGATATTCATCTTCTTTAATCAACCAAGACCTCCCGAACCATTTAAATCATGCATATTATCGGTCCTACAATGCTGACTCACATAGGTCTATACTCTTTATCACACCTATATATGAAGATCGAATGGTACTTGAGAGCAAGAGACAAAGATGTAAATGAAAACCGAATGTATTAGATTGAGAAGAGAGAAACACATACAATACACACACTCCTCACCTTTACACCTCTAAAGCAACCTCTAAAGAACACATACAAATGAGGTGGGAGTGTGCTATTTATAGATACAAGTAGACGCCCTAGTGGGCTTTCAATGGGCTTGGTTCTATTGGACTTTACATTGGACTATGATAACTTAACTAGTAACTTATTAGATTTAGTCCATGAAGCCCTTAACCCATCGTCTATTCTATACAACATACACGACACATTACAAAGTTGTTAAATACGAAATGACCATCACTTTTAATAATGCTAACAATCTCCCCCTAAGAGATGGTCATTCAAATGATGCTCCCAGTGATTAGGTCTTTCATCTTTGTTGTCTTGAACTTTGTGTGTCGTTGTATAATAGTCTTTGTGGAACGTTTTGTTTGTTCTTGATTGAGATATTTATGTATTGAATGTGTTTAGCATGCGGAATCTACTACAACACACTTTAAAAGAACACAAGATGGTGAGTTTGAGTAAATGAGAGAATGCAATGAACAAAGAACACAACTTTGGTTAGAACAAAACGATTCAATATTATTGATGAAATAATACGGATGATCTAAGTATCACCAGGATTACAAAGTAATCTTGAATCTAAGATTGTAAAAAGGATTTGTGATTCGAAGTAACTAAGTTACTTGAGAGATAGTTTGGTTCGTGGTTATTAGTTGTGAAAGATGCATGCATGAAGAAGTGACTAAGATATCCTTTTATAAGATAAGGATATCTTATTACATGTTGTCAAGTAGATGAATATAATACTATACTTTGACTATTATGGCGCCTACAATAAAATACAACTACCCATGTACACTCTGATATATTCTTCTGTCACCACAGAAGACTATTCTACTTCTACATAACGTATAACAATGTACAAAGACTAATAATTCAACTAAATATCTATTACAAAATATCTAATCGACAAAACAGAAGCTTGGCAGGCTCTTCATTAGCTAGCAGTACCTTCTACCCAGAAGGTACTGGTAGAACATCTTCGTACACTACAAAATCAACTAGCAGGCTCTTCTCATCATTGGCAGGCTCTTTGACTTTGATCATTTTATTCCCAACAATCCTCCCCTAAACTTGTTATTTCCATTAAAATACACAAGTTTCTGATGAATAAAATACATACCTTGAGGATTTGAGAACTCTTCCAAAAACCTTACTTTCTATCCTTCCTTTTTCTTTCATATTGCTCAGATATGCTCCTCAGCAAACTCTGAACAATCTCTGAGTTTTCTTCATCCTTGTCACACCTTAATCTCTTGGAGATCATAGCTTTAAGCACTTCATAGCTAAGAGGATACTCTTTCTCAGCTAACATAAAAAGTTCTATCCCACTCTGTGTGAAAAGATGATGAGTATGGCTATGACTTAGAAATTCCCAAGTTGTTGAAGGATCATAATAGGGAAATTTCCAATGAACATCCTTGGGATCAGGATCGAACATCCTATTGAATTCCACCCAAAGCTCTTGTTCCTTAGCATCTGTACTAGAATTTGTAGCTAACCTAATCTGCACTAGATTCCACAATTCTTCCAAATCTGCTCTATCAGATGCTCTAACTAAATTTTCAAAATTCTTGAAGATAGCAGACTGTCCCCCAACCCTTAATATTTTCCATGACTTACCAAATCTATCATGGTGTATTTCCCAATCAATTATAGGGTGTCTAGACCTAATTGGATCAGCATGAATGATAGTAGGTAAAGTAATCAACATTTTACTTACTTGCCCTTGATCCAATTTTGCTACTTCTTTCTTCTGAGCATCTTCCTTCTTCTTAGATGGATGTACATCAGATGGAACATTATAGTAAAGATTCTTGTAGGCTTGAAGATATAAAAAGAAGATTTCATCAGCAGATTTCTTCTTAAGTTGATAATCAGTCCAATTTGCCTGATTCTTCAAAAATTTCTTCATAAAGATTGTTTGATCTTTGTTAGTTTTGCCCACTTTAAAACCTCTCTTCTGACTTTCCTTCATCTTCTCAAAAATGTCAGCCAAAGCTGCTTCTTTGTATTTCTTGTTGATGAAAGATTCAAGTGCTTCAGTCTTCTCATCAGAATTGAGTGTCTTGTCATTTACTATATTTGCTGCATGACCTTTCACAATTGGATCATTGTTAATAATCCATAACATCTGTGCATCAAAGGTCTCTTGAGCAATTTGAGTATCAAGAAGAGCTTGAGCAGCTTCTTCAGCTTCTTTCTGCTCTTTCATTTCTTCAAGCATTCTTGAAGCTTCTCTAGCTTTTAGCTCTTCTTCTTGAACTCTTTTGGCCTCTTCTTCTCCTAAAGCCATCTGAATTTGCTGAGTTCTTTTCAACTTCTTGGACTTTGGCTCATCTTCAATCAGAATACCTTTGCCCTTATCCTTTGGAGGTGAATCTTGTGATGGAGCAGAAGATTGCTCATCAGCAATTAAAACCCTCTTTCTCTTGTACACTCTCTCAGCAGACCCTTTATACCCCATAGCCAATAGCCTTTCTCTCCTGGCAGACTCTTCTTCTGTCCTAGCAGGCTCTTGCCCTGCTCCAACAGGCTCTTCATCATAAACTTGAGTTCCATCATGGAATTCAAATTGAGCCTGTTCCTCCTCTTCTTCCTCATCTTCAGACATATCCTTCCTCCCCTTTTTGGAAGAGTGATCTATCCTATCAGCATCTGACTGTGAAGAACTAGATAAAACAACCTTTGCAGACTTTTTACCTTTTAACTTCTTCACTTCACCCTCCAATCTCTTAACCCTCTTAACCAATTTGATGTTGATCTTAGAAAACCTTTCATTTTGACGTTTAAGAGCTTTCTCTAAGAACTTCACCTTGTCTTTCAACTCTTGCATTGTCTGAGGTGATTGGGTTTGTGATATATGATGTGGGGATGGTGGTGGTGTTGCTGATGGTACTGGAGATGGTGTTGGTGATTTTTGATGTGTTTGTGAAATGAAACCATGTGAAGAACTGGATGATGGTGTATCAGCAGATGGTGTTGGTTCTTCTGGATGTTGTGGTACCATTTCATCAAAAAGTGGAACTTCCTCCCCTCTAAAACCAATTCTCATATTTGAAAATACTTTTTGAGAAAGTTTTGGTGTTTCATAAACTGAGTCTGTGGGAAGCAACATATGTTGTAATTTTCCAATGATGCATCCAATGAATCTTGGATACATCAAAAATTTTGTTTTACTATCCACATTGTTTATCAATCCTTCAAAAATATATTTAGAAAAATTGTATTTTCTGTTTGTAGCTAAGCAAATGAGAGCAGAAGCCATGTTGCCACTAAATTGCTCCCAAGAGGTTTTCTTCTGGCTCAAACAGTGAAGGATTGTGTGAATCAAAAATCTCCATTGTGGAGTAAGATGCTTTTTCAGAAAAGTGAGTTTGTTGAACTCAGCATGATACCCCATTCTTGTTAAATTTTCAAAAATTTCAGTATCTGGTAACTGACTAATACCATCAGAATCATCCAAATGAAGATGTCTTCTTATGGATGACTCAGTAAGAGTCAAATGTTTACCATCCACTTTGGCTTTTATTCTTTGTTCCCCATTTTCAGAAGTTTTAATTTTAGCAGATTCCCAAAATTGTAAAATTTGATTTTCATAAATAGTGGGATTGACTAGCAAAGCAAACCTGATGTAGGAGTTGTTTAAAAAGTCCACTACTTGATGAAATGAGGCATTATCCTCTGACTTCTCCAAAAATGCTAACTGATTGTGACGTTGAACAAAGTTTAGATCAATTGTGGAAGTCATAATGAAAATTTGGAATATGATGGTGGGATTTGTTGGTAGTACTGGTAGAAGATGAAAGATGTATGTGAATTATGATAATGACTGATGAAAGAAGATATGAGAGAATTACTTTTAACCGACAATAATAAAGATTAAAATAAGTAAGTGAAAAGGCGGTTAAAAAGATCTTTTATATGTAAAATATAATATAATATATTCATCAGTGAATTACATAACTACCCCAACGGCTAATTTTAACTACCAGGCCTAAAGGCTAAAACTTTTTCTGACAGGCTCAACGGCTATCTAGCAGTACCTTTGTACTCTAGCAGTACCATTTTTGTACTAGCAGTACCTTTGAAAGTTTTTTTTTTTTTTTTTTTTTTTTTTTTTTTTTTTTAAAAATCCCTTATAGTTTTTAGCAAACTACCAGCTATCAACGGATTTGAGTTGTCTTTACCAAAAGCCGTTTGCTTAAGGACTAGCTAACTATTTACAATTAAGTATGGTCAGTTAACAACCATATAGTTTTTGGTAAACTATCAACCATTAACGGATTTGATTTGTCTTTACCAAAAGCCGTTTGCTTAAGGACTAGTCAACTCTTAAGTTTGTGAAAACTTGGTGAGATGAATACCAAAAGCCATGATGGCCCAAAAGATGGTGCAATTTCCTTGGATGGAGGAAATTTGAATCAGGCATTGATGCTGTGTATCTTGGATGATTGGCTCAACAAGTGAAATCATCTAATAGCATGCCTTTGAGTTGAAAACATTTCTTAGTTTGATCTAGATAGAACTTTCTCCTTGAGAAATGCTTCATCCCTTCTAGATATGTGATCTAACTATCTCTTTTTCAACTCTGCATCATCTTGTAGGCTCTTGTCTTTTCATAAATTGGTCTTTCTTCCATTCTGGGCTATTAATTCCTCCCCTGAGATTGTTATTTCTCCTGAAATGAATAAAACTTTTGTTTCCCCTTTTGTTTGAAAGAACTCTTGTTTTGTTATCAACCTGAAATGTGTTAGTTGCAAACCAAAAGAACAAAGTATAGAACACTTGATCTATAACATTTTAAGTATTCAAGCCTTTAAATGAACAAAACATAGCAATTTTGTATCAGCAGGACCAATTATGAACTAACAGGACCTTTTGACTAACTAGCAGTACCATGTTTAAAATCCAATACCAGTTAATATTATGAACAAAAATATATGATTTTCAAAGATTTATCATTCCAATACCTCCTACAAGATATTTGAATCTACCTAAATCAAAAGCTTTGGTGAGAAGGTCTGCATAATTCTTTTCAGAATCAATTTTAACAACTTGAATTAACCTTTTCTCATTGCAATCCCTTATGAAATGGTGTCTGATTTCAATATGTTTTGTTTTTGAGTGTTGAACTGGGTTTTTAATGATACATATAGTACTGCTATTGTCAATATAAATAATGGTGTTAAGAAAATTGTACCCATAGTCAAGCATTTGATTTTGGATCCAAAGAACTTGCCCACAACAACTTGCACCAGCAACATATTCTGCTTCAGTTGTAGAGTTGGCCACCATTGTTTGTTTCTTGCATTGCCAGGAGATTAGTCTGCAACCAAGAAATTGACATCCACCAGTTGTGGATTTTCTGTCTAGTGTTGCACCAGCATAGTCACTATCCGAATAAGCCACCAATTCAAAAGATGATTCCCTTGGATACCAAAGACCCAACCTAGGTTGACCCTTAAGATATCTAAAGATTCTTTTGACTGCTGTGAGATGAGAGATCTTGGGATGTATTTGAAACCTTGCACATACACATACTGAGAACATGATATCTGGTCTTGATGATGTAAGATACATCAAAGACCCAATCATTGATCTATAATTGTGCAAATCCATATCTTCTCCATCAGCATCTTTGATTAGCCCTTTGTCTGGATCCATTGGTGTACTTGCAACCTTAGAATCAGCAAAATTGAATTTTCTTAGGATCTCTGCTACATACTTATCTTGGCTGATAAATATGCCTTCTTTGGATTGTTTCACTTGGAGACCTAAAAAGAAAGTAAGTTCCCCCATGGAACTCATCTCAAACTTACTGTGCATAAGTTTTTCAAATTCTACACACAAGCCTTGGTTTGTTGATCCAAAGATTATGTCATCAACATAAATCTGCACTAACAAGATGTCTTTCTTTGTCCTTTTGATGAACAAAGTTGGATCAATCCTGCCTCTTTGGAATCCACTTTCTAGTAGAAAACAAGCCAATGTTTCATACCATGCCCTTGGAGCTTGATGTAGGCCATACAAAGCCTTGGTAACTTTGTAAACTTTATCTGGATACTCAGCATCAATGAAGCCTGGAGGTTGAGATACATATACTGGTTCTTCAATTTCACCATACAAAAATGCACTCTTAACATCCATTTGATAGACAGTGAAGCCTATGAATGAAGCATAGGCTAAGAAAAGCCTAATTGCTTCAAGTCTTGCAACTGGAGCAAACACTTCTTCATAATCTACCCCTTCCTCTTGAGTATATCCTTGTGCTACCAATCTAGCCTTGTTCCTGATCACTATACCCCTTTCATCCTTCTTGTTTCTGAACACCCATTTGGTTCCGATTGCCCTATGACCTCTGGGTAAATCAACCAATATCCAAACCTTCTGAATCTTGAATTGGAGAAGCTCTTCTTGCATAGCTTCCACCCAACTTGCATCATCTAAAGCTTTGTTTATGTTTTTGGGTTCAGCCTGAGATAGAAAACATGAAAACAGGCATATATTGGAATTAT
Organism: Artemisia tridentata subsp. tridentata; assembly: GCA_021014915.2. Taxonomy (NCBI): domain Eukaryota; kingdom Viridiplantae; phylum Streptophyta; class Magnoliopsida; order Asterales; family Asteraceae; genus Artemisia; species Artemisia tridentata. Next base: position 256,669,586 of record CP139501.1, read on the forward strand.
CATTATTCTTTTCTTCATAAAGAGAGGAGATTAACCCTTCTTCATCTGAGGATAAGACTTGAGATAAACCAACTTGAGATCTTGTTCTAACACCAGAAGTTATGCTTCCAATCACATCATCAGTTGAGTGATCTTTGAGAATTCTAGTGTTTGGTGTTTTAGGAACTTCATATGTAGTTGGAAGATTGCTAATCCCAACTTCTTCTTGAAAAGAATCATCTATTTGAACATTCAATGGCTCAGCAGTACCAATACTTGTACTAGCAGGACCATCTGAAGAACTGGCAGTACCATTGTCATTAGCACCACTCTCTTGATTCTCTTGATTCTGAGTTCCTTGATCTTCTTCATTGCCTTCTTTTGTTGTGTTTGAAGGTCCTTCTTCATTTGAAGATAGATCCATACTTTTCCAAATTGGCATCCAGATGAAATCTTGATTTTTAGGAATTTCAACATTTTCTTCAGAACCTGCATTTTCATTAGCATTTGTACCTGTAACAGGCACATAATTCATAGATTCTGAAAGCCTATCAACATCAAACATCCAATCTGGTCCAACTCCTTTCACATTTGTAAGTTTCTCTTGAAACTCTATGTGAAGATTCTCTTCAACTAGCCTAGTGCATGTGTTAAACACTCTATAGGCCTTACTTTGCAAGGAATACCCTATCAAAAAGCCAACATCTGCTTTTCCATCAAATTTGCCTAAATGATCTTTGGTATTGAGAATAGTAACCTGACAACCAAAAGGTCTCATAAAACTTAAAGATGGTTTTCTACCAAAGAAAAGTTCATAAGGTGTTTTTCTATGTGGTTTTGTCACAAGAACCCTGTTTTGTACATAACAAGCAGTACCAACTGCTTCAGCCCAAAATGAAATAGGCAACTTAGAGTCTACTAACATAGTTCTAGCAGCCTCTATAAGTGTTCTATTCTTTCTTTCTGCTACTCCATTTTGCTGAGGTGTTCTAGCTACACTAAACTCTCTTTTTATGCCTTTTTCCTTGCAAAAGTCATCCATAACTCTATTCTTGAACTCTGTCCCATTGTCACATCTGATGACCTTAACCTTCTTATCAGATTGGTTTTCTACCTCAGTGATATAGGTTTTAAGTGTCTCACTAGTTTCATGTTTGGATCTTAAGAAGAAAACCCATGAAAATCTACTATAGTCATCAGTAACAACCAGACAATATTTCTTTCCATTCAAGCTGCACACATTAGTAGGACCAAAGAGATCCATATGAAGCATATGTAAAGCCTGAGTAATAGAGTTTTGGGTCTTGGGCTTACAAGAAGCTCTATGTTGTTTGCCTTTTAGACAGTCAACACAAGTTTGGTCGTTTTGGAAAATCTTTTTGGGTAAACCTCTTACTAAATCATATTTTGCAATAGTGTTTATTGTTTTAAAGTTTACATGACCAAGCCTTCTATGCCAAAGCATAGATTCATCCAATGAGGCCTTTGCTATCAAACAAGTTAAACCTTCTTTGGGATCAATGTTCTTTAAATTGACACTATACATATTGTTCCTTTTTGGAATTTTAAGAAGGATCTGACTTTCATCAGGCATCTTAAAATCAGAAGAAAGAACCATACATCCATTGTCAGTAAATAGAACATTGTTCTTTTTGTCACACATTTGTGAGACACTAAGAAGATTAAACTGAAGTTCTTTCACAAAATACACATTTTCAAAATCTATTTTACTGGTTTTGATAGTACCTTTACCAGTAATCTTTCCTTTAATTCCTCCCCCAAAGGTAACATATCCTCCATCAAATGTTTTGAAATCTGAGAGGAATGACATGTTGCCTGTCATGTGCCTGGAACACCCACTATCAACATACCCTTGATCTTCACTATCAGTTGAATGTTCCTGCACATGAATAAACACATTAGTTTCCTTGGGGTACCCAAGCCATGACAGACTTGGGTTTGCCTCTTGCATCAATGAAGTCAAACCTTTTCAGGATTGTTGATGCACCTTTTGATTGGATTGGTTTCCAAATCCAACATGCTGAGGCCTTAACAGCACTTTCCCTTCTAATCCATTGTGTGGTCTTTGGTCTATCAGTACCAATTTTGGCAATACCAATTTTGGCAGTACCATTTAGTCTAGCAGGACCTTTTGGTCTAGCAGGACCTTTGGTTTTTGGACTCCAAACTTTTGTTTTGACCACATTTATCTTTTGAATAGGATTCTTCTCAACTTTTGGTACACTTTTGAAAGTGTTTCTTGTACCCTTTTCAGTTGATTTTGTAATAACAGGCTTATGTTGTCTAACAGTATGATTATCTTTTGTAGTGTTAGACTTAACAAAACTTTTTCTGTGTTGAGTAACATTTGTTTTAGCTTTTGATTTACTCCCAGAAACCCATTTATTACAATAAGCATGAAGATGATTAAAGCTACCACAATAATAACAAGCTTTATTAAACATAACAAAGTCATCACCTAATTGTTGTGATTTAAGGTTGTTCCAATTTCTTTGGCTTCCCCTAGGTTTGTTATTACATTTTTTACAACTTTCAACTGTCTTCAAAACAGTTTTGGCTTTAGCTTTAACTTCTACTTTCTTAGGACTGGATGGTCCTACTTTGATTCCTTTAATAGGAATAGTCTCATCTTCATCATCATCAGATACCCAATCCTCAATAATTAGGACATCTGGTCTCTTCTCAGTGAGCACCTTGGAGAGTGAGACATTCTTATCACTCTCAGAAGGTTCACCTATCACTACAGGTTTAGCTAATGGTTTTGCAACAAATTCATGTAAACCTGATGCAGCAAGATCACTACCTTGTGGACAAGGAATTCCTCTATAAGGTGGAGGACAATTATTATATCCTATCCCTGATTTTATTCTCTTATTCAACTGAGTCTCAACTATGCTCTTAGTACACTCAGAAGCATTTTCCAATTTAGTAACAGTCAGTTGAATATTGTCTCTAGCTAATGTCACTTTAGTGCACTCTGTCCTTACCATTTCTATTTCTCTATCTTTCAAAAATATTTGTCTTTGAAGAGCATTTTTAGCATCAGTAAAGGTAAGTTCATTTTCTCTATAGTGAGTGATTTGTTTTTCTAGCTTGGACATACCACACTTATGGTCAAATAAGGTTTGAATGGTTTTTCTATGTTCTAATACTTCTGTATCATAAGCTTTACTTATGATTTTTAATTCTTTAAAAGATTCACAATCATTAGGACATTTGATAATTTGTACCTCAGGGGTGGAGAATGCCATCAAAGCCAATTCATCAGAAGTTGATTCATCTTCACCCATGAAACTCCAGTCAAAACCCATGCCATCTATAGCAACCATTGCTTTTGGCTCAGCAACTTCAACAACCTTACTCTTGCTTTCAAAGCTTCCTTTCTTCTCAAAGCTTCCTTGGTTTCTGTTGTCAAACCCTCTACCTCTGTCATCTTGCCTCTTAGGTCTTCTACACTCTCTAGAGTAGTGACCTTTCATGTGGCAGTTGTAACACTCCACCTTTGACTTATCATAGCCAGCAGGCTCACTTCCATCTATCAGTATCTTCTTGCCAGTCCTCATCATCAACTGCTTAGCTCTAATGCTTAAAAGTGAAAGTTGCCACTTTAGGTCCATTACTTCAAGATCATCAGGATGAATCTCTTGAAGGTCTTCAAATGTTAATACAGACCCATTATGTTGAGATGTAAGAAAAGCACACCCAATTGTTTCATCCAAAATGGATTTAGTGCTACTAGAAGTACTAGCAGTACCAAAGGTTGTGTTAGCAGTACCTTCTTCTCTGCCACCTTTGTCTTTATGATCAACCTTTGAGATGTTTGGGGATGAAACAAATGCCATATTTCCTGAGCTTGACCCAGTAGTCTTCTTGACTTCATGTTCTACAATCTTGAAATTGTTGTAGAGATCATTGAGACTCATCTGGTCAATATCTGACTTGTTCTTCCATACAATGACATGCATAGACCATTCTGAAGGTAAACTCCTAAGAAATTTAGAGTTTAGGTCTTCTTGAGTTATCATCACTTCATGGATGGCTAACTGACTTGCAAGCTTCTGAAGTCTATTGAACATACTGTCCAAAGACTCATTGGTTGTGGCTATGAAGTTCTCAAATTGTTGTTTGAGAAGGGTTTTCTGTGTTTTCTTGGTAGCATCATTACCACCAAACCTAGCCACAATAGCTTCAAAGAGGGTTTTGGCATCTTTGTATTTGTTAAAAATCAGAAGTTGATCATTTGGAATAGTCATCAGTAACATACTCCTTGCCTTGAGATCATTTTTCTTCTGAATTCTTTCATCTGCATTCGATGGTTGGGTTTGTATTGTTGTTACAAGAGCATCATTTACTGTTGTTGTGGTGGTTTGGGGTTTAAATGAATTGCCTTGTTCAATAATCTCCCAAAGTGCATAATCCTGCACTTGAAAGTATTGTTCAACCCTGAGTCGCCACATTTCAAACTCATTTTGTTTCAGTAATGGAAGTTTAGCTGCAACATTTGTCTGAATATGTTCAACATTCATTTTTCTTTTAAATTAGTAAATATCAAGCCTAGCTCTGATACCACTTGTGGAACGTTTTGTTTGTTCTTGATTGAGATATTTATGTATTGAATGTGTTTAGCATGCGGAATCTACTACAACACACTTTAAAAGAACACAAGATGGTGAGTTTGAGTAAATGAGAGAATGCAATGAACAAAGAACACAACTTTGGTTAGAACAAAACGATTCAATATTATTGATGAAATAATACGGATGATCTAAGTATCACCAGGATTACAAAGTAATCTTGAATCTAAGATTGTAAAAAGGATTTGTGATTCGAAGTAACTAAGTTACTTGAGAGATAGTTTGGTTCGTGGTTATTAGTTGTGAAAGATGCATGCATGAAGAAGTGACTAAGATATCCTTTTATAAGATAAGGATATCTTATTACATGTTGTCAAGTAGATGAATATAATACTATACTTTGACTATTATGGCGCCTACAATAAAATACAACTACCCATGTACACTCTGATATATTCTTCTGTCACCACAGAAGACTATTCTACTTCTACATAACGTATAACAATGTACAAAGACTAATAATTCAACTAAATATCTATTACAAAATATCTAATCGACAAAACAGAAGCTTGGCAGGCTCTTCATTAGCTAGCAGTACCTTCTACCCAGAAGGTACTGGTAGAACATCTTCGTACACTACAAAATCAACTAGCAGGCTCTTCTCATCATTGGCAGGCTCTTTGACTTTGATCATTTTATTCCCAACAGTCTTGGTTCCTCGTTCCTTCATGCTATGTGATCTTCAAAGTATCGACTTTTGGTCGTTCTTGCCTTTGATCAACATCTTCATGTGTTTACAGCGTCGTATCTTCCATCATACTCATACTTCTTGAACTTCATACTTATGTCTTCCTCATTTGATTCATGAACTTGTTCTTGACATCTTGATTAGCTTCTTGACTTTGTCGTAACACTTTGTCTTTAACTTGATCCTTTTGTCTTGAACTTTTTAACTTGAGCTTTGTTGAGGATGATCTTCATAAGTATGAGTATGAGGAGATTTGGATGTTGAGCTATATGATGATGGTTGATGGACTTTCCTCAGTACCTGCATAAAACAGTTAGTAATAAATCGTCCAGCACTTACAGGTTCAGATTTTGAGATTGTTAACAGCATAGTGTGAAAACTTTCTCTAATCTTTACCAGGGCCGTTGTGAACCGCTGAAGTATACCAGGGTATCACTTCACGACTGTAGACCGTTTGAAGCACGTAACCATCATGATATAAATGGCAAGATCCGTAGATCTCATTAAGACTCTTGTACACCTTGTGTCCTTTTTGGCGAACACAAGTGTATTATATTGGAAGTGTTCCTAAGAGATTTTTGATGAATCTCATGGCTCTAGACTCGATAATGTGCATTTTTGGTTTTAGTAGTCGGAGGCATGGAGCAGAGTGCCACCTTTTCAATATCAACACATCTCGGAATGAGAGGCCGATAGATTATGCAGTGTTCTCTGTGAGAAATGAAACAAGTATCTTTTAAGAGATATCTGAGTGGCTATGAGGGGTTTGTGCAGCGCGTCACTGGGTCCATGACGTCTTGTCTTCAATATCAGCAACAACTTTGTGATAACTGATAGCATATGTATTGACCCAGTTTCTGCCCTAAATTTTCATGGAGGGCTATTTCTTTTCACCCTTTCATTAAACTATCATTCTTCAACCCCTTCTTTCCCTTTCTCATTTACTCCTTTTTTCAATCTTTCCTAAGGACTTATAATTCTAATCTATTGGAATTGTCCTTGGGTAGATCCCTCCGGCTCTGGCGGATCATAGGACATAAACCTAACAATAATCACCTTATTACTTCATGATTATCCTAGATTTGTTGATCACTTGCCATAAAACCTTTTGTGAAAATATCTCAAAGTGTTTATGAATAAAACACATTTTGTTAACACTTCGAGAGTTTTGCATTTTTTGAAATACTCCCCCTACACATGTGCTTATGCATTTTTAAGATAAGTTTGCACATGGTGGGTAGAGTTCGCACATTTTGAATTGATCAATTTTTCAGTTAATATGACCATCGCGAGACACATTTACATCACTAGTTAGACTAGCTTGAAATTATTACTCGTCCCGGTCATATCAAAGATAATCTCTCGAATAGGTACATTCTACTTAGACAAGTCCTTTGCGAGATACGTTAACATCACTGGATAAACCTGCTTGAAATTATTACCCGTCCCGGACAAGTCTTTTCGATTACTGACTTTTGATTTTCATCAATTCGAGGTTTCATACTGAGTCGAGCTCTTTTTGAGATGTTGATATAAATAATGCCTAAACACGTTATTAATATTTTTCGATATCTCTACGTTTTGATAATCACAAAATGTAAAATCATTAATCGGAAAATTATGACGTAAACAAGTATTTAGTTGTAAATATCTATTTCTACAACTCAAATCACTTAAGGTATGAATGAACTAATGCTTAATGCATTATACGATCAAAGGAACATTTTCTTAATAACTAGATTTTTTATAAAACATCAAAAACATTTTATATATTTTTGAAAAACATTTTTGGTATTAAATAAAAATGTTTAATCTTTTATAAAAATATGAATTCAAATTTTTAACCAAAATCAGTTAAAATGTTTCAGAAAAACCTTCCCCACAAAAGGGCAAAATTGGCCAACGTTCAGTAGGGGCGGCCCCCTTAATTTTGCTAGGCGGCCCCCTTAATTATTAAGGGGACCGCCCCCGCTCCAGTAAGCCTCCAGCTGTCCAGTTTTTCTCCTATAAATACCAGCCCTCTCCTGTATTTTTACTCACCTTTTGCACACTAAAACTTTCTGTTCTAAATCCTTTCTAAACATTGTAAATCCTTTGATCATATTTTCTTAAGCATTGGTTTCAAAGTGATCCAAGCTTCCACCACCAAAAGTGCAAAAGAAGAACTCTACTTCAACTAGTGAAGAAGTGTTATTACTTACCTCATTCAATTGTGTTGTTGTGTAAAGTGTTGTATAGTTGTGATAAGTAGATCTAAGAGTAATTACGTAGTGGTGTTGTAAATTAGTTGTGAAGTAGTTGTGAATAAGTAGTTGTGAAGTAGTTGTGAAGAAGTAGTCGTGAAGAAGAAGTCGTGAAGAAGTCGTGAAGCCGTTGTGAAGTTGTCGTGAAGAAGTCGTGATTAAGTCGTGTAAAAGTTGTGTATAAGTTGTGAGATTGGTTCTAGCTACGATTAGGACTCGACATCTAGCTTTGTGTCATTAAGCCGGTGTAAGCTAAAGTTGTGTAAGGTTTCTCCGCCATAAGGGAGTTTGTTGACATAGTGAATAAAACTCTCGAGTAGGTGACTCGAGGAGTGGAGTAGGGCAAGGAAGGTGTCCTTGTAGCCGAACCACTATAAATCTCCGTGTTGTGGTTTGATCTTTCCATCTCTCTCTTATTTCATTATATTTACCTTACTTGCATTACTTATCTATATTTGTTTATATATGTTCATATTGATCAAGAGTTGATTTCACATAAGATAGAATCGAAGTTTTAAAAAGTAAACAAAAGTTTTTCATAAATTAAAAAGACGTAAAACTATTCAACCCCCCTTCTAGTTTTCCACAATTGGTATCAAGAGCCACGTCAAACAAGATTTTTAAAATAAACTGTATTTTAAAACTTGAAACGATCTATGGAATCTGAAAAATATTTAGAAGGGCAATCTATGCAAAGACCACCACTATTTGAAAGTGATGGATTTTTATATTGGAAAAATCGATTCGAAACTTATGTGAAATCAAAAGATCTAGATCTTTGGCATGCTATTACTAATGTTGATTTTTTACCTATTCAACATAATCTTGAAACTAAAAAGGATGAAATTGTACCTTTTGAAAAACAAAGTGATGATTTAAAAAGAAAACTTTCTAAAAATAATGAGGCTAAAATGGTTATTTATAATGCGTTACCACGTAAAGAATACGAAAGAATCTTTATGTGCGAAACCGCAAAAGAAATTTGGAATTCTTTACTAATAACTCACCAATGTAATAGTCAAGTCAAAGATAATAAAATAGATCTTCTTGTTCAACAATATGAACAATTCACGATTCCGGAAGAGGAATCAATTGATAATGCATTTGCTAGGTTTAACACAATCATCACAAGTTTAAAGGCACTTGATGAGAGTTTTTCTAGTAAGAATTTTGTCAGAAAATTTCTTAGGGCTCTTCATCCAAAATGGCGAGCTAAAGTTACGGCGATTGAAGAATCAAAGAACTTGTCAACTCTTCAACTTGACGAGTTGATTGGCAACTTGAAAGTCTACGAAGCAATAATCAAGAAAGACTTCGAGATGGTCAAAGGAAAGAAAGAGCAAAGCAAGTCAATCGCGTTGAAAGCTAGGAAAGCATCAAGTGACGAGGATAGCTCAACCTCCGAAAGTGATGATGAAGAATATGCCATGGTCGTAAGAGACTTCAAGAAGTTTTTCAAAAGACGAGGAAGATTCATAAGACAACCACATGACGAAAGGAAAACACTCCAAAGAAACAAAGACGACAAAGGTAGCAAGAGCGAGAGGAAGTGCTTCAAATGCGGTGATCCAAATCATCTCATTGGAAGATGTCCTATGATGTCAAAGGAGCAAAACCAAAAGGCGTTCATTGGAGGAGCATGGAGTGACAGTGAAGAAGACGAGAAAGAAACCACAAAAGAGGAGAAGTGTCTTATGGCTAAGACATCAAGTGAGGTACGTTCTCAAACCGAATACTTTAGTGATGAAAATTTATCATTAGATGAAAAAGACCTAGATAACGAATATAATAGGTTATGTATATTAGGTCAAAAAGTAATGACTAAAAATAAATCACTAAAACACATAAATAACCAATTAGAAAAAGAAATACTAGAATTAAAAATTAAACTACATAACTTAGAAAAAGGCAAAGAAGTCTTTGAATGTAAAACATGTCAAGAAACTAAAGATGAAAACGAAATACTTAAGGAAGAAATTTGTAGACTTAACAAATTTGAAAATAGTAGTAATTCTCTTAGGGATATAATAAGCATTCAAAGAATGTCAGGAGATAAAACCGGATTAGGATTTAACTCAACTAAGGCTACAACTAGTGAAACTAAAAATGTAAAGTTTGAAAGTGAAACTAGTAATCAAAAAATATTATAGTCAAAGCCTAAATATATACTTATAAAAGATAGAAAAATACCCATATCCAATAATGAGGAAATAAAAGCTTTCTACAAACCATCTTTAAAAATCGAAGTAGAAAACTCTAAACCAAAGCTTAGGTCAAAAACACCTCCTCCTAGAAGACCACCTAGTCCTCACCCTCGGCCTAAAACACCTCAACCTAAAAGAAACCAAAATAGACCAAACCGTCATAATAATTGTTACCCAATGTGGAATTACCCGAATCCACCAAGCTTCAATCCTTGGGGAATACTTCCACCGTACATGCATCCTAGTCAACTACAACCCATTTTTGGTTCAAACAACGTTGGATCAATGAGACAATGGGGACCAAGTGGCTAAATTGCTATCTCATTGGATTATTGGTATCTCGTCCTTGATTGACTTCTACAAGTCAAACATAAACGCTTTGAAGCGCTTGAAGACCACACGTTGAAGACTAAAAGGTACGCCCCTCTTTCATGCTCATCATTATGTGCGTAGATTTATGAACTAGCAAATTGCATGACCCCATAAGTTTTTAATGCCTAGTTTAGTTAGTACTTGTATGGTAGTTAGTAGATAATCCCTTATACATATACATAACATAAATATATACATATATATATATATATATATATATATATATATATATATATATATATATATATATATATAATATATATATATATATATATATATATATCCATATTATTATTATAGTATATACATATATAAATATATCCGCACATAACCTAGATACGTCATTTGTTGACTATCTAGAACTAAAAGAAATTGTTCTTCCTCGAACCTTTTCTTCCCCCTTTGCCTCTTTTGAACTTTAACGTTCAACACGAAAATCTTCCGTGTCCACTATCACATAACTCATGGTGATGAAGAGAAGTGAGTTAAGTGGATTAACGTAGAAGTAGCACTTTGACCGTCGAGTCAAGAAACTATGGATGAAACAAACTCCCGTCGCCACCACACCTATCTCCGCATATACTCATCATTCTAACTCCATTCAACATCCCACGTTTTCACACAAAATTTATAATATTAAATAGTTATATATATATAATATATATATATATTATATATATATATATATATATATATATATATATATTCACTTTTACTCACCCCCTAACACATTTGTCGACTTGACATCTTGATCATTTTATCCAAAATTCTCAAGAAATGTTTTCTTAACGAAATGTTAATAAAATGTCAAGTATTCCTTCCTCGTGCCATTAAAACCCAACATATTTTTGATATATAATAAATCTATATATATATATATATATACATAAAATTATTTTGCTATCAGAAACTAAACCCGAACTAATTCCATGTTTGGTAGGCGGCCCCCTTAATGTTTAAGGGGACCGGCTAGTAAACGGGGGCGGTCCCCTTAATAATTAAGGGGACCGGCCTACTGTAGCTCCCAAAAATGTTTTTCTTCCTATTTCATTTGCCAAACACCCCACTTTTCAAACACAACACCCATACTTGCTGCTGCTGTGAACGAACCAAAACCCAAAACCATTCACCAAATCATCATTCCCGACTAATTTCACAAGGGGCAAACACCTATATTTAGATTAGCAAAACATTTTGTAAGTTTTCTAATTCACATTTCATCTAATTCCATTCAATTTTGAGTCTAATCATAATTAGGTCTTTTACTTAATTTTCTTTTAATCCAAATTTTGTTAAAATTAAGTCTAGAAATCTTATAACCAAATGCTCCCCATAGGATTAGCATGCTTAATCAACCTAGAAACTAAGTAATTAAACACCATTATGTCAAAGCATTGATAAACTAATCACTTCTTTTCAAAACTAATCACATTGTTGAATTATGCCATAAACACTTGTTAAAACTAATCACATTGGTTTATTACAACCCACTAATCTTAAAAATATATTTTTCGAATCATAAAAAATGTTTTTGTTAAATATAAGAGAATGTTTGGATTAGGAGCTAGAATCATCAAAATTTGATCATAATTAAGTTCACAACTACTTGTCAAGTTTATAAACACGCAATTAGTTGTTTTATGTCATCAAGATACATAATTCATATGTATATTGAAATTTCACTAGTTATTTTCATATTTAAAGGAGCATTTGGCACAACATTTTGAAAGAAATTTTTTTGAGTCAAAATCTAAGTTACTTAACATAAACACTCGTAAGAAATAGCTAGATATACAATCCAATGTTTGTCTAGCCACATTTCAGAGTAGCTTATGACGTATAAAAGAACGTTCGGATATTTTTGATTTCTTATCATAATGTCCCTATAACTATTCTTTAACATCATAAAATACATTTTAAGCGAGTTAAAAATTAAAACTAAGGAACATTGTAAACTACTTCTTAGGTTTTAAGTTTTAGAGTCGAAGTATGTTTACGTTCCACATAAGTAGCATATATGCATGTCATTTTCTTATTTTTCTTTGTTTGTTGCTTTCTTGTATAGGTGAAAATGCCCAAAACTACAGTCGGTGATGTCTCAAAAACAAAAGAATACATTCCAAAAGTCTCTGCCACTCCAGGCATTTCTCCCGCTATTGCTTGTTTCTATCGTCCCATTGAAGATAGAAACATTCATGAAGGGAGAGTTGTCTATCCATCGTTCTATGAATCTGACTATATCGAACGAATGTTCTCCAACGTTAGTCTTGATTGTCTCTACAAAATCAATGAGCTTATCATTCCCCGCTTTGTTCTTGATTTCTATAGCCAAGTGACGGTGCAAACCGATCCCAATGGCTGTATCCTCATATCCTTCATGATTCAACACGAATTCATTACTCTTACTCTCGCTCAATTCGGTCAAATTCTAGGAATCCCCTACTCCGGTCAAGCCGTCTTCTCTAATGAGTGGGATCTCTCATCTCTTGAGCAATATCGACCTCAACAGGGTCCTTACTACTCTGAGATTCCATCCTCTGAAGAAATTCGTCAATATCTTGGGCTAGATCGTGGTACGACTAGCCGAAGGATCAAGTCAAAAGATGTTGACATCCATGCTAACCAAATCCTCCTCAAGGAGTTACGCCCCGACATGAAGCGTTGGGAAGAACTCATTCGTGAGAATGCGTTCGGTATCGGTGGTCACCGTGATCATGTCACGGCGAGCATAGCTCACATGTTGTATTGTATTGTCGCTGAACAGCCGTACAATTTGGCATATCTCTTTGTCTTCCGAATCATGTCCGCCAAAAACACTCATAATGCAAATCTTCCGTATGGCATGTTTCTCACTCGCCTCTACAATCATGTCATGATGCATTATCCACATCTTAAGAGTCCAATTTATGAGTCTGTTCAACCGGTCCTTAATCCTCTTGTTCGTGTCCGTGAACGTCGCCCCCGAAGCGACAAGGGAAAATCTCGTAAATCTGTCTCACTTCCACCTCATGGTTCCACGTCACATCAAGGAGACGATGATGATGATGAGGAGGAGGAGGGCATAACACGTGCTAGTACCCCATCACCTAGGACCTTCGTTCAAAATCTTCCGGATCTTGATTACACCGAGTATCAAGTTCCTTCTCCTTCCGAACGAACAGACGAACTACTGTTTGAAAGACAAACCGAACTACTCAACACCACACAGCAGATGCACCAAGAAGTACGAGGCGGTTTCAAGTCTATTGGAAAGACACTTGGAAGGATGTTTGGAAAGAAGAAGAAATAGACATGTTTGATGAGTGTTTAGTTGATTATTATCGATGTTATGATTAGACATTTATATGTAGTATTATTATCTTAACATTTGTTTGCTATGACTTTTATTATGTTAGATGATAAACTTATTAGAACTAAGCTACTAGTTTATTTGATATAATATGCCTATGCTTCTAATATGATTTTTTTATTATTCTTAAATATGTATATTATTTTAATATGCTATTGATAATATTTAATCATTCTTGATGTACATGATCCAAATGGAACTTGCTGCAAATACACCCTAAAAATGACCTTTTTCTGGAAATTTTTCAAATTTGGTCGCCTGGGAAAACACCAGATGGGCGGCCCCCTTAATTTTAAGGGGGCCGCCCAACAATTAAGGGGACCGGCCATCTGGACAGTAAAATTTACTGTTTTCTTTTGCATCTTGTGACCACTTTTACCTAGCCCCAGCTACCATTTCTCCTTATGGACGAACTGGTATTGGAATCTTCCTACAAAACCTCAAAAATCAACCTAAACAAACCACATTTTCATACTATAAATTCCCTCCATACAATCACCTCTCATTCCATCATCCTTCATCATCCAAAACCACCATGTTATCACCAAAACCCTCCATCTCTAAGACTCCAAGGAAGCAAAGACTTGTTATCATACCACCAAAACAACCTTTCATAGACCTAACCCAAGATGACATCAAAACTCCATCACCACCACCTCAAAATTCATCCCCAAGTGCACCTAATGCACTATCAAAAACACCCTCTACCCATGGAGCTTCATCTTCCTCCATTCCATCCACTTCATCCATCAATGACTACATCCACACTCACCTAACATCATCACCAAGAGCATCATCACCACCATCCACTCAAGAACCTTCATACACCCAACTTGCCATTTCCTTATCACCCATCACACCCCTTAATGCTCACTTTTCACCATCACCAACCCCACAACCATTCTTTCCTATACCTTGGGCAATGCTTGAAGCCCATGGTGATAATTGTCTTTGTTGCATCCATAACCGGACCTTAATCTTTGGTCTTAGAGATGAGATACACTACATGTTTTCATCTCTTGAAAACATGATTGCCAACCCACCACCACCACCTCCTCCACCTCCTTCACCCACTACACCACCACCACCTCCATTTTCACCAAATTAAGCATATGCAATGCTTAAAAATAATTTTTCAAAACCTTCTTGTAAGCAAGCTCCATGGAAGACCATGTACTTCTAGGACGATTATATAGTTTCATTAGTTGTTTTTGTTTGTATGCTTGCATGCTTCATGTTGTAATCTTTTGGTTGTGTATTTATACACAACACTTTTATTAAATGAATGATCTTATTCTATATGCTTGCTTATTGTTGTTACATATACTTGTGCTTCTAACATTTTTTTTGCAAGCGTTCCATAGCTCGTTTCCTTGGTGCCCCCAAACGAGGGGGAGTACACATCAAGGGGGAGTTCTCGTCCCGACAAATTTAGATTCTAAAACTTGTCGGCTTAACCTTTTTGATTCTACAAAAAGGGGGAGAAAAAGATGTAAACTCACTAAATACTTGTCTAAAAACTAATTTTTAGATTTAATGAGTTTAGATTTTGTAATCATCAAAAAGGGGGAGATTGTTGATATAAATAATGCCTAAACACGTTATTAATATTTTTCGATATCTCTACGTTTTGATAATCACAAAATGTAAAATCATTAATCGGAAAATTATGACGTAAACAAGTATTTAGTTGTAAATATCTATTTCTACAACTCAAATCACTTAAGGTATGAATGAACTAATGCTTAATGCGTTATATGATCAAAGGAACATTTTCTTAATAACTAGATTTTTTATAAAACATCAAAAACATTTTATATATTTTTGAAAAACATTTTTGGTATTAAATAAAAATGTTTAATCTTTTATAAAAATATGAATTCAAATTTTTAACCAAAATCAGTTAAAATGTTCCAGAAAAACCTTCCACACAAAAGGACAAAATTGGCCAACGTTCAGTAGGGGCGGCCCCCTTAATTTTGCTAGGCGGCCCCCTTAATTATTAAGGGGACCGCCCCCGCTTCAGTAGGCCTCCAGCTATCCAGTTTTTCTCCTATAAATACCAGCCCTCTCCTGGATTTTTACTCACCTTTTGCACACTAAAACTTTCTGTTCTAAATCCTTTCTAAACATTGTAAATCCTTTGATCATATTTTCTTAAGCATTGGTTTCTAAGTGATCCAAGCTTCCACCACCAAAAGTACAAAAGAAGAACTCTACTTCAACTAGTGAAGAAGTGTTATTACTTACCTCATTCAATTGTGTTGTTGTGTAAAGTGTTGTATAGTTGTGATAAGTAGATCTAAGAGTAATTACGTAGTGGTGTTGTAAATTAGTTGTGAAGTAGTTGTGAATAAGTAGTTGTGAAGTAGTTGTGAAGAAGTAGTCGTGAAGAAGAATTCGTGAAGAAGTCGTGAAGCCGTTGTGAAGCTGTCGTGAAGAAGTCGTGTAAAAGTTTGTGTATAAGTTGTGAGATTGGTTCTAGCTACGATTAGGACTCGACATCTAGCTTTGTGTCGTTAAGCCGGTGTAAGCTAAAGTTGTGTAAGGTTTCTCCGCCATAAGGGAGTTTGTTGACATAGTGAAGAAAACTCTCGAGTAAGTGACTCGAGGAGTGGAGTAGGGCAAGGAAGGTGTCCTTGTAGCCGAACCACTATAAATCTCCGTGTTGTGGTTTGATCTTTCCATATCTCTCTTATTTCATTATATTTACCTTAATTGCATTACTTATCTATATTTGTTTATATATGTTCATATTGATCAAGAGTTGATTTCACATAAGATAGAATCGAAGTTTTAAAAAGTAAACAAAAGTTTTTCATAAATTAAAAAGACGTAAAACTATTCAACCCCCCCTTCTAGTTTTCCACATGAGATTCAATCCACGATCTTTAAACATTTTGATCTCATTTTTAATCACGTCTTCTCCTCCTCAAAAATAGCATGTCGTGATATTTTTTATATCAACTGATTAAAATAAGGGTTTTGGAGAGGTAGACGGATCAGTTTTAGCATGATTTTGAACATTTTGTTTTTTCATTAATTTTTATACTCCCCTTTAAATAAAGCATGTTTTATCGGGTTTGGAGGGAGTTATCTTGAGCACAAAATTGTGAGAAAGATTTTGAAAAATCTTGATCATGTGCTCAAGAATTCTTTAATTTTGTCATTGAAAACACGAGTCCCGATCAGATATAATCAGTAGTCATCATTTAAGTGCGGGTTTCGTACTGAAGTATACGAAAGCCATAGTGAAGAAATTTTTGAGAAACGACATATTTTAGAAAACATTTAAATGAACTATAGCTCAAGCATCTATACGTGTCCGTATCATTGTTGAATGACATTTCTAGATACGTACAGAATATTGATTATACAAGAGACATGTCGTGAGAAGAATATTTTTGGCTTTTTGATTTTATATTGTTTTCGTATTTTTGAAAATTTTCAATTTTTATATTTTGTTTTTGATGGTTTTTCAAATTTTGTATTTTGTTTTTGACTTAAGATCAATGACAAGTTTGTCAATTGGTCTTGGAACTAATTCGAAACATTCAAAACATTTTGAAAATCTCATGAAAAGCAAATTTGAAATGTCCATGATGGGGGAACTAAAATTCTTTCTTGGTTTACAAATTCACCAATCCCCTCGTGGTATTTTTATTAATCAAGCTAAATATACAATTGAGATTTTGAAAAAACATGGTATGGAAAATTGTGACTCTGTTGGTACTCCAATGGTCACTTCACCAAAAATAGGTGCTGATTTATTTGGGAAACCCATGGATCCTAAGAAATATCAGAGCATGATTGGTTCTCTCATGTATCTTACTGCTAGTCGACCCGATATTCATTTTGCTGTTTGCTTATTAGCACGGTTTCAGGCAAGGCCTACCGAACTTCACCTCCAAGAGGTCAAACGGATCTTTCGGTACCTACGAAGAACCATTAACATGGGACTTTGGTATTCGAAGGATGCCGAGTTTAAACTAATGGCATTTTCAGATGCGGACCATGCAGGTTGCCAAGTTACAGCAAAAAGTACATCAGGCGGAGCACAATTTTTGTGTGAAAAGCTAGTAGGCTGGTCATCAAGGAAACAAGATTGTACTGCATTATCAACCGCAGAAGCCGAGTATGTGTCTCTATCTGCGTGTTGTGCCCAAGTTCTATGGATGAGGACACAGCTCACAGATTATGGCTTTACTTTCGACCGCATACCTATGTATTGTGATTCGAAAAGTGCCATAGCCATCTCGTGCAATCCAGTACAACACTCGAAGA
The DNA here is from genome assembly GCA_021014915.2 of Artemisia tridentata subsp. tridentata. Classification (NCBI taxonomy): domain Eukaryota; kingdom Viridiplantae; phylum Streptophyta; class Magnoliopsida; order Asterales; family Asteraceae; genus Artemisia; species Artemisia tridentata. The sequence continues at coordinate 256,687,360 of CP139501.1, forward strand.
CCAAGCATATTAGAGTCTGCTATCACTTTATCAAGGAACACGTAGAAGAGAGTACTGTTGAATTATTTTTCGTGAAGACTGAATACTAACTCGCCGATCTATTTACTAAAGCCCTTCCAAAAGAAAGGTTTGACAGTTTGGTTCGACGAATTGGCATGCGAAGCCTAACTCCTGAGGAGCTAGAAAGTCTTCTCGAATCTTCTTGAAAATTATTTTCAACATAGCTTCCCTGTATATATTTTTTGAAAAACAAAATACAAAATTTGAAAAAACCAACAAAAACAAAATATAAAAATAGAAAATTTTCAAAAATACAAAAGCAATATAAAAATCAAAAAGACAAAAATATTCTTCTCACGACATGTCTCTCGTATAATCGATATTCTGTACGTATCTAGAAATGTCATTCAACAATGATATGGACATGTACAAATGCTTGAGCGAGAGTTCATTTAAAAGTTTTCTAAAACATGTCGTTTCTCAAAAATTTCTTCACAATGGCTTTCGTATACTTCAGTACGAAACCCGCACTTAAATGATGACTTCTGATTATATCTGATCAGGACTCGTGTTTTCAATGACAAAATTAAAGAATTCTTGAGCACATGATCAAGATTTTTCAAAATATTTCTCACAATTATGTGCTCAAGATAACTCCCTCCAAACCCGATAAAACATGCTTTATTTAAAGGGGAGTATAAAATTAATGAAAAAACAAAATGTTCAAAATCATGCTAAAACTGATCTGTCTATCTCTCCAAAACCCTTATTTTAATCAGTTGATATAAAAAATATCACGACATGCTATTTTTGAGGGGGAGAAAACGTGATTAAAAATGTGATCAAAATGTTTAAATATCGTGGATTGAATCTCAAAAAGAGCTCGACTCAGTATGAACCCTCGAATTAACAAAAATCAAAAGTCAGTAATCAAAAATACTTGTCCAGGACGGGTAATAATTTCAAGCTGGTTTATCCTGTGATGTAAACGTGTCTCGCCAAGGACTTGTCTAAGTAGAATGTACCTATTCGAGAGATTATCTTTGATATGACCGGGACGGGTAATAATTTCAAGCTAGTCTAACTAGTGATGTAAACATGTCTCGCGATGGTCATATTAACTGAAAAATCGATCAATTCAAAATGTGCGAACTCTACCCGCCATGTGCAAACTTATCTTAAAAATGCATAAGCACATGTGTAGGGGGAGTATTTCAGAAAATGCAAAACTCTCGAAGTGTTAACAAAATGTGTTTTATTCATAAACACTTTGAGATATTTTCACAAAAGGTTTTATGGCAAGTGATCAACAAATCTAGGATAATCATGAAGTAATAAGGTGATTATGGTTAGGTTATGTCCTATGATCTGCCAGAGCCGGAGGGATCTACCCAAGTACAATTTTAATAGATTAGAATTAGAAGTCCTTAGGAAAGATTGAAAAAAGGAGTAAATGAGAAAGGGAAAGAAGGGGTTGAAGAATGAAAAAGAAAAGTTTAATGAAAGGGTGAAAAGAAATAGCCCTCCATGAAAACTTAGGGCAGAAACCGGGTCAATACATCTGCTATCGGTTATCACAAAGTTGATGCTGATATTGAAGACAAGACGTCATGGACCCAGTGACGCGCTGCACAAACCCTTCCTAGCCACTCAGATATCTCTTAAAAGATATTTGTTTCATTTCTCACAGAGAACACTACATAATCTATCGGCCTCTCATTCCGAGATGTGTTGATATTGAAAAGGTGGCACTCTGTTCCATGCCTCCGACTACTAAAACCAAAAATGCACATTATCGAGTTTAGAGACATGAGATTCATAAAAAATCTCTTAGGAACACTTCCAATATAATACACATGTGTTCGCCAAAAAGGACCCAAGGTGTACAATAGTCTTAATGAGATCTACAGATCTTGCCATTTATATCATGCTGGTTACGTGCTTCAAACGGTCTACATTCGTGAAGTGATACCCCGGTATACTTCAGCGGCTCACAACGGCACTCGTAAAGATTAGAGAAAGTTTTCACACTATGTTGTTAACAATCTCGAAATCTGAACCTGTAAGTGCTGAACGATTTATTACTAACTATTTTATGCAGGTACTGAGGAAAGTCCATCAACCATCATCATATAGCTCAGCATCTAAATCTCCTCATACTCATACTTATGAAGATCATCCTCAACAAAGCTCAAGTTAAAAAGTTCAAGACAAAAGGATCAAGTTAAAGACAAAGTGTTACGACAAAGTCAAGAAGCTAATCAAGATGTCAAGAACAAGTTCATGAATCAAATGAGGAAGACATAAGTATGAAGTTCAAGAAGTATGAGTATGATGGAAGATACGACGCTGTAAACACATGAAGATGTTGATCAAAGGCAAAAACGACCAAAAGACGATACTTTGAAGATCACATAGCATGAAGGAACGAGGAACCAAGACTATTCTACAACGACACACAAAGTTCAAGACAACGAAGACGAAAGACCTAATCACTAGGAGCATCATTTGAATGACCATCCCTTAGGGGGAGATTGTTAGCATTATTAAAAGTGATGGTCATTTCGTATTTAATAACTTTGTAATGTGTCGTGTATGTTGTATACAATAGACGATGGGTTAAGGGCTTCATGCACTAAATCTAATAAGTTACTAGTTAAGTTATCATAGTCCAATGTAAAGTCCAATAGAACCAAGCCCATTGAAAGCCCACTAGGGCGTCTACTTGTATCTATAAATAGTACACTCCCACCTCATTTGTATGTGTGCTTTAGAGATGTATAGGTGGGAGTGTGTGTGTGTCTTGCATGTGTCTTGTATGTTCTTTCTCTTCTTAATCTAATATTCCATTCGACATACATATTCTCCATCTCTCTTGAGTGCCATTCGAATACTCATATATTGTTGTGTGATAAAGTATAGACCTTGTGCTATAACACTAAGATATATGGACAAAATTGTCTTGTGATACTTCTATGAACAAACCTACTAACTATCCCTCACAGTTCAGTAAGGCTATATGAAGCCATACAGTAACTTGTTCTTTGTACAAAAAGTATCATGAGCCACCAATCTTGCACCTTAAGTATGAACTCGTATTCAAATGGAAACAGAAAACTCCATCTGCTGTTAAACATTGAAGCCAGACCTTGAAGTCCATGTACACGACAGTCCACGGATAGGCGTCATTAATCTCCAGGTCTTTAGGGCTCATCCCCACACATGAATCTCTCTGAAAATGTGTGGTTCATTGAGAGGGCCTCGTTTCACTTAACAATGCCTTTTTGAGGCATGTTCTGTTTCACTGTAACCACATGAAACTTTGTAAGTTTCAAATTTATCTAGAAATGAGGACAGTCTTCGGCACTAATCGCTTAAGCAGTCATGCATGACTGGTTATCTGTCGGAGGTATCTTAGCATTTTCTTGTAATTTGGAAACCCCAAGAACCAGAAGCTGAAATCATCCACGGTCACTAACTCCACATACTTTTTACAAGGCCTCTGCAAGTTTGTGCTCTCTTCGACTCCTTTTATCTTTTCTAGTGGGATAGACACCTTATATTGAAACTTTAACACCTCTAATGATGTAGAATACGTTTTGACGGATCTCTCACTGCAAAATCCAACCCTTTCTGTCGAAATGAAGAGGATGCCTGCAATTGCGCCGGCTGTTGTGTATATGCTGCATCGAGAAGCATGCAACAACTTCTCGCCATCTCTGGTACTAAAACCTCTTCTGAAGATTTTTCGTTCACGGTCAAGTGGTAGGAGCTTGGAACCATAACTCAACTTACGTTTCACAGTTTCTATTAGTTTTGGTCCTAATCCCACTGTAAGTAAAAAAAAGTAAAAACTCAGGTAGATCGACCGAGAAAAATTAAAATATTATAATGGAATTGTTAAAAGTTGGTATATTAGGGCAAGACTATTACCATGATTTTTATTCAAGACTACATAACTGTCTTCATTTTCTGTGATAGGAAGAGGGTTATGCGGTTGATATGCTTTAGATACGAACAGACCCCTTGTTGATACTATCGGGATGCCCGTGACATTTTTTGGGAGTCTGTTATCCATATTATGATCTCGGAATGATGTACTTTAGTTGCTTCGAAGGTGTGGAAAATGAATAATGCTGAACTTAATTGATGGTCAATGTATTCTGGATCATGGTACTTATAAGCGTATAAAGGTGCGCATGGCATAAGCTAACAACTTGCAGCTGCTGGATGACTCATATATGTGTCATCTTTAGTTGTGGTTTGAACGTGGATGCTTAAAAGTAGTCATGAGAATAGATTCAGCAATTTTGACTGGTTTGCACATTTGAGAAAGTTAGCACTAAACTTTTATTTGGGCTACTTTTTCCTTTCCTGATTTTGGCCCTTCCGATAAGGTTTAGACATTTACTTTGGGTTGTCATGCTTGTTGGTGATTTTAGTATCATCGACTCTTTTAGGTAATTGTGATTTACTATGAGACCAATGGGATTTCATATTATGCTTGGATGTGAGTAAGAGAAGTGTGGAGTGCACACTCGTTTGAGCTAATATGTTTCCACCACGACAAAGACGCAGCGGTCAAGGGGCATCGCCCCTTGATGGGGTCCCGCTCCCAGGTGAGCGGGCACGGGGGTCGAGAGGAGGGGGGGGGGGGGGCGCCCCTCGTTGGGGTTTGGGAGCAACGCCCCCAGCGGGGTTCAGGGCAACGCCCCGACCCAAATGGTATACTTGGTGCTCCAATGGAATTACCCGTTTTCCCTCCTTTTCCCAACCGATGTGACTGTTGGATAACTGTTGTGACTGTTGGTTTATATCCAACTTAACCACCATAACTGTCAAATTGAATTGGTTTATTAATAGATTCATTGTCTAATTCTTACATACGAAAAACACATACAATTCCTCTTTGTTTCTGCTTAGTATTCTTGTGCCTAGAAAACTAAGTGTTCTTCTTATATTATCCTAATAAGGATTTCGTGATACCCAGACATCGATCAATAGGGTTGAAATCATGGGCGGAGACAAGGGGGGGTCCGGGGGGTCACGTGACCCCCCGGCGAAAAAAATTGTAGTGTAAATTTTTGAAATTTTTCGGCTATTTTTGTAATTTGCCCCCCCAACGGACCAATTTTTAGTGTAGTTTCTAAAAATTATCATATTTTGCCCCCCCTTGAAATTTTTTCTGGCTCCGCCCTGGTTGAAATACTATATACGGAAAGTGAACATACACGATTTTGAGAAGATATCCAATATTATCATCACAACCCTAACCCCAATTTCTAACAATGCTGACTTTTCTATCATAGATATCCGTCACTTGGTAATGGGCAGGATTTGAAAAAATATATATATATAATCGACATGGAAACACATCACGTGTTTGATTATATGAGCAAGAAAAGCAAACATCAATGCAAGCGGTGTGATGGACTTTATTTTGTTTATATCAGGTTGAAGTGTAAAGAAGATAGCTTTCTTATCTTATAAGTTCTAGTTTATGGCTAGATGACATGAGCCATTTTAAATCTTTTCTACTCTATTTGTTGATCCCAGGATACACTATGTATGTGCCATGTCATTAGTAAACATAGCACATGGTAATTTCTAGATATTCCTTTTTTGTCCCATTTGAAAAGGCATACCGATTTCACGATTCTAATGATCCAGAAAAAAAGAAGATATTTTAAACCGAGATATGTCGAGTTTCACAATTAGAACTAACTTCGTTAACTCATGCATGTGTCATGCTTTGTGGTTTGGGCGGTTTTCCTTTATTACTGTGTCTTTTTTTAAGATCTGTGTCTTGACTTTTTTTAGTTTATGCTAACAATTGCCAATTACTATCACAGATATTCATTAGTATTCAATGCACACGAGTTTAAATAAAACATATGTATAATCAACATGGCAACAAGTAACATGCTAATGACATAAGCAAGCTAAGTAAGTTGAATGGTGATGAAGACCTATATATTTTTTAATCAGTAAAGTGATTTGATTGTAGCTTTCTTATCCTATATTCTTTACTTCATGGTTATAGAACATGGGATCTTTTTATTCTCTTATAACTTTTCTCCTCTCTTATAACTCATCAATGTCATTACTCATTAGTACAAACAGCACATGGCATACATAATCACTCTGCCGATACTCTGTTGTCCCAATAGGTGAGTCGAAATATAAGTTGCAAAGTTTACTGAATAATTATTTCGTCTTACTTAATAACTGTTACATGTTCGAGTATATATATACCGGTTCTAAGTGAACCATTGTGTCCCTTCGGTTTGTACATAACCGAATATAACTAACTAACTAACCGCCATAACTAACTAAACGGTTATAAACTATATGACGTATACATTTAGTCCTTCGTGTTTTGTTATTTATATAGAAGCAATATCGAGATTATAGTTCACATTCTCCTCCTTAATCTTGATCGTTGCTTCGTCCTAAGTCTTAAACTCCGAGCATTTGTCGCATAGTCACAAATTTCAGTCTTGGTAAAGCTTTTGTTAGTATATCTGCTCTTTGTAATTCTCCACTGACGTGTTCCACATTGATGTGTCCATTCTCTACGCATTCACGAATGAAATGATAGTGAATGTCGATGTGCTTGCTTCTTCCATGAAAAATTGGGTTCCTGACGAGTGCTATTGCTGAAATGTTGTCGACTTTCAACGTTATTCTTTTCTCTTCCCAACCTGTTAATTCACTAAGTAGCCGTTTTAACCATAAGGCTTGACATGCTGCTCCAGTAGCCGCCATAAATTCTGATTCACATGATGAGAGCGCTAAGTGTGGTTGCTTCTGAGTACACCAGGTAATAGGTGATTTTCCAAAATAAAATACTATTCCAGTAGTTCCTTTTCCTTGATCGGTGTTGATTCCATAACTACTATCGCTGTAACCTGTAATCTTGCAGCCGCCTTCTTTCTTGTATATAATGCCATGCTCCTTTGTTCCTTTGATGTATCGGATTACTTGTTTCACTGCCTTCAGGTGATGATCCTTAGGGTCTTGCATAAATCTGCTGAGTAGTCCGACTGAGTAACTAAGATCTGGTCTTGTATGCAGTAAGTACCTGAGACTTCCAATTAAGCATCTGTAATAAGTTGCGTCAACTAAGTTTCCATCTTCCGCCTTGACCAACTTAGTACCGGGATGCATTGGTATCTTCGTATCATTACTTTCCATCATACTTATTTCTTTCAAGATCTTGTTGATATAACCTGTCTGCTTAATTGTAATCTCTCCTCCTGTCTGAGTAACTTCTATCCCAAGGTAATAAGCTAACAATCCTAAGTCGCTCATTTCAAATTTGTCTTCCATCTGGGATTTGAACAAGTCTATTTCCTTCCTTGGAGTGCCCGTGATTATCAAATCATCTACGTAAACTCCAACTATTAGTGTAGAAGTCTTGCTTCTCTTTGTGTAAACTGCTTGTTCGAGATTACATTTCTTAAAGTCTAATGACTTTAAGGTTTGATCAAGCTTCATATTCCAAGCTCGTGGTGCTTGTCTTAAGCCATATAATGCTTTAGTTAGCTTGTAGACTTTCCCTGAATTTCCTTGTTGAATAAATCCTTCAGGTTGTGTAACATAGACTTCTTCCTTCAAATCTCCATGTAAAAATGTTGATTTTACATCTAAGTGTTGTACTTGCCATCCATGATATGCTGCTAGTGCTAATATCAAACGAACTGTTTCTATCCGTGCAACTGGTGCAAATACTTCATCGAAGTCTATTCCTTGTTCTTGTACATATCCTTTTGCTACTAATCGTGCCTTGTATTTGATGATCTTTCCTTTTGCATCCATTTTGGTCTTAAAAACCCACTTGAGTCCTATTGCCTTCTGATTTGTAGGCAATGTAGTAAGAGTCCATGTGTTATTCTTGTTAATTGAATCCAATTCAATCTCCATGGCCTCAATCCATTTCTTATCTGTTGATGCCTCCTTGTAGTTACGGGGTTCTTCTTCCGTAAATAGTAAACTTTCAGTTTCAATTTTACGTTCATTCTTATATATTTCCGTTAAGTCTTTGAAACCTCGTACTGGTGTAAGATCAAATCCATTTTCTGAGCCCTTAATAGAACTAATAGTAGCTTCTTCTTCTTCCTCTTCTGAGTGTGGGTTGTAATTGTATGTAGGTGGGGTGATTGGTGAGTCTGGATCAGGAATTGGATCCTGTTCCTGATATATGTTATCATTGTTTTCTGTGTTGACTGGTGTAGGGTTTTCATTGTCAACTCCTTCTACCACAAAACATGCCCAAAATGTATCTTGTGTACTTGATTCCTTTCCGTTATTATCCCAATCCCACGGTTTCGTTTCCATAAACTTTGCATCCCTGCTAACATGTTTCTTCTTTTCTTTTGGATCATATAACCTACATGCTTTTGATCCTTCCTCTACTCCTAAGTAAATCATTGGTATGCTTCTATCATACAGCTTCCTCAAGTGAGGTATTGTTATTGATAACGCTCATTTTGTACATGTTTTAGTCGCGTTATTTCTATGTTTGTGCATGGTATTTGGTTGTATTTGTGAACATATTATGCTTAAAAGGTACAAAAGATGTATTCAGGTTCAGGTACAATCAATTCCAAAGGAATAGCTAGAAAGATGTTAAATCAAGAGCTGATGCACCACAGAAGATTCGTCCCATAATAAAGGCCTCGGAAAGATCGTTAAAGATAATGAATCAAGTAAAAAAGATTTCCGAGACCAAGAAAAGATCAAGTGTTGATATGATGAATGAAAAGTTACATGCAAAGAATTATGATTTTCTTCCTCAACCAAAGTTTCAAGAAATACATCTAAGGCTCAAATTCAACCCAAGGTTCAACAATGTCATGCCAAACCTTTCTCCAAACCTTGGGCTGGAATCTGAACCTCAGGTTGAGACTTCAACCTTGGGTTGAGGCAATTGCTGGCCCACTTAATGACTATCTTTAATGAACTAACTCTTCATGTGGGTTGTCATTACTCCACAATTACTGCAAGTCCAAAATTTTTATGACACTTTTTGCTCAAGTAATTTGCTTGGTGACCAAGGGGAGCCATTCTATTTATGCTTGGCCAAAAGACACAAGAGGGAGATATACACAACAACAAGGACAACAACAAAAAATCTACAATTTACTCTCAAAAGAAGGCGACAAGGAAGGAAAAACGCAGGAAAAGGAGAAGCTTACATTCATCATTTACCAATTTAATCATTCAAGGAATCATTGTTAATCATATCATAAGTGTTCCTAACTCTTGTAATCATCATTACAACTCTTGTAAGACTTCTTAATCATGTTTTCAAGTGATATAATTTCTATGGTTATTTCTTTGTTTTCCATGAGTAGCTAAGTGCCTTGTGCGCTTGCCTAGATGATGTTTGTTACATGATTCTTGATTGATTATGACTCTATGGTTCTAGTTCAATGAAAAGCTAATACTAAGATCGAATTGTACTTGTAAAAGTTTTCTTCAACAAAGAGTTGTCAAGTTTGGTTAATTGCTAATAGTGTAATGGGTTGAAAGAGACATTGTTAGTCAATTAATTGTAAACCTTTGTCTATGAGGGTGTTACCTTATGTATTGACCATTTCATAAGTAACTTGGTTAAACTTAAAAAACTAATAAGTGTGGTTGTCAATTGCTTGTGAAACGAAAGCGAATCGAGTGATTGAGTTGTGTTAGTCTTGGTTGATCAAACCTTGATATTGTTTTTGTTATCTTAAAATCTTGACGAGGATTGAAAGTGAGGAAAACAATAGGATTCGTATACCAACTAATCAAATTAGAACACCATCTAATTTATTGTTCATAATCAAATAGAACCATTGTCATAATCATAATCAAGAGAATTGTGCAAAACTAGTCTAGGCAAGTTTAGTTTTTAATATATTGAATTTACATCATCATTATTTGCTTGCTATTAGAATCGTTAAATAAGCACGATATTATATTCAAAACTCACATCCCATAAACTAAACAAATCCTAGTGAACGACCTCGGCTTACCATATCATCTCTTACTACACACGGACGAGTATACTTGCTCGTATGTGTTTCCTTTGAATCCTTGGTAGATCGTGTTATAAATTTAAAACTTGCACTCTAACGGGCACGTCAAGTTTTTGGCGCCGTTGCCGGGGATTTGATCATGTTTTTTGTGAAGTTTTTGCTTATAATTTTCTTGTTTAAATCATATTCGTATTCGTTAATCTCTAAAAAAAAATTTTTTTTCCTCTGCAAGCCGCCAGTTCATTTCCCAACCGTGCCGGCTCATCCTCTCGGTAAATCAGAAATACTTCTGAACCGCCGGTCCAAATCTCGACCGAGCCGGTTCAACTCTCGTTAAATAAAAATAAAAAAATAATAATAATAATAAAAAAAAAAATTCGAACCGCCCGGTTCAAAACCCAGCCGTCCCGGTTCATTTTCTCTGTGACTCTTCAAAATCTCAACCGACCGGTTCAAAATTGAACCGAACCAGTTCAACTCTCGGTAAAATCTAAAAAGGTTCAACCGCCGGTTCATTTTCCAAACCGTCCGATTCATCTTTTCGGTGACCCTTCAAAACTTCAAACTGTCCCGTTCATAACTCAACCGGACCGGTTCATTTTCACTGTTCATAAAAAAAAATTATTTTTAATTTTTATTTTTTCCTTTTCGATAGGCTCGTTTTTCTCGTGTATGACCACTCGTTCTTCTAACGAAGAATTAAGTTCACCATTTTCTAACCCCGAAAGATTATTTTGCAAAAAGAGAACCCCATTTGTTGATATAAATAATGCCAAAACACGTTATTAATATTTTTTGATATCTCTACGTTTTGATAATCACAAAATGTAAAATCATTAAACAGAAAATTATGACGTAAACAAGTATTTAGTTGTAAATATCTATTTCTACAACTCAAATCACTTAAGGTATGAATGAACTAATGCTTAATGCATTATATGATCAAAAGAACATTTTCTTAATCACAAGATTTTTTATAAAATGTCAAAAACATTTTATATCTTTTAGAAAAACATTTTTGGTAATAAATAAAAAGGTTTAATCCATTATAAATTTATGAATTCAAATTTTCAACCAAAAATGGCAAAAATGTTCCAGAAAAACCTTCCCCACAAAAAGACAAAAATGGGCAACGGTTATGCTGGGCGGCCCCCTTAATTATATAAGGCGGCCCCCTTAATTTTAAGGGGACCGCCCCCCCTATTTAAAGGGGCCGACACGCTCCTCCAACTGTCCAGTTTTTGCCTATAAATACTGGCTTTCCCCTGGACATTTTCTCACCTTTTGCACCTCAAACTTTCTGTTCTAAATCTCTTCTTCTATCTCTCTAAATCCTTTGATCATATACTCTTAAGCTTTTGTTTCAAGTGATCCAAAGCTTCAACCTCTCAAGTGCAAAAGAAGAATACTTCTATCCTTCAAGACAAGAAGTATTACAACTTGGTGTATTTCTTCCATCCAAATTGTTGGTGTATCATTATTGTAAATCATTCATTTATTTGTATAAGTTGTGAATACTTGTTAGATTAGTGTGAGTATAGTTGGTTAGGCTAGATTGGTGTGTAAGTAGTGAAGGTGTGAAGAAGTTAAGGTGTGTAAGTAGTGAAGGTGTGAAGAAGTAGAAGAGTACATAAGTAGTGTAGAAGTTGTGAAGCCGTCGTGAAGAAGTTGTGAAGCCGGTGTGAAGAAGTTGTGAATTAGTTGTGTGAAGTTGTGAGATTGGTTCTAGCTACGATTAGAACTCGACATTTAGCTTTGTGTCGTTAAACCGGTGTAAGCGAAAGTTGTGTAAGGTTTTCTCCGCCATAAGGGAGCTTGTTGATATAGTGAAGAAAACTCTCGGGTTAGGTGCTCGGGGAGTGGAGTAGGGAAAGGAAGGTGTCCTTGTAGCCGAACCACTATAAATCCTTTGTCTCGCGGTTAGATCTTTCCATCTCTCTCTTTCATTTCATTTCATTACTTTACTTGCATTGTTAATTTAGATCTACTCATATTTGTTCATATAGTTTAAGAGTTGAGTTCACATAAATTCGAATCTAAGTCTTCAAAAATAAACAAAGTTTTTAATAAAAATTAAAAAGACGTAAAACTATTCAACCCCCCCCCCCCTTCTAGTTTTCCACACCATTCATTCCACCCGATCAAAGAATTCCAAAGAACGTTAACCCACCATTTGAAAACCTTTCCGAAGTTCATCCAATCGTTAATCTTTTTCTTGAGTTACCATTTCCAATGGCCGAAGATGAACCTATGTGGGATACCAATAGGGTTGTAGCTCCTAACCCGCAGCCGCCATTGTTCCCATTAATCTTGGAGAAAGCTTTACTATCAAAGGTCATCATCTTTTGTTAGGAATTATTTGAAGAACAGACTTAAGTCTGCCGAAGAACTCGTTAAGTCTATTAGTGTTAGTCAAGTAATAGTTAAGTCTGTCAGTACAATGATAAGTCTGGTAGACATAGTTACATATAGTTAAGTCTGTTTAGCCGTATTTAGTTAAGTCTGCTTATGTTTTATAGCAGAGTTAGTTAGCTATAAGTTAGGAAAGGATACGGATGAATTAGATATCTTATTAGAAGATATGTTTATCCTTTCACACGTTTTGTATCTAGGGTTTTCCTTAGAGTATAAAAGGAACCCTAAGGCATTGTGTTATGAATGACATTGTGATTAAAAGATTAATAGAATTACAAAGTTAGTTAATTGTGTTCTTCATTGTTATTGTTAAGATTCCGCATTAACAATCAACAACCAGTTTAGAGTTTCTCATATAGATTGATTTGGATTTAACCAAGTTGTCTATTGTCTTATCAAGGCTACTTAGATCCATAATTTGTGTGGACCTACAAGTGGTATCAGAGCCTATAGAGGAACTTTGAGTACGAAGAAACATAAAAAACCACAAACACTCATTCACTAAACAATCCTACACAATGTCTCAAAAGGGTGGTGATGGATACTCAAACCATATAAGTGATGATGAAGTTTCAAATCATGAAGATTATGCATCAGAAACCAATACAACTAAACAACAACAACAAAGCATCCCCGCAACAACCACTATCTCTAACATCAAACTCCCAATTCTGAAGAAGGAGGAGTATGATATCTGGGCAATGGAGATGGAGCATTACCTAGAGTATATTGATAATGATGTCTGGAAAGTAATTCAGAATGGCAATTCAAAGAAGAGGATCTTAGTTGGAAAAGATGGTGTTGTTAGGGTTCTTCCACCAGTATCTACTGCAGAGATACATGCTGCGGAGAAGGAGAGGAAGGCAAAAACCCTCTTGCTGATGGCTCTTCCCAAGGAGCATTTGAGAAGATTTCATGGAATGGATGATGCCAAGGAAATTTGGGAAGCTATCAGAACCAGATTTGGAGGGAATGCAAACTCAAAGAAGATGCAGAAGGCTGTCCTCAAGCAAGAATTTGAAGCATTCACTGTAACAAGTTCTGAAGGGTTGGAAAAAGGATATGATAGATTCCAACATCTCCTCTCACAGTTGGAAGCTCATGGTGCTACTATGTCTAATGAAGATGCAAATCACAAGTTTCTCAGATCTTTGCCAAAAGAATGGTCAAATGTGGCAATGAACATGAGAATGAAAGATGATGTTGACACCTTGTCAGTTGATGATTTGTACAACAACCTTAGGGTCTTTGAACATGACATCAAAGGTGTTTCAAAGGCATCTTCAAGTGCTGCTAATGTTGCTTTTGTCTCCCAAAGCAAGAGCAGTAATAACAAGGTTAATTCTGGTGGCTATACTTCTGGTGCTTCTTCAATCAATATGAGAGAAAGAGAAGTTCCTGCTGGCTTTGCTGATGAAGTTGTTTATTCTCTCTTTGCAAAGAATTCAGAAGAACCAGATCTTATCAATGATGACCTTGAGCAGATTAATGATGTTGACATTGAAGAGATGGATATAAAGTGGCAGATAGCATTGATTGCTCTCAGGGTAAAGAAGTTCTATAAGCAGACTGGAGGGAATATAAGATTTGACAGAAAGACAGAAGTTGGCTTTAATAAAAAGAATGTGGAGTGCTATAGGTGTCACAATGGTCACTTCGCTAGGGAGTGCACATCAAAGGTGACTACTGATGGGAAAAGGCAGAAAGATTCATTCTCTAAAGAAGCAGATAAGGAAGAGAAGAATGAAATGGGTATGATGACTTTGGAAGCTGGTGCTATCAACTGGGGTGAACACACAGGGGAAGAAGAAGAACCAAATCATGCATTCATGGCTATTGGCTCTAGTTCTGAGGTATCCTTGTGTTCAAAAACTTGCATTAAATCATATAATAGTCTTAAATCATTGTGTGATGAACAAATGAAACAGATAGGTGACCAGGAAGCTACCATACTTGCTTATACTAATGCTGTTAAAACTTTAGAAGCACAAATAGTCACTTATTGTTGGGAATTAAACTAACAGTTAGTACGGCTCATACATAAATTAGTACTGCTGAAGATTGTTCAAGAATACACTATCAGTACTAAGTCAGTTAGTACTGTTGGTATAAGAAGTTAGTACTGTTTATTAGATAAAGACTAAATCGTGCATGGATAAATATAGAAAAGATATGATGTATATCTTACTTGTATAGGATTATACGATTGATAGTTTACTTGTAAAGGACTCCTTGTCCTATAAAAGGAGATCCTAGGTTAAGTTTTACGAACATGCATTATTGATAGAGCTTCACGATTTCATTGTAATTCTTGTGATATTCCAAGATCACTCGCAATATATTGAAGCTAATCGTTTGGTTAAACTGTGTGCGATTATTCTTACTGTTACATTCATACAATCACATACAATCACCAAACACTAAATCTTCTAAGTACTTGGTGGTAAATTCCGCGTGCTACTAAGTATACATTCAAAGTATCTCCAACACAATTCGTGTGTTTAGATCCGGTCAAGTGGTATCAGAGACAGGTTTCTGATACTTTGATTTAGAAGATCCAAAAGTCTTTACTCACTTGTTACTAAGAAGATGGACATGGAGACACCTCAAACCTCAATCCTTGCAAAACTCCCCATGCTTAAACAGAACGAGTATGATTTATGGCGGCTCAGAATTGAGCAATATTTCATGGTGCAAGACTATGCATTATGGGATATCATTATAAATGGTGATTCCTTCAAACCAACTCCCACTGAAGAAACACGTGCTGATGGTTCCAAGACCACAAAGCTCAAAACTGAGCCTGTCACTAATGAGGAGAGAATCAAAAAGAAGAATGATCAGAAGGCTAGGAATTTGTTACTCATGGCAATTCCTAATGATCAAGTGCTAAACTTTAGCTAGTATGAGACTGCTAAGACTCTTTTTGAAGCAGTGGTGGAAAGATTTGGTGGCAATGAAGCTACCAAGAAGGCACAGAGAACCCTACTTAAGAAGAGTTATGAGAACTTTAGTGCCTCAAGTTCTGAATCACTTGATCATATCTTCAATAGGCTTCAAAGGATCATTAGTCAACTAACCGTACTAAAGATTGTAATCCCTCAGGAAGATCTTAACATGAAGTTTCTTAATAGCCTACCTGCTGAGTGGAATTCCTATGTGGTTGTCTGGAGCAATAAACCAGAACTGGATAAGATGACATTGAATGAGCTCTACAACAATATCAAGATTGTTGAGCAGAAGGTGAAGAAAGGAGGAAGCACTAGTTCTAGTTCTGGAAACACTGCATTCTTATCATCTTCCAATAATAGTAGTCCTAATGATGTTGAAGCAGTTGGTACTGCTAGCCCTAAAGTTAGCACTGCTAGTGTAAAAACTAGCACTGCTGGCTTAACTTATGAGACCATATATGCATTTGTGTCAGAACAATCTGGTGGGTCTCAGATCTTTAATGAAGATCTTCTTTAAATTGCTGAAGATGATTTGGAAGCTATGGATTTAAAGTGGCAGTTGGCACTAATAAGTATCAGGGCTAAGAAGTATTACCAAAGGACTGGGAACAAGATTACCTTCAATGGAAGAGATATTGCTGGGTATGATAAGTCCAAGGTGGAGTGCTATAATTGTCACAAGATGGGGCACTTTGCCAGGGAATGTAGAAGTCCAAGACAACAAAGCAACCAGGGTCAAGGGTTTAAGAATCAGCAAGGAACAAGGAGAACAGTTAATGTAGAAGAGCCTTCTTCCAAGGCTATGGTAGCTGTGGATGGAGCTGGATTTGATTGGAGCTTCATGGAGGAAGAAGAGGAACCAGCTAATTTGTGTTTGATGGCTTTCTCAGACTCAGAGGTACATATTTTTCAAAAGTGCTCAAATACTTGTCAAGCTTTAAAAGATTATGAATGTCTTAAGAAACAGTATGATGATCTTAGAGTAGAATTTAATCAAGTAAGTTTTAATATGTCAAATCATAAAAGAGGACTAGCTGTTTTAGAAGAACAACTTGTGTTTTATAGACAGAATGAGTCAAACTTCTCTGATGAGATAGGCATTCTAAAAAGGGACTTACAACTAAAAGATGATAAAATGAGTGGACTTGTATATGAACTAGAAAAGCTTAAAAAGGAAAAAGAAAACATCCAGTTAAGTGTAGATACTCTTGAACATACCTCAAAAGGAGTTCAGAAGATAGTAGAGAGTCAAATACTTAACAAAGCTAAGTCTGGTTTAGGCTATAAGTCAGTTGCACCCCCAATTAGAGGAATGTTTGTCCCACCAGGAATTGATTTAGCTCATACAGGTTTAGAAGAGTTTAAGGATATGGATTTTTCTGGATATGGTGTTAAAATAAGTGAGAATCCTATTAAATTTGTCAAACCTGAGGATTCTTTTGTGAGTGCTAGTGATAAATCTCTTTCTGAGGAAAAGATATCCTCTGATAGGAACTTAGATGCTCCAATTATTAAGGATTGGACATCTGATGATGAGGATGATCTGGTTAAGGTTAAACCTGATGTTGTTAAGGTAGAAGTTAAACATGCTCCTAAGGTGGTTAAAACTGAAAACATAAAACCAGTTAGGAAAAATGTCAAGTATGCTGAGATGTATAGAACTAAGAACAGATCTCCAATTTCTAAAGATAATCAGAGGAATTGGAACCACTCAAAATCTAAGCAATTGGATAATGAGTTTGTTATGATTAGAAGAGTATGCTTTGTTTGTGGAAGTTTTGACCATTTGGCTGCTTATTGTGATTCTAACCCATGGAAAAAGAATGTTTTTGGGAATTCCAGGGTGAATAGGAATAACAATGCTAGGGTAACTCAAAATAGTCCAACAAGGTTAACTGACCCTAACGTGAATCATAAAATGTCACCCAGAGCAGTTATGTTAAGGTCTGGCATCAAAGCAGTTTCAACTGCTAGACCAAACAAATGGTTTAAAAATAAACAAACTGTTACCAGTGCAAAACAAGTTTCAAATCATGCACAAACAGTTAAAAGGCATTTTTATAAGAAAATAGCAATTACCAATCAAAAATGGGTGTCTAAAGCCAAACCAGCAGTTCCAACTGCTAGGCCAGCAGTTCCAACTGCTAGGTCAGCAGTTACTACTGCTAGAAACTTTAATGTTGTTAAGGGTAAATGGGGCAATGCTGTCAAGGCCTCAGCACATTAGGTTAGAAAATCTAACCAACCCAATGGTGCATCAATGACCTTCAATAAATTTTCTCATATTGATGCACAAGGCAGATCCAAGCCAGTGATGGTTTGGGTCCCCAAAAGGCACTAAAACCTTTATTTTGTGTCCAGGAACATCCTTCAAATGGTGAAGAAGATAGAGGATAATCAGACAGTGGATGTTCAAGGCACATGACTGGTAACATGTCATACCTTTCAGACTTCATTGCTCTGGATGGAGGACCTGTTATTTTTGGAGGTGGTGTTGGAGGAAGGATTACTGGTAAAGGTGTAATTAAAACTGGTAATCTTGATTTTGATAATGTGTATTTTGTAGCAGAGTTAAAGTACAACCTCTTTAGTGTGTCACAAATATGTGATAAAAAGAATAAGGTTCTTTTTACTGATACTGACTACCTTATTCTTTCTCCTGATTTCAAGCTACCTGATGAAAATCAAGTATTGCTTAAAATCCCCAGAAAGGGTAATACATACAGTATTAAGATGAACAACCTTGTTCCTAAAGAAGGTCTTACTTGCCTTGTTGCAAAAGCCACATTGGAAAAATCAATGTTGTGGCACAGAAGGCTTGGTCATGTTAATTTTAAAACCATTAACAAAATTGCTAAAAATGGTTTGGTAAGAGGATTACCTAACAAAACTTTTCTGAATGACCAAACCTGTGTTTCTTGCCTTAAAGGTAAGCAACACAGAGCCTCATGTAAGCCAAAGGCCCAGAACTCTATTTCTCAAGCTTTATATATGTGGCATATGGACTTATTTGGTCCTACTTCTGTGAATAGCTTGAATTTTAAAAGATATTGTCTTGTTGTTACTGATGATTACAGTAGGTTTTCTTGGGTATTCTTTATGAAAACTAAGGATGAGACAAGTGAAATCCTTAAGACCTTCATTGTTGAAGTAGAAAACCTAGTTGATAAGAAAGTTAAAATAATCAGATGTGACAATGGGACTGAATTTAAGAATAGGGTGATGGATGAGTTTTGCAGAGAAAAAGGTATTAAGAGGGAGTTTAGTGTAGCTAGAACCCCAGAGCAAAATGGAGTAGCTGAGAGAAAGAATAGGACTCTTATAGAGGCTGCTAGGACAATGTTAGCTGACTCTAAGCTACCAGTTTCATTTTAGGCTGAAGCAGTTAGCACTGCTTGTTATGTGTTGAATAGGGTTTTAGTTGTGCAACCTCACAATAAGACTGCTTATGAGCTTCTTAGAGGTAGAACCCCTGCTTTAAGCTTCATGAGACCTTTTGGTTGTCATGTTACTATCCTTAATACCAAAGACCAACTAGGAAAGTTTGATGGGAAATCTGAGGAAGGTTTCTTTGTTGGTTATTCTCTGAACAGTAAGGCTTTTAGGGTGTACAATACAAGCACCAAGCATGTAGAAGAGAACTTGCACATAGAATTTTTGGAGAATAAGCAAAATGTTGCAGGCATTGGTCCAGATTGGATCTTTGATATTGATAGTCTTTCAGATTCCATGAATTATGTGCCTGTTGCAGGTACAAACACTAACAAAAATGCAGGTTCTAAAGATGAAGATGATGAAGATTGTCTATTGATGCCAATCATGGAAGATAGTCCACTGTATAGTTCTTCTACAAAGAATGATGATATTCCATCATCAAGTGGTGTAAACAAAGAGAAGGAAGCTGATATAGGCATTGGACAAGAGGGAAAAGAAACTGAAATTCCAACGAACAGTACAAATGAAGTTAGTACTGCCCAGTCACAAGTTTCTACTGCTGACCAGAATGTTGATAATGCTGGACCAAGTCAACTTAATCTTGATCCACCAGTTACCACTGCTGCCCAAGTTGATGATTTTGATTTCTTTGGAGATGGTCTGCACAATATGCCTATCAACTATGAAGCTTCTTCTACTTCTTCAACAATTGTGCATAGAAATCATCCACTTACCAATGTCATAGGAGATGTACAATCTGGAGTCAAGACAAGAAGACAGAGTCAAGATCCAGATCACCATGGTTTTCTTAGTGTTGTGTATGAGGAAAAACATCATGAAGATGAGCATGAGTGTATGTTTGTATGTTTCCTATCTCAGATTGAACCCAAGAATGTGCTAAAGGCTTTAGAAGACTCAAGTTGGGTTGAGGCAATGCAAGAAGAACTGCTTCAATTCAAAATTCAGAAAGTTTAGGTTCTGGTTGATCTACCAAAGGGGATGAGAGTGATTGGTACTAAGTGGGTATTCAGGAACAAGAAGGATGAGAGGGGTCTTGTGATAAAGAGCAAAGCAAGATTGGTTGCTCAAGGCTATACTCAGGAAGAAGGGATTGATTATGAGGAGGTTTTTGCTCCTGTTGCCAGGCTTGAAGCAATAAGACTATTTCTTGCTTATGCTTCCTTTATGGGTTTTATGGTCTATCAAATGGATGTGAAGAGTGCCTTTCTGTATGGTACTATTGATGAGGAGGTCTATGTTTCTCAACCTCCAGGTTTTATAGACCCAGACCATCCTGACAAAGTTTATAAGGTGGTTAAAGCCCTTTATGGATTGCATCAGGCTCCAAGAGCTTGGTATGGGACTCTTGCTACTTATCTGTTGAAGAATGGGTTCCATAGGGGTAAAATTGATCAAACTCTCTTTATTAAAAAGGACAAAGGTGATATTCTATTGGTTCAAGTTTATGTGGATGACATCATCTTTGGTTCCACAAAGAAAGAAATGTGCAGAGAGTTTGAGCAATTAATGAAAGATCAGTTTGATATGAGCTCTATGGGTGAGCTTACTTTCTTTCTTGGCCTTCAAGTACAGCAGAAGCCAGATGGAATTTTTATCTCTCAAGATAAATATGTTGGTGAAATTTTGAGAAAATTTCAATTCACAGATGCTAAGGTTGTTAGTACACCAGTTGATAAGGAGACACATTTGTTATTAAAAGATCACAGTGGTGAAGATGTAGATGTGCACATGTATAGATCTATGATTGGGTCTTTGATGTACCTCACATCATCCAGGCCTGACTTTATGTTTGCAGTTTGTGCTTGTGCAAGATTCCAAGTCAATCCTAAGGTGTCTCATCTCACAGCTGTAAAGAGAATCTTTAGAT
Source organism: Artemisia tridentata subsp. tridentata (assembly GCA_021014915.2). Classification (NCBI taxonomy): domain Eukaryota; kingdom Viridiplantae; phylum Streptophyta; class Magnoliopsida; order Asterales; family Asteraceae; genus Artemisia; species Artemisia tridentata. The sequence goes on from CP139501.1 coordinate 256,708,071, forward strand.
ACCTTAAAGGTCAACCTAATTTAGGCCTATGGTATCCTAAAGAGTCTGCATTTGATCTGGTGGCATTCTCAGACTCTGATTATGCTGGTGCTAGCATGGATAGAAAGTCTACAACAGGTGGTTGTCAATTTTTGGGATGTAGATTGATCTCTTGGCAATGTAAGAAGCAGACTATGGTGGCCACTTCTACTACTAGAGGCTGAGCTCAAATGTCATATGTTCTAGTTCATGTGATGATGAAGATTCTTCCAAACAGGGGAGGAATTCGTTGCTGTTAAAGATGATTATGTAACTCAGGGGAGGATATCAACTCAAAATCAGAGATAATTATGAAGATTGTAAAGATTTTAATGGAGTACATACTGTTATGGTTTCTTTAAAAGATTATATGTGAAGAAAATTCTCAAGTGATTCAAGATTGAAGATAAGTGTTTGAAAGAATCCACCCCATCATCCACATTGGAGTTTAATTCGAAAAACTTACTGATTTACACAGAAATCATAAGTTTAGGGGAGGATTGTTGGAAATTAAACTAACAGTTAGTACGGCTCATACATAAATTAGTACTGCTGAAGATTGTTCAAGAATACACTATCAGTACTAAGTCAGTTAGTACTGTTGGTATAAGAAGTTAGTACTGTTTATTAGATAAAGACTAAATCGTGCATGGATAAATATAGAAAAGATATGATGTATATCTTACTTGTATAGGATTATACGATTGATAGTTTACTTGTAAAGGACTCCTTGTCCTATAAAAGGAGATCCTAGGTTAAGTTTTATTGACATGCATTATTGATAGAGCTTCACGATTTCATTGTAATTCTTGTGATATTCCAAGATCACTCGCAATATATTGAAGCTAATCGTTTGGTTAAACTGTGTGCGATTATTCTTACTGTTACATTCATACAATCACATACAATCACCAAACACTAAATCTTCTAAGTACTTGGTGGTAAATTCCGCGTGCTACTAAGTATACATTCAAAGTATCTCCAACACAATTCGTGTGTTTAGATCCGGTCACTTATCAAAAACAGCAATCTGACCTAAATGAAAAGCTTACATTTCAAGCAAATGAAATTTATGAAAACGATGAAAAGCTTAAGAGATATAGGAGAATTGGAATGAAAGCTGTAAAAGATAGGGATGCATTGTAGAAAACACTAGACTCATGGAATGCTTCATCTAAAAATCTGTTTAGATTAGTAGATTCTGGTATGAGTTCAACGTGTAAAATTGGCTTAGGATATGAGATAAAATCTGATAGTGAGATTCTAAGCTATGAGGAAGAAATGGAGAGAACTGTGTTTGTTAGTACAGAAAGTGACTTAGCTGGTAAACCTTCATACAATAGATTCATAAAAACTAATGACTTTAAAGGGGTTCCACCTCCATTAAATGGAGATTACACTCCTCAACAAAAGGAAGAGCTTGATGAGTCTTTGTTTGTTTATGGTAAAAAGGGACCTCAAATACCTGAAACAAGTGACTCAGATGACAAATCCAGTAAATACTCTACCTGTCAATCCAATGACAGTGAAGGGTCCATTGGGGATGTCTCTGAGGAGTCTGAATCAGAACCAGAAAAGGAATCAAAAGAAGTTTCTAGGTCTAAACCAGTTAAGATAAATGAACCAGTTGAGTCTGAACCAAAACTTAAAACAGTTGAACCTAGTTGTGTCTCACACATAAAATCTCCTAGGCAACATGTTAAAAGTAGAGAGTCACCCAAAGTGGATAGAAAGAAAAGAGAATTAGGGAAAAGTTAGTCTTTTGCCCCTAAAAGATGTTTTGTTTATGGAAGCAATAGTCATTTAATTAAAGACTGTGATTTTCATGAAAAAAGAATGGCTAGAGAGGCTGAGATTAAGAGACAAAGAAGTGTTAAAACTAATAATGTGATGGCTAAACCAGTACGGAATAATGTAACCAGAGTTAACCATGCAAACCAATTTGTTACTAGACCAGTACAATTTAATTCTGGTAAATCAAATGTTAATTATGGTAGGGCATACGTTAATTCTGGTAGGCCAAATATTAATTCTGGTAGGCCAAATATTAATACTGGTAGGCAAAATGTTAATTCTGGGCAACAAGTTAATTCTGTTAGGCCCAAAGTTAATTCTGGGTATGTTAATGTTGTTAGACCCAGACAACCAGTCACACACAGACCACAGGTGAGAAAATTCAATCAAAGAAATAATTTTGCTAAATCCTACTCACCTGTGAGGAGACCCATTGTTAATAATACAGCAAAAATGTCAAATTCTAATGTTGTAATGGGAAATGGGGGGTCTGCTGTTAAGGCCTCAGCATGTTGGTCTTGGGATCCATTTCAGAATGAACTTACCTATAAATCCCAAAGCAACAGTGGATCATGTTCATATAAGACTTACAAATATGCTGATCGACAAGGCAGACCCAAGCCTGCTCAGGCCTGGGTCCTTAAGAGAAACTAATTTCACTTCTTTATGTGCAAGATCATCCACTCAAGAACATGGGAGATAGAGGCATATTTGATAGTGGGTGCTCTGGGCACATGTCTGGTAACAAGGATCACCTAAAGGATTTTGAAGAATTCAAAGGAGGTTCTGTTACTTTTGGAGGTAGCAAAGGCTACATTACTGGTAAAGGTAGAATAGTAGTGGGCAATTTAGAATTTGATAATGTGTCTTTTGTAAAAGAACTTGGGCAATTTAATCTTTTCTCAATATCACAAATTTGTGATAAGCAGCATAAGGTGCTTTTTACTGAAACTGAATGTTTTTTGTTGACTTCTGACTTTAAGATGCCTGATGAAAGTCAGATACTCCTAAAAGTCCCAAGACAACACAATATGTACAGCTTTGATATGAAGACACCTGATCCTGCAAAAGGTTTTGCCTGTTTGATTGCCAAAGCCACTATTGATGAATCTAAATTGTGGCACAGAAGGCTTGGTCATATCAACTTTAAGAATCTAAATAAACTTGTGAAGAATAACCTTGTAAGAGGTTTGCCTTCAAAGGTTTTCAATAATGACCATACATGTGTTGCATGTCATAAGGGTAAACAGCATAGGGCTTTATGTAAGGCTAAATTAGAAAGGTCAATCACTCAGCCTTTACACACCTTGCATATGGATCTTTTTGGCCCTACTTCTGTGCAAAGTATAAATCATGCTAGTTATTGCCTTGTCATTACTGATGATTGCACTAGGTTTTGTTGGGTATTCTTTATGTCTAAAAAGGATGAAACCACTAGCTTGCTTCAAACTTTCATTAGGCAGATAGGAAACCAGCTTAATCATAGGGTTAAGATTATTAGATCAGACAATGGCACAGAGTTTAAGAATAGAAGTACGCTTGAATTTTGTGGGAACAGGGGAATAAAACAAGAGTATAGTAGTGCTAGAACTCCACAACAAAATGGAGTTGCTGAAAGAATGAACAGGACCCTTATTGAGGTAGCTAGGACTATGCTAGCAGACTCACTTTTACCAACCACTTTTTGGGCTGAAGCAGTAAATACTGCTTGCTACATATTCAATAGGGTAAGAGTGACTAAGCCTCAGAACAAAACTCCTTATGAGCTTTTATTTGGCCATAAACCAGTTATTAGTTACATAAGACCATTTGGGTGCCATGTTACCATTCTAGATACTCTTAGTGTGCTTGGCAAGTTTGAGGGAAAATTTGATGAGGGGTTCTTAGTAGGACATTCACTGAGCAGTAAAGCCTTTAGGGTATACAACTTAGTGACAAAAAGGGTAGAAGAGACTCTCCATGTTGACTTTCTTGAGGAGAAACCTAATGTGAAAGGAATAGGTTATAGATGGATGTTTGATATTGATTATCTGACTGATTCTATGAATTATATTCCTGTTTCTATTGAGAATCAAGCTAACCCTCATGCAGGTTCCCAAGAAGTAACTAACAATGCAGGTACTCATGTTGATTCTGATGCAAGTGTTTCTGAGCAAGAAGAGGAAACTGAGGAACTCATTGTTGTTCCCACATCATTAGTTAAGGCTGATGAAGCTCAAGGTGGCACAAAGAAATCTTCTGAAATTTCAAAGAAGAAGGAGTCTGTTACCAAAACTCAAGTACAAGGGAAAGAGGCTTCTCCTACAAATGTTTCAGAAGATATTCCATCTTTCAGAGATGAATTGAATGCATTGGATGACAAGCATCATGGAAAGAAGGCTACCAGTACTAACTTAGTTAATTCTGGTAGTGATTCAGTTGACAAGAAGGCTACCAGTACTAACTTAGTTAATTCTGGTAGTGCTTCAGTTAATTCTGTTGAGTCTGATCCTACTCAAGTTGATGTTTTTGATGATTATGATATGCCTGAGCTTGAAATATTTGATAAGCCAAGTGAAGGGATCTTTGATGATGCTTCTTATGATGATGAAGGAGTGATTGCTGATTTCAACAACTTACCAACAGAAGTGAATATCAGTCCAACTCCTAAACTTTGGATTCATAATATTCATCCTAAAAGTCAAATACTTGGTGATCCTAAGTCAGCAGTTCAAACAAGAAGCAAAGTGCATAAACAATCTGAAGCTCATGCACTTTTCAGTTTTGTCAAGCAGCAACAAAGGAACAATCACAAAGATCAGCAACACTGCTTGTTTGCATGTTTCCTTTCTCAAAAGGAACCAACCAAGGTTTCTGAAGCTTTGGAAGATGAGAGTTGGGTAGAGGCAATGCAAGAGGAGTTGCTGCAATTTCAGTTGCAAAAAGTTTGGGTTCTGGTAGATTTGCCACATGGAGCAAAAGTTATTGGCACAAAGTGGGTTTTCAGAAACAAAAAGGATGAAAGAGGGGTGGTAGTCAGAAACAAGGCCAGATTGGTGGCCCAAGGGTACAGACAAGAGGAGGGGATAGATTATGATGAGGTTTTTGCTCATGTAGCTAGAATTGAAGCTATCAGGTTATTTTTGGCCTTTGCATCCTACATGGGGTTCATAGTCTATCAAATGGATGTCAAAAGTGCTTTTCTGTATGGTACTATTGAGGAAGAAGTGTATGTTCACCAACCTCCTGGTTTTGTGGATCCTGCTCATCCCAAGAAGGTTTACAAAGTCATCAAAGCTTTGTATGGATTACATCAAGCTCCCAGAGCTTGGTATGCTACACTCTCAAAATTTCTTGAAGAACATGGATACAAGAGGGGTGTGATTGACAAGACCTTGTTCATTAAAAGGAACAAGAAGGATATCATTCTAGTGCAAGTGTATGTAGATGGTATTATTTTTGGCTCCACCAAAAGGTCTTGGTGTGAAGAATTTGAGGCTTTGATGAAGGGCAAATTTCAGATGAGCTCTATGGGTGAGCTCACATTTTTTCTTGGACTGCAAGTGAAGCAAAAGGAAGATGGACTTTTCATCTCGCAAGACAAGTATGTTGCTGAGATATTGAAGAAGTTTGATCTTGCAAATGTGAAGACAGCAGTTACTCCAATAGAGAACAAGGTGACATTGACAAAAGATGAGGATGCTGATGATGTGGATGTGCACCTATACAGATCCATGATAGGTTCTCTAATGTATCTAACTGCCTCTAGGCCTGATATTATGTATGCAGTCTGTGCTTGTTCTCGTTTTCAGGTTACTTCCAAGAATTCACATCTTCATGCTGTGAAGAGGATATTTAGATATCTAAAAGGAAAACCCAATTTGGGCCTTTGGTGTCCTAGAGAATCATCATTCGACCTGGAAGCCTATTCAGATAGTGACTATGCTGGAGCAAGTCTTGATAGGAAATCCACAACTGGAGGTTGTCGATTTCTTGGAAGAAGATTGATTTCTTGGCAATACAAGAAGCAGACCATTGTGGCTACATCTACAACTGAAGCAGAGTATGTAGCAGCTGCTAATTGCTGTGGACAAGTCTTGTGGATTCAGAATCAGATGTTGGATTATGGTTTGAATTTCATGAATACTATAATTCACATTGATAATGAAAGTACTATCTGTATAGTTAAGAACCCAGTGTATCACTCTAAGACTAAACACATAGAAATAAGGCATCACTTTATAAGGGATTGCTTTGAAAAGAAGTTAATTAGGGTGGAAAAGATACACACAGACTTCAATGTAGTTGACCTATTAACCAAAGCTTTTGATGGACCTAGGTTCAATTACTTAGTGGTTAATATTGGAATGGTAAACCCATAGCTACATTTAAGGGGAGGTTACATTTAAGGGGAGGTTAAATGTATAGTTTTTAATTATGGTAGAACAAGTATTAAGTAGATTTAATTCTGGTAGTAGTTAAATCTGGTAGCTTTCGAGTTAATTCTGGTAGTGAGTATTAGAGTTAATTCTGGTAGTTAGTATTTGTTAGTTCTGTTTGCAATATGTATATTTTCTTGGTTTTAGACTAATTTTTCCAGGAAAAGCATGGATTGATGGAAATTGGAAGCCTTGCTTGTGAATTTCATTTGTGTTTGTCTGGTATTTCGGTTAAATCTGGTGGATTGTTGGTTAAGTCTGGTTGACCAAAGTTAATTCTGGTAGTGTTAAAATGTAATTAATTCTTTTTTACCGTTAGGTCTGGTCGTACATTTAATGGTTGACCAAAACGAGGTATATATGGATAATATTTGATTAATTTCTCATGTTTATCCATTATTTACTTCTAATTTAAAAATCTTTATTATCGGCCAAGATCACTCTGTTTTAACAACCAGCATAAACCCTAAGTCAAACAGTCAACCAGCACTTACCAATCATCCATGGCTCAACTAAAGTATTGTGATAAGCATAATCAAGTTGGTTTCTTGAAGAAACCAAACAAGAGTGAAGCTTTCAAACAGATAGTTGATTTTCTGAAAGGCTCACATCTCAGGTATGCCTTAACACATAATCCAACTATCTATGATTCCCTAGTCAAACAGTTTTGGGGGACTGCTACCTCCGAAACTCTTGCTGATGGGAATATACATTTAAGGGCAACCATTAATAACCTTGAGTTTTCTATCTCAGAAGTATCCATTAGACGTAGTCTTAAATTAGATGATGCTTCTTAAGAAACTATGTTATCAAATAATATGATCTTAGAGGGTATGGGTAACATTGGATACCCCACTAATGGTGGTGGTTTTACCTTTTGGAAAAGTCATTTTTCACCACAATGGAAGTTTTTAATTCACCATTTGCTACACTGCCTAAGTCCCAAGAGTGGTGGATGGGATCAATTTGGAAGCAATATTGCTTCTGCTTTGATCTGTCTTTCACTTGGCAAGACTTTTAACTTTTCAAAACTAATTTTTGATGGCATGGTGGCAAATGTGACCAGTAAGCATAAGTTTTTAATGTACCCTCATTTTCTACAAATGGTTTTAAATGTTGAAACTGAACAAAAAGTGCCTTACTTGTGTGTTTTCTTTAAAGATAAAAATTTTAGCAACATGAAAAGGGGATTTCAGGGGACACACAAACCATTATTGCTTGCTATGTTTCCTGGTGGTACTAACATTGCAGGAACATCATCTGGAGTTGAGGCACATCATTAAACTGAGGAGCATGCAGAGGTACCAAAATCACCTACACCACAACCAAGATCACCTACACCATAACCCAGATCACTTGCACCACAACCACCATCACCTACATCTCCACCATCTTCACCTGAGCAACAAACCCATGTTCCAAGTCCAACTCATGAGGAGGAATCAGCTCCAATGACTGTGGAAGCTCTCTTACAGCTGGTTCCTACCTTAGTTGAAAGGATATCTATTTTGGAGAAATCAAATGCAACCATGGGAAAAGCTATTGTGACCTTGGTCAAAAAGGTCAAGAAGATGGAAAGAATAATGAAGGACAAAGGGGTTGATTTCAGTGAAGTAGAGGGTGCTGAAGCAGAAAATTCTTCCAAACAGGGGAGGAATTTTGATGAAGAACAGACTTTTAAGACTCCAACTCAAGCAAAACCAACTGGAGATACAGAGATAAGTCCAGAGGGATTAGAAGTAGCAGAAACTTTAGCCCAGTCTCTTAGAAAAATTCAACAAAGGAAGAAGAGAAGGCTAAAGAGAAAGTTGGTGATTGATGAAGAGGTTAACTCTGAAGATGATACAATTAAATCTGCTGAGAAGGATAAAGTTAATTCTGGTGAAGATAAGTCTGATGATGTTATTAAGTCTGCTAATGATAAGTCGGATCAAGTTAAGTCTGATGATGTTGTTAATTCTGGTAATGATAAGTCTGAGAAGGTTAAGTCTGATGATAAGTCTGTTAGTGAAAAAGATAAATCTGATGATGTTGTTAAATCTGCTGAACTTAAGTCTGCTTCAACTCAAAGGGAAGGAAAGCAGATACTTGAAGAAACCCCTCAGACTAAGAAATCAAAGAAGCAACAAGCTGAGGAAGAAGCAAGCTTAGCTGAGATTGCAAGGATTCAAGCTGAGGAAGCAGCTGAAAGGGACAAACTTGAAGAGTTAAAGAAAAGAGATGAACTTTTTGCTAAGAAGCTGCAAGAGGATTTTGATAATGATCCATATATGTCACTGATTGAAGATGATGATGAGCTTAAGGCTAAGATGGAAGAACTTAAAGCTGATACAAGTCTGACTGTTGATGAAAGGGCAACTAAACTTGCTGAGTTTATGAATGCAAGAATGGAGACAGATACTCTTGGAGGATTAATGGAGAAGATAAAGAAGACACAAAAGAGAAAGAGCACTACCAAGAAAGAATCAAAACAAGAGAAGATGGCTCATATGAAGCATTATCTGAAGAATATGATGCATTCCAGTTTTGAAAAGATGAAAGGAATGTCATATGAAGAGGTTGAAGGTAGGTATCTTAGAGCTTTTGAAAGAGATCAAGGTTACAAGCCTATTGATTATGAGGACTCAATCAGAAGGAGCTTTAAAAGGCAAAAGGTGTCTAAAGTAGAAAAGATAGAAAAAGTGTCTGAAGTTGAAATGGCATCTGAGACTAAGAAGGTATCTGAGGCTGTAAAGGAAGAAACAGAGGTCAAAAAGCCCATCATTACTTGGACTAGAAGAAAGAGAGTAGCAAGAAAAGGAAAATTAGGTTCTACAGAGAAGGTACAAGAGGAAGAAGAACCCTCATCTGAGGAATTCAACATGGGTTCTATTTCAGAAAGTTCAGCTCAGCCTGTCAAGGTTGTAAATTGGCAGATCATCAAAACAGGTAAGAAAGCAACCTATAAGATAATCAGGGAAGATTATACAGAGGTGGTTTATGTCAATTTTCAAGGGTTATTGAATGACTTAAGCAGAAATGATCTTAAGGAGCTGTACAAAGTGATGATGATCAAGTATGGGGACAACAGACCTGAAGAAGAGTTTGAAAGAGTTCTTTGGGGAGATTTGAAAACAATGTTTGATCTACCATCAAGAACAGACAAGGTTTGGATGTTACCATTTCAACAGGATATTGTAAGATGGAGGTATTTTGAGAGCTGTCAAGTACATTGTTTAACTTTACAAAGTGCTCATATATATATGTTGACAAAAGTTGAATATCCTCTACACCCAAGGATATGTAAGGATATGCTTGAGAAGAAGCTGTTAGGGTATAAGGATGATGAGGTATGTAATCAACTGTTGGAGTTAATTGAGATGCAGTCCCAAAAGGAAGCTATTTGGGGTGTTTGAAAGAATTTTCCAAGTTGTTAAGTGAGATTATTGGAAGTTCTCACTTGGTGAAGGTGCTTTGCACTAACACAACAAATGGTTATCAGTCCACCATGTCTAATCCACATAAGGACTGGCTAATCCAAAAGCAAACGGCTTTTGGTAAAGACAAAACAAATCCGTTGATAGCTGATGATTTGCTAAAAATCATATGGTATTTCAACTCACCATGTTTCATGTACAAAGAGTTGAAATGGTTATCAATGTACCATGGTTTTACACCAAACATTGGCTACTCCAGAGTTAATGGCTAACTGGTAAAGAGACATCAAATCCATTAATTTTCAATGATTCACCTCTCACAGGAGTTAACACACCTGGAAGTGATGAGAATAGTATGAAACTTTAAGAATTGATGTACAAATAGTCAATGTTGCTATGAAGATCAGATGGTGTCAAGTTTGCTGATAAAGGTTGCTGCACAAGATCAGACATGATGATTTGAAGAACTGGAGTTCACAATAATTCCAAAAGATTAGAGTTCAATCCTCAAGAAGCTTATGAAGAAAGAAACTTGAAGTTCATGAAGCATGAAGATCAAGTTAGGGGAGGATTGTTGGGAATTATTTGAAGAACAGACTTAAGTCTGCTGAAGAACTCATTAAGTCTGTTAGTGTTAGTCAAGTCATAGTTAAGTCTGCCAGTACAATGTTAAGTCTGGTAGACATAGTTACATAGTTAAGTCTGTTTAGCCGTATTTAGTTAAGTCTGTTTATGTTTTATAACAGAGTTAGTTAGCTATAAGTTAGGAAATGATACGGATGAATTAGATATCTTATTAGAAGATATGTTTATCCTTTCACATGTTTTGTATCTAGGGTTTTCCTTAGAGTATAAAAGAAACCCTACGGCATTGTGTTATGAATGACATTGTGATTAAAAGATTAATAGAATTACAAAGTTAGTTAATTGTATTCTTCATTGTTATTGTTAAGATTCCGCATTAACAATCAACAACCAGTTTAGAGTTTCTCATATAGATTGATTTGGATTTATCCAAGTTATCTATTGTCTTATCAAGTCTACTTAGATCCATAATTTGTGTGGACCTACATCTTTCGATGATTAAAGACAATCAATTTGATGGTCGAGTTAAATCCGATCCACACAAACATATCGTCGATTTTCTTGAAATTTGTGACATGTTTCGTTATGGAAATACCAATGCAAATGCAATCCTCCTCAAACTCTTTCCATCGTCTCTCATCGGAGAAGCGAAAATTTAGTATAATGAATTAAGCCCTGGAGTGATCACAACTTGGGACCAAATGAGAGAAGCATTTGTTGGACGTTTCTTTCCACCGGCCATGTTTGATCGTCTCTTAGGTTAAATTCGTAGTTTTACTCCAAAGGAAGGAGAAAATCTTGTCGAAGCTTGGCTTTGAATAAAAAACATTCTCCGAAGTTGTCATGGGCATGGATTGTCTCGTGGTAATATCATTCAAATCTTTTACCATGGTCTCGATGACACAACTCAAGGCATACTTGATGTCGGAGGAATTTTCCTTTATAAGACCCCTAATGAAGCTTACACTTTACTAGAAGACCGTGTACTTCTTAAGCTCGATTGGTCTAAGGATGCCAAAACCAAACCTCAATGAAAATCTGTTGCGTTCGCTGAAGGAACGAATGAAAATTCCAAAATCATGGATATGATGAAAGATCTCACCTCTAAAATCGATTCTAAATTCCAAAGTATCCAAAAAGAAATCAAAGAAATGCGTGAAGGATGCACTTATTGTGGTGGAAGTCATTCATCATCCGACTGTGATGACAAACCTATGGGAGGACCCAAAGCCAAAGCCAATTATGTTTATGGAGGATATCGAGGAGGAGGATATCGTGGAAACTTCTACGGTAGAAATTCTAGAGATTGGCAAGATCGCCCACCAAGGGATGATAATCGTAGTTCCCAACCTCGTGATGTCAACCATTCGACATTTTCTCGTGATGATAACCGTTCATCATCACAAATACCTGAAACAAAAAATGAAGAAACGGAATTCGAGAAAACCATGCGTGAATTCGTGCATGCTCAAAAGCAAACAAATGAATTCATGAAAAATCAGTTCTTCATGCTCAAAAGCAAAGTCGAACAAGGTCAAAAGAATCATCAAGCTTCTATCCAAGATCTTGAAACCAAATTTGGTCATCTTTCTGATCAACTTGCTGCAAGACCATCTGGTACTTTGCCAAGCAATACTCAAACCAATCCGAAACCATCATCATCTGGAACTTATCGTCCACCTCAAACGAGAAATGAGCATGTGAATGTTGTATATACTCGTAGTGGTCTATCTTATGATCCACCACCAAACCTAAACCAAACAACTACTATCATTCATGATGATAGTGAAGAAGAACCAAAAGATAACGAACCAAAAGATAAAGAACCAATTCCCACACCAATCGCTAAACCTACTCCTCAGCTCAAACCGTATAAGCCAAGGATTCCATATCCTTAACATTTGAGGAAAGAAAAGATGGAAGAACAATATGGCAAGTTCATTGATTTAATCAAAGAAGTTAGGATCAACGTTCCTCTTGTTGATGTCCTAGCCAGAATGCCCAATTATGGGAAATTTTTGAAAGAACTTGCGAGCAACAAAAGCAAAATGGAAAACATTTCCGCTACCTTCTTGAATGAAGATTGCTCAGCCATTATTAAAAATAAACTACCGAAAAAACTCGGTGATCCTGGAAGTTTTTTTATCCCGTGTACTTTGGGAAATTCAATCACTTGTGATGCTTTAGCCGATCTCGGTGCAAGTATCAATCTTATGCCATACTCATTGTATGTGAAGTTTTCGATCGATACCCTGAAACCGACAAGAATGAGTATACACTAAGCAAATCATACTATCCAATATCCTGTTGGAGTAGCTGAAAACATGCTTGTTCAAGTTGGGAAATTCGTTTTTCCTGTTGATTTTGTGATCCTCGAGATGGAGGAAGATAGCAAAGTTCCATTGATTTTAGGAAGACCTTTCCTAAACACAGCAGATGCTATCATTCGAGTGAAAAATAAAGAACTCAACCTTGGAGTTGGGGATGAAAGAATTTCTTTTTCAATTAATCAAGCCATGAAATATTCTCATGTGAATGATGACACTTGTTATAGCATTGATGTTATCGATGAAATAACAGAGGAAACATTCGATGAGTTGCTTGATGAAAGAATTAAGACTCATAAAACATCTGGTCAAATAAGCGATGAAGATCTTGTCAAAGAATTCGCTAAATTTATGCAGATGGACACCGAAGAAATTCCTGAGGAAGAAACAACAAACTTTGAGGACTTGGAATTCAATGATGAAATGAGGATTAAAACCTCAATTGAAGATCCGCCGGTGGATCTCATCTTGAAACCTCTTCCCGATCATTTGGAATATGCATTCTTGGAAGAAAAGTCTCTTCTTCCGGTTGTCATATCTTCAGCACTCAAACCCGATGAAAAAGAACGTCTCATTTCTGTACTCAAAAATCATAAAGAAGCTTTCGCTTGGAAAACTTCTGACATCCGTGGAATTAGTCCAAACTTTTGCAAACACAAAATTAATTTCGAAAACGATTCCAAACCCGTTGTTCAAAGACAACGAAGACTCAACCCAAATATGAAGGAAGTTGTTAAGAAGGAAATAATCAAACTTCTTGATGCTGGTATTATTTATCCCATTGAGGATAGTTCATGTGTGAGTCCTGTTCATTGTGTTCCTAAGAAAGGAGGAACGACTGTCGTAACTAACGAACTTAATGAACTCGTTCCTACCAGAACCATAACTGGTTGGCGAGTGTGCATTGATTATCGCAAATTAAATGACGCCACCAGGAAGGATCATTTTCCTTTACCATTCATGGATCAGATGTTGGAAAGACTTGCGGGGAACAAATTCTTTTGTTTTCTCGATGGATTCTCCGGTTATTTCCAAATTCCAATTGATCCAGCTGATCAAGAAAAGACCACATTCACGTGTCCTTTTGGCACATATGCGTATAGGCGTATGCCTTTTGGTCTTTGTAACGCACCAACAACATTTCAAAGATGCATGATTGCTATTTTTCAAGATATGCATGAAACCTCCATGGAAGTTTTCATGGATGATTTCTCAGTATTTGGAGACTCATTCGAGTCATGCCTTTCCAATCTTGATAAAATGCTTGAAAGATGCAAAACCTCTCATCTCGTGCTAAACTGGGAAAAATGTCACTTTATGGTGACAGAAGGCATTATGCTTGGTCACAAGATTTCGAGCAAAGGAATCGAAGTTGACAAAGCAAAAATAGATGCTATTGCTAAATTACCACCCCCGACTAACGTCAAAGGCGTTAGGAGTTTCTTGGGGCATGCGGGATTTTACCGCAGATTCATCAAAGATTTTTCGAAAATATCTCGTCCTATGACGAAGCTTCTCGAGAAAGATTTAGTTTTTGATTTCAATGAAGAATGGATCAAGGCATTCGAAACACTCAAAGATAAGTTAACAAATGAACCGATTATGGTTTCACCAAATTGGTCGATGTCATTTAAACTTATGTGTGATGCAAGTGATTTTGCCATTGGAGCAGTATTAGGACAACGAGATGGAAAACATTTTCGTCCTATTTACTTTGCTAGCAAAACCTTGAATAGTGCCCAACAAAACTACACAGTAACTGAAAAGGAACTATTGGCTGTAGTTTTTGCATTTGACAAATTTCGTTCTTATCTTGTTTTGTCAAAGACAACTGTATTCACCGATCATTCAGATCTTAAATATCTGTTTGCCAAACAAGATGCCAAACCACGTCTTATCCGATGGATTCTATTACTTCAAGAATTTGACATAGAAATCCAGAATAAGAAAGGTGTAGAAAATGTTGCAGCAGATCATTTATCTAGATTAGAAAATCCTAATTTAGAGGAACTCGGTGAAGACGAGATTGATGATAATTTTCCCGATGAAACTCTTATGGGAATTGAAGATGAAGAAACTCCATGGTTTGCTGATTATGCAAATTATTTAGCCGGAGGAGTGTTACAAAAAGGTCTAACTCACACTGAGCGTAGTAAATTTTTCGCAAACCTGAAATACTATTTTTGGGATGAACCGTATCTATTTAAAATGTGTCCCGATGGGATAATTAGAAGATGCGTGTACGGTTCAGAGACTCAGAAAATTCTTGATGAATGTCATCACGGCCCAACTGGAGGACATTATGGTCCATCCACAACCGCTAAAAAAGTTTTTGATGCAGGATTTTATTGGCCGACAATTTTTAAAGAAGCTTACACACTTGTGCAGAACTGTGATGCTTGCCAAAAGTCTGGTAGTCTTTCTCGTAGAGACGAAATTCCATAAAAGAGCATACAAGTTTCTGAAATCTTTGATATTTGGGGAATAGACTTCATGGGTCCTTTTCCTAAATCTCATAAATTTGAATACATCCTCGTTGCAATTGACTATGTCTCTAAATGGGCTGAAGCGGAGGCTTTATCCACAAATGATGCACGAGTGGTTGTAAATTTTCTAAAAAAGCTTTTCTCTCGATTCGGAATTCCAAAAGCTTTGATAAGCGACAGAGGAACTTACTTCTGTAACCATCAAATGGAGAAAGCTATGAAACGATATGGGGTCCACCATCATTTCTCAACAGCATATCACCCTCAAACCAATGGTCAAGTTGAAAACACCAATAGAGCTTTAAAAAGAATACTTGAAAAAACGGTTAAGGATAATCCTTCCGTTTGGTCAAGGAAACTCGATGATGCTCTATGGGCGTTTAGAACGGCATATAAAACTCCAATTAGCACAACTCCGTATAGACTCATATATGGAAAAACTTGTCATTTTCCATTTGAAATTGAACACCGCGCCTACTGGGCGTTGAGGCAATGTAATCCCGATCTCAAAATCGATGGAGAAAAATGATTCTTGCAATTGCATGAACTCGATGAATTACGACTCCAAGCGTATGAGAATTCCAAGTTGTACAAAGCTCGAACAAAAGCTTACCAAGATAGAAAACTCAGAATCTGGAAAGAATTCAAAACCGGAGACAAAGTTCTTTTGTTCAATTCTAAGTACAAATTCAAAGCTCATAAGCTAAGAACCAAATGGTTTGGTCCATTCGTGGTAAAACATGGTTTTCCATCCGGATATGTCGAGTTATATGACAAGCACGGTGGAAGTTTCATTGTTAATGGACATCGAATCAAACTCTGCCATGATGAGGAGCAATTGAATGAATTGTCAAGTGAGGAAATCCCACTTGAATTGTTTGATAAAAAGAAATACACTGCTATTCCATTCATGACACCTTTTCCCGCAGATTATAAAAAAGAAATACCATGGGCTGCAGAAACCTGATACATCTGGGATGTTCTTCCTAGAACTTGCGATACCGTAAAGCTACATGATATTGATAAAACCGGAAAAGGAATAATAAAAGGAAATATGGTTTATATTCCCAAGAAACCGGGAATGAATCCCAAATATAAACCACGAAAGTGACGAAGATTGAGTCAGGCTGATGACTCGTTAATAAATTTAGCGCTTCTCGGGAGGCAACTCGTGTGTTTTAATGTTTGTTTATTTTTATGCCCCAATGGTTTTACCATAAGTGTGGGGGCGTCGCAAAAATAATAATAAAAAAATAAAAATAAAAATATATATATATATTTTGCATTTTGTATGTTTTTTTTTTTTTTGATGATTAATGCAGGTTAAGATGCTTGATCTTAAAGATGTGGAATCATTCGATCTCAATATCTGATTTGGAGCTCGATATGGATTCCAAGGCTCAGGCAGTATCATTTCTTTTATGTTCCATTTCCCTATTTTTTTATGGTTCATCGTTCTTTACATTGAGGACAATGTCAAACTTAAGTGTGGGGGGAGGAAATAGGAAAATGAAACTGGATTTTAAATTTTCTATATTCTTTAGCCTAGTTTTTAATTTGTTTGCCCCTATAATCTACTAGTAGTTGTTTTCGCACATTTAGGATAAATTATATTAGAATAACTAGATCAATCTACTGATAAAATATGTAATTTTTGAAAATTCGAGATGTGTCCTGATTGACATTGCGATCCATTTTTAGGATTGCTAACATTGCTAGCACAACTATAGTCCATTCCACTAAATTGTGAGGATTTAAGCCTATTTCGTATAGCATACATCTTTTATGCTTGATCTTTTTGCTATGAGTGTGCCGGTGATCTTATTTATTCTAGAACTTGTGCTTGCAAATCATTACCAGACCGCAGTGAGATCACCTTGTGTGATATAAGTGTATTTGTGTGATAAGAGGCAACATTAGGAATTAAACAAAATGGCCTTCCATTTTACATCTAATGATATATTAGCTAGCCACATCGGTTAGTTAACCACCCATATGAACCCATTTGTTAGCACTCAATTTTAGTGCTAGATACTATTAGTACACCCTCTGAGCCATTCTTTTCTTTTGTTACACTAGAAAAATTAAAATATATATATATATATATATATATATATATATATATATATATATATATATATATATATATATATATATATATATTACACTTTTAGCCTTAACCTTACCCATAGTCAAGTCTTGGTTGGTTACTAGCTACTTGGGAAGATGGTTGTTATGTGGGAAATCCTTGAATGTTGAGAAAGTTGCGAACTCCATGATAATCTCATGAATGGCCTATTGGAATTATGATCAATGGCCGAAACATGTAGCAAAAAAGAAAGAAAAAAAAAAAAAAAAAAAAAAAAAAAAAAAAAAAAAAAAAGAAAAAGAAAAGGAAGTCATCGCAATTGTATGGTAACAAGAATAGCCAATGAGCTATGAAAGTATGAGAACGATCAAGAATAAATTCTCGAGTTTAAAGGAAAGTGGTTGATGTAGCTAGTAGCATTTGGTTGTAGACTTTGACTATTTTTGTTGGGTATGCTTCTCGCACAAAAATGTGACAACATATTTGTTGATTACATTTGTTATCTTATTTGCCACAAACACAAGGACTAGAACAGTCAATATTGTAAAGTCATGTGTTTGGCCCTATATATACCCTCCTAGACTTCACTAGGAGGGTTGAAGCTTGTGTGTAATTTTCACCTTTCTTGATTATCAATAAAACACATAGTTTCCTCTCTCTCACTCTACACTTTCTCTCTCTAAACTTTACCATGAAGATGATGATCTTTCATCATCCAAGGCCTCCCGATTCACAATAAGTTAACCAAAACACGATCCATCAATTGATATCGGAGCCTAGGTATTAGTTTTGGTTGATTTACGTGATTATTTCTTGTCAAAATCGTATTTACTTTTGGATCTGGACTGTTTTTTGATGCTGTTTTATTACTACTTTTACTGGTCCTACTTTTCTTATCTAAAAGTATTAATAACAGTATCTTAACATTCTTTTGTGTATTGGTATGGTTTTTGCGACTGTTTTTTATCATACCGTGAGTATTTTACGGTCGGATAAACATGGTCGGAAAACTGGCTCCGTGAAGATTTAGTGGTCGGAATAAGTAGTCAAATTTATGGTCGTATCTGTTCATTTTTTTTGTTGTTTCCCGTGAAGTATAACCGTGATGTCTATATGGTGTTAGATTAAGTGGTCAGATCTGGGTAGGCAAAAGGTGAACGGAAAAAATTGGTCGGAATTTTTGGCCGGAATCTCGCCGGATTTCTTGGTCAAAAAGTCAAAACCCTTATTTATCGCTATTGCTTGTAAAGCAATCGCGATAAACCCTCTCCTATCTGAGTTCGATTTCTTGTACAAGAAATTCGATTCTTATCGCTATTGCGTTTTTATCGCTGTTGCGTTTTTATCGCACATGCGTTTTATCGCAGTTGGGACAAGACCACTTATCGCAGTTGGGACAAGACCACTCATCGCAGTTGCGACAAGACAACTTATCGCAGTTGCTCGGGTCAACGGTCAACGGTCAATTTCCGGTCAACGATAAAACTGTTATCGCATATCAAAATTAAAAGGAAAAGAAGAAGGAGATGAGATACAGATATACAAGACCAGTAGACCAACAACAACTATAACTAATCCTAAACCCATCTCAAAATCACAACCGCATCATCACAATAAACATCATGACTCGTTCTTCATAATAAATATACAAAAAGATCTCAGTCATGTCTTTCTCGTGTGGCAATAAAAATAAGCATTCAAAGTTCAATAAACACTAAAGACAATTCATCATTGAAGAATCACCTTCATTTATATCCGAACTATCCAAAGAATGAACAAAACCATAACCGGTTTCATTTTTCTTTTCGTTCGGGTCAAACACAACACGAGAACAAAAACCGTATGTAGAACCTACCTGTGACCCTTCAAAGGATCATGAAGCCTTAAAACAAGTTCTTGATTCGAATGGAGCTACAAATGTAAACATGGGTTAGGGACTGGTACTATTTGCGTTTGTGTTAATCGATTTGTGAGACATGATTATGATTAAAGATTGATTAATGAAGATTGAGATGTGAAGATGAATCAGTTTGGAGATGTTTATTAGATCTGAATAACGTGATATCCAAATGAGTGGTTGATAGTGCGTGTGATATTTTGGGAAGTGTGTGTTGACTGCACAAAGAGTATGAGATAAGGATTCGGATTGATGTATTATTAGGGTTATAAACTTATCGTCATTTTAATTTTTGGACCGGGTTTATGGACCTCGTTATTGGGTTATGTGATGGGCTCTAAAATTTCATTAAGTGGGTTGTTGGTTTATTTATATGGGTTAGTTTATTGACACAAAGACGAACCATTTAATGGGATGTCATGGGGTTAATATTGATTATTTTTTGGAATACTATTTGGTCCATGGAAGTGGTATTTTGGTTATCACAAAATTTTCACGGGATACGATTTTTGACAAGATCGGGATAAAACCATTATCATAGTTCACTTAAACCGTCAAAAGGCTAGTGTTGGGTATTGAACCGCAAGATGTGACTACGGGGTTAATTCTTTATTATTTATTTGAGGTTGAAGTGGGATATCACGGGTGCGTGTACTTAGTATCTTGAAGATATCGGGGTTGGTTGGATGCATGATTCTTCGAGATCCTTGTTCGAGCTTATAACCTTCAAAATGATTAAGACTTGAGTTATCTCGTTATACCTGATGTAAGGAGTTACGTTGTTGTGCTCACAGTGTATAGCCATCACTTTAAAGGAGTTACGTTGTAGTGCTCAAGTGTCACACAAAGATGTGGATATCCAAGATGAGTTCATATACAGTAAAGGATGGTTGGATGGGTATATGAAACGACCTATGCTTTAAGGAGTTACGTTGTAGTGCTCAGTATAGGTACTTAGTCAGACAATAGTGCATGTTTAAGTCACAAGCTTGGGTTATTTTACTTCAGTCTCAAGTTCGTAATACTGGGTTTTCTCCATCAGTGGTCACTACAAAAAGCCATCAGAATGATAATGGGGTCGGTAAAGTGTTAGTTGAGAAGAGTATTGAAGAGTAGAGATTTTATCAGCAGTTGATTCTCACGGGCTATTTATGGTACTTCACACATCTTCGCTTAATTGGACATACAGGGTGTACGCTGCCTCCGTTTCAATCGTAACCATAGTGTGTATGCTTCCGATTCCGCGAAGACATCGTGGGGGAAGAGAGAGTAGATGTGCTTTGACTTTCTTTGACTTTCTTTGCATTTTTTGCGAAAACACTCTTTTTCCAGATGGATCTGCATTCAGGGGGAAGAAATGTGCACATCGGGGACGCATAACAGACTCACGTGATCGAGCTTACAATTTTATTACTACCGGAAGACGTCCGCAGAGATGATCAGTGGTTCAGTTTTGTGATTTTGGTGTAATCGTTTCAACTTTCGCAGGGTGTGATGTGCGAAGTAGCCTACTTATGTGAGAAGATCTTGCTAATTTCTTGCATGTTACCCCGAACGGGACTTCCGCATTGAGCATAATCGTTACTTAGTACTAGTCAGATTTGCGTGGTGTGGTTTACGATGTCATCTACAAATTCCGCTGCGTACTTACAACTTTCAAAAGTTAGAAGACGTGTTAACTACATCAAAATTTCGAATCTGCTAAAGACGGTTGTCAGTTTGGGGGGAAGCTGATTCAGAAACTTCGCTAAAAAGAAGTATATGAAGAAGCCGTTTAAGACATGCAGCATGAATTAGGGGGAAGTTAATCCAATTCATGTATATTACATCATTTGGCTACGAGTAAAGAAAAGTTCTCAAGCCGAGGTACAAGATAAAGACAAAGAGCGTCAACTGTAATCATCCTCAGCACATGAAGAGCTTATGAAGACCTTTCTTTATTTGTATTTTTACTTGTAGGATATGATGTAAGTAATCCCATATGTTGCCACATTGGGGGAAGATTGTTGGGTATGCTTCTCGCACAAAAATGTGACAACATATTTGTGATTACATTAGTTATCTTATTTGCCACAAACACATGGACTAGAACCGTCAATATTGTAAAGTCTTGTGTTTGGCCCTATATATATCCTCCTAGACTTCACTAGGAGGGTTGAAGCTTGTGTGTAATTTTCACCTTTCTTGATTATCAATAAAACATAAGGTTTCCTCTCTCTCACTCTACACTTTCTCTCTCTAAACTTTACCATGAAGATGATGATCTTTCATCATCCAAGGCCTCCCGATTCACAATAAGTTAACCAAAACACGATCCATCAATTTTTAATGTTTTTATTTTAAACCAATTTCATAAATATATCCCATGTCTTATCCTTACCCTTTTTGACTTTGTGAAATTATCAAGTGTATTGACATGTAGTGACCATCCGATTTCTTGAGGAATTAGGAAACGTTGCTAGCGAGCTAGAGCGTGTTTTGGTGACCATCCGTTATGCAAGTAACGTTGTTAGCGAACCAAAGTACGACCTAGTGACCATCCGTTATTTGGTGATGCAAGAATTCGTTGTTAGCGAGCTATTATGTTTTGCATGAGATAGTTGCACATAAGTCTTATATAACCTTTGAAGCCCTTTAACCCAAAGTCCTCTTAGATGTTTACACTTGGTGATTATGCCACGTCGGTGGAGTTTTGTTTCTTGTACAAGCCTATGGTAATATTTAGATCATGACTGAGCAATGAGTGTGATTTTCTTATATACTCACCCACCAAAATATATGAGTGCTGAGTGAATTATACTTTTATTCCTTTTTCGTGAGGTGTTTTAATGTGTTATCAAGCAAGAGAATCATTAAGGTATTGTCAAACATCTCGACTTTTCACTTATTAAGCTTAAAAAGATGGATCTTATCTTGTACTTGTGCTTGATAGATTTGCATCTCATTTTTAGAATCATTTTCATTTATATCATGTGGATTCATTTATTCTTAAAAGCTAGATTTGCTTGAGGGCAAGCAAAGTGTAAGTGTGGGGGATTTGATAACGCTCATTTTGTACATGTTTTAGTCGCGTTATTTCTATGTTTGTGCATGGTATTTGGTTGTATTTGTGAACATATTATGCTTAAAAGGTACAAAAGATGTATTCAGGTTCAGGTATAATCAAGTCCAAAGGAATAGCTAGAAAGATGTGAAAAAGATGTTAAATCAAGAGCTTATGCACAACAGAAGATTATTCCCATAATAAAGGCCTCGGAAAGATCGTTAAAGATAATGAATCAAGTAAAAAAGATTTCCGAGACCAAGAAAAGATCAAGTGTTGATATGATGAATGAAAAGTTACATGCAAAGAATTATGATTTTCTTCCTCAACCAAAGTTTCAAGAAATACATCTAAGGCTCAAATTCAACCCAAGGTTCAACAATGTCATGCCAAACCTTTCTCTAAACCTTGGACTGGAATCTGAACCTCAGGTTGAGACTTCAACCTTGGGTTGAGGCAATTGCTGGCCCACTTAATGACTATCTTTAATGAACTAACTCTTCATGTGGGTTCTCATTACTCCACAATTACTTCAAGTCCAGAATTTTTATGACACTTTGTGCTCAAGTAATTTGCTTGGTGACCAAGGGGAGCCATTCTATTTATGCTTGGCCAAAAGACACAAGAGGGAGATATACACAACAACAAGGACAACAACAAAAAATCTACAATTTACTCCCAAAAGAAGGCGACAAGAAAGGAAAAACGCAGGAAAAAGAGAAACTTACATTCATCATTTACCAATTTAATCATTCAAGGAATCATTGTTAATCATACCATAAGTGTTCCTAACTCTTGTAAACATCATTACAACTCTTGTAAGACTTCTTAATCATGTTTTCAAGTGATATAATTTATGTGGTTATTTCTTTGTTTGCCATGAGTGGCTAAGTGCCTTGTGCGCTTGCCTAGATGATGTTTGTTACATGATTCTTGATTGATTATGACTCTATGGTTCTAGTTTAATGAAAAGCTAATACTAAGATCGAATTGTACTTGTAAAAGTTTTCTTCTACAAAGAGTTGTCAAGTTTGGTTAATTGCTAATAGTGTAATGGGTTGAAAGAGACATTGTTAGTCAATTAATAGTAAACCTTTGTCTATGAGGGTGTTACCTTATGTATTGACCATTTCATAAGTAACTTGTTTAAACTTGGAAAACTAATAAGTGTGGTTGTCAATTGCTTGTGAAACGAAAGCGAATCTAGTGATTGAGTTGTGTTAGTCTTGGTTGATCAAACCTTGATATTGTTTTTGTTATCTTAAAATCTTGACGAGGATTGAAAGTGAGAAAAACAATAGTGTGGGAAACTAGAAGGGGGGTTGAATAGTTTACCGGTTTTAATTTCTTTTAAAAATCTTGTTTTAGAAGTTTGCTATTGGAAACTTTGATTCGAACTCTATGTGTAATCAATCAACACCAATATGAACTACACACTAATCTAACAAATGGTAAATAATAAAAGAAAAGAGTAGAGTTGGAAAGATCAAACCGAGACAAAGGATTTATAGTGGTTCGGCTACGAAGCTCTTCTTCGCCCTACTCCACTCCCCGAGTTCCACACTCGAGAGTTTCAAACACTATAACAACAACCTCCCTTCAGGCGGAGAAAACCGTAAATATCGCTTATCCTATTACCGACACTAAGCTAGATGTCAAGTGCTAATCTTAGCTAGCACCAATCTACCAAGGTCCACGTGACCAATCACACAAGCCCAATGGCTACACGAGATCACCAAGATCTCAACACGATCACAATGATCAACACTCTCTCAACTAACACTAATCTATCGACCCTTGATCTTCTTGATCAATCACACAAGCCCAATAGCTTTAAGAGATATCCACTATCTCTATAAGATCACACTTGATCTTCACTCTCACTCACAAAAGATAAATAAACTTGATGTATGCTATGATACAACAAGGTTGTAACAAGTGTTACAAAAACCTAACAACTATAACTCTTGTATCTTCTTGAATACTTTGAGTTCTTCTCTTGCTAATGAAGAGGAATGATAACACCTTGTATCAACTTGGATACTTGTGTTCTTCTCTCGCTAATGAAGAGGAATGATAACACCTTGTATCAACTTGGATACTTGTGTTCTTCTCTTGCTATTGAAGAGGAATGAAGAGGATCTCTTGGTGGATGATTGGATCACTCTTGAAACAAAAGAAAACTAATCTAAATGATCTAAAGAAGAGAAAGGTGTGAGAGGTTTAAACTCAGAAGTTTTTCTGTGTGAAAGAGTGCCTAAAATCTGTGAAAGGGGTTGGTATTTATAGGCAAAGAAAATCTGAACGTTACAGAAAAAATAGTACGTACGGCTCCACTAAACATGCCACGGCTCCACTAAATTTAGTGGAACCGTGGAGCCGTCCTAGACTAGGACGCTCCAAATTTTGTCTTTTCTGGTGAAAACTTATTTGGGGAAAGTTGGAGCTGGTTTTGGGGGGGAAAATAGCTGTTGTGATTTTCAAACATATTTTTCCATTAAAACATTTCTTAATAATTCAAAAATAATTTGTCATATGTATTTTCGAAAAAAATGTTTTGTCCCATTAAAATGTGAAGTCTCAAAACACAAATTCACTTCTTTGATCATTTGTCAAGTTGTAAATTTGTTCTAGAGTGATTTGCGTAGAAACGGGATCTTTCGATTAAAAACTTGTTTACGTTAATTTTAACGTAACGTGATTTCGCATTTTGTCATCCTCAAAACGTGAAGTAATCGAAAGATATAAATAATGTTTTTAGAACATTATTTGCATCAACAATCTCCCCCTTTTTGATGATGAAAAAATATAAACTCATTTTAAGTTAAAATTAGTTTTAACAAGTTTTTAATGACATTACTCCCATTTCTCCCCCTTTTTGTCGAATCAAAAAGGTGTTTAAGGCTCCCCTTGATGTATACTCCCCTTCATTTAGAGATCACCAAGGAATCGAGCAATGGTGTATGCTACAAAACAAGGTTAGATAACACATATACAATATCTAACAAGTAGCACATTTGACAAATACCCAACCACACAAGAATAAAATTAGCCAAGTAGCTAAAAATAAAACAACCACATGAATGCCCATTAAAAGTAAAATAAATGACATACATGAGTATGACTACAATAAGAAAGCAAATTAAAATAACAAGAAGACACATAAACATCAATAGTAATATGAGGCTTCAAGATTTGCTACCAACATCAAAAGGATTCCTAAGCATTTATTGGAGGGACTAAACATAACCATGTTTAGTTTGGGCTATTGTGTGGTGGAGGAGGTGGAAGGATGATGGGTCCTATGGGTGGTGTGAGGAGGTGTTCTAGGTATGAGAACCTAAAGCTAAGCTCATCTCTAAGGTTCATGATGAGTTCTAGGTTGTGATGGCAACAAGCACAACTCAAGGTGTGTGGTTGTAGGGGATAAAGGATGGGATGACCCATTAAAGGTTGAGGTGATGGTGATAGGGAAGATGATGATGTGTTGCTCCCAAACTCTAAAGGAGTGATTGGTGATAAGGTTAGGGTGAGAGCTAGAGGTTGTGGTGATGGTGAAAGTGATGAGGATGATGTGTTGGTTCCCATTTCAAGGGAAGTTGATGGTGATGAGTTAAGTGTTAAGGCTAGTGATGGAATGGGACTTGGTTGAGGTGAATGTGTGTAGGTTCCAATGGTGGTGAAGGATGAGGATGTTGGGTTGATTGAGGTTGCCTTGGATGGAGCTTGGGGTGTAGTGAAGGAAGATGATGATTTGGTAGAGGTTATGGGTGTGTGTATATCATCTTCATCATCCAAGGTGAGATCAATGAGAATCATCTCATTGGAAGATTTGGTTGAGGTTTGTGGTGTGTGAGCACTTTTGATCCATTGATCAACAAGAGTGGTTTGATTGGTTGGTTTGATGTTGAATCTTGGTTTCTTGTTTTTGTGTGAGGTTGAAGCAATGGTGGAAGACATGGTGGTTGTATGGTGAGTGTGAAGGTGTAAGGATGGCAATGCATGATGTTAGCTTAAATAGCCAAATCAAAGACATGAAAGGTTGAAAAGGATGTTGGATTTGGGGATTTGGGTGCATGGGAATCAGGTTGTGTTTGCAGATTTTCAGGGAAAGAAAGTCAAAAAGTGGAAGAGAATTGTATTTTTCGTCTTCCAGAGGCACGGTACCACTAAAGGTACCACGGCACCACTAAATTTAGTGGAGCCGTCGCCTATTTAGTGGAGCCGTGGCCTCCATTTGACCTTCTTTCCATGTCTGCTGGTTTTAGGCAGCCTAAATGGGGAAATTTCTGGGGAATCTATTGGCTGCAAATCTCAAAGCCTCAAACCACTAAACACATAGAATTCCTAAACCTAGCTTCAACTAGCAACTAGCAACTAACATGATCATGTGATCATCTATGTATTTAGGCAACTATTAAGCATGCATGAGTTCAAGCAATTTTAACATTTAGTGCATGTAATAAAATAAGATAGCATGCATGAACTAGGCAAGATTGATTAACATAGAGGTTAATTAACTAAGCAAATTAACCATGTTTAAGTGTGAAATGTTAAAAGAGAACACTTCAAGCTAGTTAATGTATGATGGGCATTGCCATGACTTTATTTATAATAGCTTAATAATACTTAAGTTAATAGTACTACTTAAGCTATTCCTAACTAGTCTCTTCTTTTCCCCAACTTTTTAATCTTGTTTCCGAGCCCTTTGATCGCCTTGCCGATGGACTTGAATCCCCCGATAGTTTGCTCATGCATCGATACTTGTCGATTGTACATGGTTGTTTGCCTTCTCATCATCGTGGATAAGTTGGTTTGTCCGAATTCAACATTGGAGGTTTGTGTGAACGATGAGGTGTCAAGGTTACGAAAGAAGGTGTAGGGAGAGGGAGTATTAGGACGAGACGTTCCTTCTTCGTTCACCTCATCATCATCCTCATCCATAGGTTGAGAAGACGAACTGTGACCGAAGGATGAGGAAGAGTGGGGAATATCGGAAGTGGATTTACGACCACGTTTTGACCCTTTGTCCTTACATTGCTTTGTGCGACGTTGTGGTCCACCAAGTGGTTTCATAATCGGATTGACTAGGACATAGTCGACATCATTGAGAGATGGGTAGGTTTGCATAACCCACCTAAATAACCGAGTAAGCAACATGCCATATGGCATGAGCTCATCGGAACGACGATGAATACTGGCCATCCGTTTGACCATATAGTATGCGAGGTTATATGGTTCCTCGATACTAATATAATAGAGCATGTGGGCGAGACTCGTCGAGACATGATCACGGTTGCCCGCAAGGCTCAACACGTTCTTACGTAGAAGGAGTTCCCAATTTCTAAGGTCGGGAAGAAGTTCTTTGAGATAGATACGGTTTGGGTCAAGGTGGACAATAGAACCATCACGCTTTTGATACGTGTGGACGACTCGAGGTGTTTGGATGAATTGTTTGATGGACTCGAGGTCGGGAATTTCAGTGCGATAGGCACCTTCATTCTCAAGATTGTAGAAAAGAGACTCAAGAGAATGGTCTTCAGTGTATGCACACTGAATATATGCAGGAACACCGAGAATTTGACCAATCTCGGAGACAGACAGGATGATATTTTGGTTTTGAATCCAAAAATCAAGAAAGACATTACCATCATCATCAGTGAAGGTACGGACTCGACTATAAAACTCGAGGACAAAACGAGGACAAATTTGACAGTTTATTTTGTATAGACAGTCAAAGTCAATAGTGGGAAAACATTCTTGGACATTATCCAAGAGAACAAAATGGGCATCGACCACACGACCTTCGTGTATATATCGATTTTGGACTTTGGCAAGATAAGCTTTTTGCTCATCTGGAATGGTTAGGTTTTCAAGTGTACTAAGAATGTATTGTCTGGTATCTTGATAATCAACACGAGGCATTGTTACCTACAAACATATAATTTTGTACATATTAATTTGTTGCATTTTAATGATCATATTTCTAGGGTGTGTGTGTGCCTAAGTGCAAACAATGTGGAGGTGCGGTAATCTCGACTCTAAAATGAAACCTATGAGATTACCCAAACGCTCCTAACTTCACTTTTGCTCAATCAAATATGTCGAACAATACATATTAATTATGTACTTCGACTCATATTTGAGAGTTTGCATATACATGCAAAAACGTTTTTAATTTGCATCAACAATGCATGAAAAAGGTTTCATGATCCTAGACTTGTGAAATTTTTCGAAAAATGATCGAATTGGGGTGTTTGGCAAACAACTCATCGTGGCGCCAAAAAGCTTAAGTTTGAAAAGCTTCGATGTAAATCGTTCCTAATCCAATTTTAATCATCCTAAACATGATTCCACTACAAACAATCAATCATAATCCGATTTTAGTTATTAAATTCGGACTAGGTTTTGCAACATAAGTGGGTTTATGAAAATCCTAGGTTTAGGGAATCATGTGAATGCTACATTGTATAATCCTAGTCTTAATTTCACAAAGAATTAACAAAATTCAAAAATCCCCAATTCAATTTTGAACTCAAGAACAAACCCTAGACTCAAATTGAAAGAAATTAAGCATGATTTACTTACAATTAGTGTTGTTGTGATTAGGATTTGTTGATTCCAATGCCTCAATCTTGATTTGCAAGAGCTTAATTGAATTTTAGTGTTTGGGTTCAGTTTTGACAGCAAGAGGAAGTGGTTTTGGGTTTGATTGAGAGGATCTGCAGCAGAAAAGAAAGAATGGGCGCGTTTTTCAGATACACGGCACCACGGTTCCACTAAACATTAGTGGAGCCGTGTCTATTTAATGGAGCCGTGTATCTGATTGATGTGCGTGTGTATTGCTTTAATTCTTTTATATCCACGGCAGCGGCTCCAAAGACTAGGTGCGCGCGTGATGTCGTTGTAGTTTTAGCAGTATTCAAGTTTTAAATTTATATTTAGCCGACTTATCAATAAAACACACACTTTAACGAGCAGTGTACCCGGTCAGTATGAATATAATGGTAAGTAGAGTGTCGATCACTAAGAGTGGAACGTATTATCTAGTTATTCTAATCAGTATTTTAATATCTGAAGTTAGCTGTACAACCTAATCTAATGCAAGGGGGTTCAGCCTGAGAGACTGGCACGGTTTGGTTATGATTAAATATAAACTAAACTAATGAGCACGAATCAGCGATTAGCACACACGTACACAGATAGATACTCGAGACAATAAAAAGACCTATCCTGATAATTAAGTAGCTTGTCACTTGTTTTATTGCTAGTTTTATATGAAGTGTATATAATTAACCCTTTCTCGTTGGCTCTAATCTTATCGGCGAGTAAACCCTTAATGATCACTTATGTCTATCCCACTCTCCTAGACACGATAGAATAAATAGGCGAGGAAGGGGCATGGCGACCCAAGCAATGCTCAGCTAGACACAGAGGTTATCAATGCACTAATAAAAGTCACCAAAGACATCAACATATAAACTTTAATTAATGGGAAAGCAATTTTAAGGGGTGCCCATGATTTTCCGTAGTCACATGGAATCGGCCCATCAATCCTGATGAATTAAAGTGTACTAATACAATAAAACAAAACTACTTAATGAATTGAATACATGCAGGACCTTCTTACAGCTCTTGTATCTTCGGTTAGGGTGTGTCTTGTGCTGCTAATACGTCTGAATTCGTCTGGTATCTTGCACTGTCCAACTTTGCTCAACACCGAAATTTGTCTGGTCTTGGGGTATTTATAGTTTCTGTCTGAGGGTTAGATGCGGCGCATAGGATAAGTAGATGTGGCGCATTGACTTAACTTCGCGTGGGGTCCAAGATTAATATATTCAGGAATATTCGTACACCGCCAGAAGATGCGGCGTAACTCCATTTCTCTATGCGGCGCATGTCCTTTGCCGTCTTGGATTGTAACTTGTGAAATCTTGATAGTGATGCGCCGTATGTAAGAAGTATGATGCGGCGTATCTGGAGCAGAATGATCTTGATCTTGTACATTTCAGTAGACTCTTAATATCTTGCTTGTTTTGCTCCATAATCAGTCCAAAATCGCCAAGTTTCACGTAATACTTGTTTTTACCTGAGAATTACAAAAGTAAACATTAACGTATCAATTCTCATATATAATATAATAAAACAAGTCAAATAAATAGGATAAATGATAATGATAAAATGTACTTATTTGAGTTCATCAAATATCCCCCCACTTGAATTTTACTTGTCCCCAAGTAAACCTTAGAATAAATCTTATGAAAATGTATCCTAAAAGATGTTAGGATTTATTTTTATATTTAAGCATGTATTCGTTTTGTCATAATTGCACAACCAAACACTTAACGAATTAGAAATAAAATAAAATATTTTGATAAAAGCAAATCTAATTGTTTAACTGTCCAGTCGTGACGAATATTCTATCATAAGCTTGGCAAGTATACGCATCTCCCCCACTAAAGCCAAGGAATAACAAGTCTAAAGCGGTAAAAAGGGTTTGTTGGTTAAGGGTTAATCATCTTTTCTAATCTCTATCGATCTTAAATTCCAGAAAAGGCGACAAAATCACAAATACATGATCGAATCCACGACTACGATACTTGCAATTGCTCAAATCCTTAACTCGAATGGGCTAAAGATAGGACTAATTAATCTTTACCAATAATATTATATCAAAAAGGGCGACAAAATCATAAATACATAGCCGAATCCACGACTACGATACTTAAGATTGCTCAAATCCCTAATCTCAATAAATCAAAGGTTTGGATAAAGAATGATGTAGGGTATGGATAATATTTTGGGATACAAATTGGTGTAAAATGAAAAATAAACAAAACGGATAAATTAAAATCCTAAGTGTGGTAAATTACTTTCCCAACCATCCCATGAATAAGACTCATATCATTGAATAACTCACGCTTTAACACTTGAAACACACGCTTTAGGTAGACACGAATTATACTCAACAAGATCTCAATCAAAGAATAACCTTAGTTGGCGTTCCCATAACGGCCAACTCCCATTCAATCCATAAATATAATATACAACAAATAGTGGTGATATCGACCACTTAATACAAAACTTTACATAAGTTGGTTAAACCAAACTTCCAACTTTTTCTTTTTCTTTTTCTTTTCTATTTTATTTATTTATTTATTTATTTATTTATTTTGACATCAACATATTTGTGTAAAATTTCACAACTTTTCTATCACTTTCTTTCCGGATAATTTTTCCATACTTTTCATACTTTCAGAAATAACTGTAATAGCGAAAGTAGTAAACACACGAAAAATAAACTCAAAGATATACAATATTTACTTTCATACCAATTGCATTGTGCAATTTCCTGACTCAACCAAAGATAATGAATTACGCACGCGAACACAGGTAATGTAAGGAAACACACTTTGCCTAAAGCAATTAACCAACCACGGATTTTAATCTACAGGGTAGGCTAAGGTGTAAGGGTGTAACGAAACATTATAACAAAGGTGTAAGAAACGAAAGGAATGGCTCTGAGTGTTTTTCTAGGGGTATCTTACTCTAAAAATGAGAGTAACAAAAGGGTTTATACGGGGGTTAACTAACCAGTGTAGTTAGTTAATATCACATAACATATAAAAGGCTATTTGGGTGTAATCCTAGAAATTTACCAATTTAGACAAGTCATTCCAATTATATAAATAATACTTATTATGGTGGTCTCGAATAGTATACAAGCCAAGTTCTAAAGTTTACAAGTCACCGGCACACTCATAGATTTGTGAATTTTGAAAAGTTCACAATTTTTTTGAAATAATGTTATGTGTGCAGCTATGTAATTTAGACTTTAAACAAAAACATGCTAAAAAATTTAAATTTTGATATATTAAGCACATTTTAAGCATATTTTGAAAAAGTTTAGGACAAGTAAGTGTTCTAATTCTCCAATCCCCCCACTTAAGTTAAACAACGTCCTCGTTGTTTGTTACAAAGGTTAAAAACTAGAAAATAAAAGAATTAGAACAGAAAAACTCCCCTGAGATTTGCTCGGTATGATCCTCCATTATTCGTATAAGAGCAAAAATCAACTTTCTTGTGGATGAGAACGTTTAATATTCAAAAATGATGTATCCACAAGAATGCAGGAATCTATAATACCATTAAGACTTTAACACACCTGAGTTAAGAAGGTTCAAACTTGCATAATACATTAGTAGTTAGTAAAAATAAAACTTAAAAATTAAAATGAAAATCATCAGGTCAGTCGATACGCCATATCTTATGGAAGAAGATACGCCGTATCGAGCCTGGAATAAAATACGAATCAGAATAAAAGATGCATCGCATCCTTAACCAGGGATGCGCCGCATTAAAATACTGACAGAAAGTTTTAAAGTTAAAAATAAAAATGCAGAAAATAAAATAAGATATGACCAGTGCAGGTGATGCGTCGCATCTAAGGAATGAGATGCACCGTATCTTCTGCAGGTCTGACAGACTCAATACAAAATCAGAAAATAAAATAAAAGATAAGCATGGGTTGCCTCCCACGAAGCGCTTGTTTTTGTTCGAGTCACGAGCCTGACTCCACCCTTATTTACTGTGTAATAGGGTGTTGTTCCCCCCACTTGGGATCAAGTGCGGGTGATAGTAGCAATAAACAATAAAAGAGTGTAAATTTGCTATTAAAGATGGAAGAAATACATAAAGATCATACCTTGGCAATATATGTACATCTTTCCTATCCTTACCCGGTTTGGTTGATAAATTGGATGACTTGACCATTCCATCTGAAAGAGTAGTGTGTTGAGGAAAAATGAGTCTCCTTTCTTCTTGGTTAGTCTCTTTGGTAGTAAGGCGTCCCTTGACTTCCGCAGAAGATGAGAAAGGGTCTTTGGCAAGTAAAAGTTCGAGTTCCTCTGTAACCTTCATAGGGTCGAAATCATCATCTTCATCAATCATAGCAATGTTTAAGAGCTCATCACCAAATTCTTCCTCGAGCTCTACCAAAAACGGGTTGATCACAGGTGCCTCATGTGCTTCAATAGGTAGTGTAATAAATTTGACCTCATCATTCATTTGTTTTGCAACCTGTTTAGGAAAACTAGCAAGATTATTAGTAACGGGATTAATAATATTAAATAAATTTTTACCACTATGTGTTGTAAGTGACTCCAATTCATCTTGTGAATCTCCATCTTTAACTAGTGGTCTTGCAATTTCAGCATCGTCCCGAATTTCATCCTTAAATAAGTAATCCCAGATTTCTTCAAAATCCCTCGTTGGGTCAAAATCTGGTTGAGGTATGTCATTATAAACTATGGCGTCAAATGGTTCGAAATCAAAATTAGAATACTTATCATCTTCATCCGATGGATTGTCTAATGGTGGTAATACGATTGCAGAATATTCTTCAACGTAAGGTTCCGTATACACATCATCTTGTGCAATCTTCGGAGAAAAAGTACTATCAATAACAATTGCCGGAATTGGTTTCACGGTATATGAATCTTCTTCATCATCATTTGACATACACCAAGTGTATTGAAATGAAAATTTGTTTGTTTCTTTCCTTGACTTTTCTTGTCCTAAAATCAAGTATTCTTCCATAGTGATTTCTTTCGTCTCAATGACTTGTGCACCATATCTTGCTCTTTTCCAATCATACACCTGATTATTGCTCAAGGCTTTTTCCTCTTCAAACCTAACATATTCTTCTATTGTAATATCCGGATCGTCCATCTTCCTGAAATAAAACTTACTCGTGCAAAAGAAGAGTGAAACAATCAAAGTAAAATAAAATTTGCTGATATCAGCAAACGATGCGCCGTATCCAAAAAGTCGGATACACCGTATCTTATTTCGTTAAAATTTAATCAGACTTTTATTCAGAAAGCAGATACGCCGCTTAGAATTAGAATGCGCCGTATCAGTTTAATTTATCAAAAATCGATTATATTTATTAAAATTAAATGCGTCGTATTAACAAAAGTTAATACGCCGTATTTTTGTTACGTTTCAAAATACAAGATTTTTGATCCAAAAAATGCGCCGTATCGATAAAAATCGATGCATCGTATCTGTTTAATAATTCGAAAACTGTTTTTAATTTAAATCGAAAATACGCCGTATCTGTTAAAACAGATGCGTCATATGGCGTTATCGTTTAAAAAATATTTCTTATTAAAAATAGAATACGCCGTATCTTGGGGAAAGATGCGTCGTATCGAATTTATTAAACGCGTTGTATTTTATAAAAATTAAACGCAATACGCCGTATCTATGAAAATAGATGCGCCGTATCGTTTATTTCAGCTCAGTACGAAGATAGCAGAATGCAGAAAAAAAATAAAAAGAAAAACAAAAAATAAAAACGAATAAAAAGAAACAAAAATTAAAGAAAATAAAAAACACACAAAAACAGAAAATATGCAAATAATACAATGAATGCAATTTATCTAATATATAACAGGGTTAGTGGTTAGAAAAAAAATTAAAAAGAAAAACTAATTAAAATACTAATCAAATTAACAGATAATAACAATTCACTCCCCGGCAACGGCGCCAAAAACTTGATGTGCGTGTGTATTGCTCTAATTCTTTTATATCCACGGCAGCGGCGCCAAAGACTTGGTGCGCGCGTGATGTCGTTGTGGTTTTAGCAGTATTAATGCCTACTCAAGTTTTAAATTTATATTTAGCCGACTTATCAATAAAACACACACTTTAACGAGCAGTTGACCCGGTCAGTATGAATATAATGGTAAGTAGAGTGTCGATCACTAAGAGTGGAACGTATTATCTAGTTATTCTAATCAGTATTTTAATATCTTAAGTTAGCTGTACAACCTAATCTAACGCAAGGGGTTTCAGCCTGAGAGACTGGCACGGTTTGGTTATGATTAAATATAAACTAAACTAATGAGCACGAATCAGCGATTAGCACACACGTACACAGATAGATACTCGAGACAATAAGAAGACCTGTCCTGATAATTAAGTAGCTTGTCACTTGTTTTATTGCTAGTTTTATATGAAGTGTATATAATTAACCCTTTCTCGTTGGCTCTAATCTTATCGGCGAGTAAACCCTTAATGATCGCTTATGTCTATCCCACTATCCTAGAAACTATAGAATAAATAGGCGAGGAAGGGGCAT
Organism: Artemisia tridentata subsp. tridentata; assembly: GCA_021014915.2. Taxonomy (NCBI): domain Eukaryota; kingdom Viridiplantae; phylum Streptophyta; class Magnoliopsida; order Asterales; family Asteraceae; genus Artemisia; species Artemisia tridentata. Next base: position 256,743,291 of record CP139501.1, read on the forward strand.
GGCGACCCAAGCAATGCTCAGCTAGACACAGAGGTTATCAATGCACTAATAAAAGTCACCAAAGACATCAACATATAAACTTTAATTAATGGGAAAGCAATTTTAAGGGGTGCCCATGATTTTCCGTAGTCACATGGAATCAGCCCATCAATCCTGATGAATTAAAGTGTACTAATACAATAAAACAAAACTACTTAATGAATTGAATACATGCAGGACCTTCTTATAGCTCTTGTATCTTCGTTTAGGGTGTGTCTTGTGCTGCTAATACGTCTGAATTCGCCTGGTATCTTGCACTGTCCAACTTTGCTCAACACCAAAATTCGTCTGGCCTTGGGGTATTTATAGTTTCTGTCTGAGGGTTAGATGCGGCGCATAGGATAAGTAGATGCGGCGCATTGACTTAACTTCGCGTGGGGTCCAAGATTAATATATTCAGGAATATTCGTACCCCGCCAGAAGATGCGGCGTAACTCCATTTCTCTATGCGGCGCATGTCCTTTGCCGTCTTGGATTGTCACTTGTGAAATCTTGATAGTGATGCGCCGTATGTAAGAAGTATGATGCGGCGTATCTGGAGCAGAATGAACTTAATCTTGTACATTTCAGTAGACTCTTAACATCTTGCTTGTTTTGCTCCATAATTAGTCCAAAATCGCCAAGTTTCACATAATACTTGTTTTTACCTGAGAATTACAAAAGTAAACATTAACGTATCGATTCTCATATATAATATAATAAAACAAGTCAAATAAATAGGATAAATGATGATGATAAAATGTACTTATTTGAGTTCATCACTGATTGTGCCATTTTTCTTCTGTTTTGACTTTTGGCAGATTAATCTTACTTATTTAGTAAGACTTTTTGACACGAGGAAAAAGTTTATACCTAATAAACTTTTTGACGAAAACGATTAGGCGGGATGACAAGGAATGACCTTAGTGTTTCCAAGGAAATTGACTAAGTTGTCATTGGATGAGGATTGACTTCTAATATTTCCCGTGAAATAATTAGAAGTCATGAGTCGTGTTTTGGTGGATGACTTCCCATGAAATATTTAATTAGTCGGAATACGAGACGTAAGGAATGACTTAATATTTCCCGTGAAATATTCAAAAGGTCATGTGACGAGTTGTGAGGGAATGACTTAGAACTTCTAGAGGAATTTCTAAAAGTCATGAGACGAGTTAGATAGATGACTTAAGAAGTCATGGGTGATTCGTAGAGGATGACTTCAATATTTCCCGTGAAACATTTGAGAAGTCATAGAAGGGATAAAATGTTTATAAGATATGACGCAAGGGATGACTTTAATATTTCCATTGAAATATTGAAATAGTCATAAGCGGGATGAGAGGAATGACTTAAGAGTCATGAGGCGATGTGAGGGAAATGACAAATGAATCATAGAACAAGACGTGAGAAATGACGTTAATATTTCAAGTGAATTATTAAGAGGTCATGAGGAGAGAAGTGGACAATGACTTTAATAATTCAGAAGAATTATCTAAATAGTCATGAGTGGGGTGACGAGAACGTATTGGTTGGAATATTGACGATGTTGTCTTTCAAGAGAGACTTTTCAAAGAAAAGATTTCTCTTTTGACCTTATCGTGACGGAGAGGATGACGTACTTCGATGAGCTTCGTTCATGAGCAAACTACAGGGTTCCCGGTCAAGTCTAATGGCATCTTGACTGCTACTCTTCATAGGGGGTTGTCTCATCTATAGTGTTTGTTGTCATGCCTTTCCGGCGCTTACGTACTCGGCTTCGTTCGTGGAGACAATAAGAGTAGTTTGTTTCTTGGGGAACCAAGATGTTTGTTAACAAACCTACGAAGATACAAACATTACTCTTTATGTTTCAATCCACATTAACTCTCACATTATCATAGTTGATATAGAAACAATTTCTATATCAATCTCCTTGAGATGTAGTAATCTCAAGTGTGTAGTACCTTTGATATATCGGATGATATATCAAACACTTTGATGTAAGAAGTCTTAGGGCACTTCTTACAAGTGGGCACAAAGCCAAACACTTATTCATGATAATGGACCTACTTTCCGTTAGGTAAACTACTTTACCTATTATGCCCCTAACCTAGTTATATCCGCGCACTCACCTTCTTCGTCTCTTGTGAGATTGGTTTTTGCGGATATGGGCGTCAGTGTCAATTAAGACTATTACTTAAACTATGTATCTCATACATATAATATACATAAGTTTACAGGGATACTTAATTTAGGCAAGATTACTGATGTGAAAGGAAGAAAACTTGATTCACTCATCAATGCGTGATTCAAACTTGTCACGCATGATCTTCAAGCGATCATTGAACATTTCTGGACAAGTTGAGTTTGACATGATGAGTTGTGAATAAAGTTTCTGTGTTATAGTGCCTACCATGTTAGATTCTAACTACACTATTTCATGCCCAACATTTCTACTAACAAAGGGTGTTTTAAGAAAGCGTACCTGTGACTGAGGTGTTGCTCTTAAAACTAGAGGATTAGACTACCTTTGTTGAATGTTGAGCATATAAGACACGACTTGACTTTTGCGTCACCAGACTTGTTTGATAACACATCATACTCCTTTTGTTAGACTCCGAAATTTATTTACACTCATGTTTTCCTAGCAAAACAAAAGTTCAAACATCTGGTCCCCAATATCTCATGGGTCCAAAGTTGTTAGAGTCAAACATCCTACGCATTTGTTGCGTTAGTTTTGGATGTGAGAATGGAGGACACATTTACCATGGTAAGTAACTTTTTGATGGACGATCATTCCAAGTTACGGGAAAGTTACTTGGATGATTTTGTCTTCTAAAGTTACCTCTCGGTAGAGGAGTTCTAGACCAAGGTTTGGGAGAATTAATTCTTCTAGGTGGAGGAGTAGTAGACCTAGTGCCACGCTTTACAAATCCATGTTCGGGAGATCACAATGGTTTGTAAAAGCCTTTGGCTTTCTCTTTACTTGGTGTAGACACTCTAGTACTATCTACAACTACGTGACTCGGTTTAGGACTCAAGTTCTTTTTTAGAATTGACCCAGTTTTGTCCTCAGCACCAGACGGTACCACGGTACCACTAAATTTAGTGGTGCTGTCGGTATCATTAGTGGTGCCGTCACCTTCAGACTTGGACATTTCAGGCATTACAAATTTTACTTGTTTAGTACCACTTGTAGAAGCCTAATTTGGGTCAAATCCTAAACCCGAACGGTCATGTTCACTATATCTAATATTCTCAAGTATATCATTAAGCTTTTTAATTCCTTCATCAAACTTAATGATTCTTAAAGCATTTTCTTTAAGCCTTTCATTTTCTACTTGAAGACTTATACATGACCCACATCCAAAGTCTACATCTTTGTTTTTCTCAAGTCTCTTGACATGATCTTTTAATTCTAAAACTTGTAGTTCTAGTTCTTTTAGTTTTAATTTTAGCTTTGTGTTTCTACCTAAGATCTTAGTACTAACTACACATAGTTTGTTGTATTCGTCATGCAATTCATTATCAATTGACGAATTGTTATCACTATAATAAGAAGAGTCGGAATGTACCTCGTTAGAAGCTTGAGCCATTAGGCATGTTTCATCGTTAAGCTTCTTCTCTTCTTCTTCACCGCTGTCACTCCAAGAGCCTCCTACAAAAGCTCTTTGGTTGTTGGAGTTCGGTGGTTTAGGACATTCTCCTATGAGGTGATTAGGATCTCCGCATCTATAGCATTTCCTATCACTTGTCCCTTTCCTTTCATCCCGATTCTTTTGAGATGACCTTCTTTCATCGCAAGGTTGTCTTGAAAATCTACCTTTCTTCCTAAAGAACTTTCTAAAGTTTCTAACGGCTAGTGCATATTCTTCATCTTCACTATCGGAATTCGAACATTCCTCATCACTAGTCTCCTTCTTGGCTTTTAATGCTAGAGATCTAACTCTCTCACTTTTTCCTTTGACTATATCGGAGTCCTTCTTAATTATCATCTCGTGAACTTTCAAGTTTCCTATAAGTTCATCGAGTGACAATGTCGCCAAGTCCTTTGACTCTTCTATGGCGGTGACCTTTGCTCTCCATTTAGGATGTAGAGCACGGAGGAACTTCCTAACATAATTCTTGCTAGAATAACCTTCATCAAGAGCTTTAAGACTAGTGATAATAGTATTAAATCTAGCAAAAGCATTATCTATTGACTCATCTTCCGAAATGGAAAATTGTTCATATTGTTGAACAAGAAGATCTATCTTGTTCTCTTTGACTTGGTTATTACCTTGGTGAGTGACTAACAAAGTTTTCCAAATATCTTTTGCCGTATTACACATGAAAATTCTTTCAAATTCCTTTTTAGGCAAAGCATTATAAATCATCATTTTAGCCTCATTATATTTGGCTAATTTCCTTTTAAGTTCATCACTTTGTTTATCATAAGAAACTATTTCATCCTTTTTAGTTTCCGGATTCATTTGAATAGGTTGAAAGTCACCCTCGGTAATAACATGCCAAAGATCAATGTCTTTTGATTTTACATATGTTTCGAATCTTGTTTTCCAATATATAAAATAATCGGTTTCGAAAAGTGGTAGTCTTTGCATAGATTGCCCTTCTAGATATTTGTCGGAATCCATTGATCGATTCAAGTTTTAAAATACAATATACTTTAAAATCTTGACTGACGTGGCTTCTGATACCAATTTTGGGAAACTACAAGGGGGTTGAATAGTTTACCGGTTTTAATTTCTTTTAAAAATCTTGTTTTAGAAGTTTGCTATTGGAAACTTTGATTCGAACTCTATGTGTAATCAATCAACACCAATATGAACTACACACTAATCTAACAAATGGTAAATAATAAAAGTAAAGAGTAGAGTTGGAAAGATCAAACCGAGACAAAGGATTTATAGTGGTTCGGCTACGAAGCTCTTCTTCGCCCTACTCCACTCCCCGGGTACCACACTCGAGAGTTTCAAACACTATATCAACAACCTCCCTTCAGGCGGAGAAAACCGTACACGTCGCTTATCCTATTACCGACACTAAGCTAGATGTCAAGTGCTAATCTTAGCTAGCACCAATCTACCAAGGTCCACGTGACCAATCACACAAGCCCAATGGCTACACGAGATCACCAAGATCTCAACACGATCACAATGATCAACACTCTCTCAACTAACACTAATCTATCGACCCTTGATCTTCTTGATCAACCACACAAGCCCAATGGCTTTAAGAGATATCCACTATCTCTATAAGATCACACTTGATCTTCACTCTCACTCACAAAAGATAAATAAACTTGATGTATGCTATGATACAACAAGGTTGTAACAAGTGTTACAAAAACCTAACAACTATAACTCTTGTATCTTCTTGAATACTTTGAGTTCTTCTCTTGCTAATGAAGAGGAATGATAACACCTTGTATCAACTTGGATACTTGTGTTCTTCTCTCGCTAATGAAGAGGAATTATAACACCTTGTATCAACTTGGATACTTGTGTTCTTCTCTTGCTATTGAAGAGGAATGAAAAGGATCTCTTGGTGGATGATTGGATCACTCTTGAAACAAAAGAAAACTAATCTAAATGATCTAAAGAAGAGAAAGGTGTGAGAGGTTTAAACTCAGAAGTTTTTATGTGTGAAAGGGTGCCTAAAATCTGTGAAAGGGGTTGGTATTTATAGGCAAAGAAAATCTGAACGTTAAAGAAAAAATAGTACGGACAGCTCCACTAAACATGCCACGGCTCCACTAAATTTAGTGGAACCGTGGAGCCGTCCTAGACTAGGACGCTCCAAATTTTGTCTTTTCTGGTGAAAACTTATTTGGGGAAGGTTGGAGCCGATTTTGGGGGGGGAAATAGCTGTTGTGATTTTCAAACATATTTTTCCATTAAAACATTTCTTAATAATTCAAAAATAATTTGTCATATGTATTTTTGAAAAAAAATGTTTTGTCCCATTAAAATGTGAAGTCTCAAAACACAAATTCACTTCTTTGATCATTTGTCAAGTTGTAAATTTGTTCTAGAGTGATTTGCGTAGAAACGGGATCTTTCGATTAAAAACTTGTTTACGTTAATTTTAACGTAACGTGATTTCGCATTTTGTCATCCTCAAAACGTGAAGTAATCGAAAGATATAAATAACGTTTTTAGAACATTATTTGCATCAACAAATAGGATTAGTATACTAACTAATCAAATTAGAACACCATCTAATTTATTGATCATAATCAAATAGAACCATTGTCATAATCATAATCAAGAGAATTGTGCAAAACTAGTCTAGGAAATGTAGTTTTTAATATATTGAATTTACATCATCATTATTTGCTTGCTATTAGAATCGTTAAATAAGCACGATATTATATTCAAAACTCACATCCCAAAAACTAAACAAATCCTAGTGAACGACATCGGCTTACCATATCATCTCTTACTACACACGGACGAGTATACTTGCTCGTATGTGTTTCGTTTGAATCCTTGGTAGATCGTGTTATAAATTTAAAACTTGCACTCTAACGGGCACATCAGTTATCTTGGCATAAGCTGTGCATCCGAATATTCTTAGGTTTTCCAGATTTGGTTTTCTGTTGTAGAGTGCCTCATATGGAGTTTTATCTACCAGGGCTCTTGTAGGTTCCCTGTTTAGTATGTAAATGGCGTGTCTAACTGCTTTCGCCCAAAAAATTAATGGTAACTTCATTACTTTCATCATACTTCTTGTGGTTGATAACACTGTTCTATTTCTCCTCTCCACTACTCCATTTTGTTGTGGTGAGTAATGTGCTGTCAACTGTCGTGCTATTCCATTTTCCTTACAGTACTTGGTGAATTCATTAGATGTAAATTCACCCCCTATATCTGTTCTTAGCATCCTTAATTTCAGTCTCATTTCCATCTCAACTTGTTGTCTAAATTCCTTGAAAGTGTTCAATGCCTGATCTAACAAGAAACGTGTACAGACGTCCTTCTACTAGACACTTTCTTGTCATCTTGTTGATGTCATCAAAATTCAGATGACCTAATCTAGCATGCCATAACCATGCTTGGTTATCTATATTTGCTAAGAGACATATAGGTGCTTCTATTTGTAATCTAATACTGTAAAGTCGATTCTTAGATCTTTCTACCTTCATCAACAACTTCTTCTTCTTATCATACAAAGTCAGTTTGTTTCCATCCATGATGATCTTACAACCTATCTCCGTAAGTTGTCCTAGACTTAGTATGTTGCTCTTGAGATTTGGTATGTAGTATACATCCGATACTATCTTTTGTTCTTGGTTCTTACAACCTAACAATATAGAGCCTCTACCCTTTATCTGTACATACGATCCATCTCCGAAATGTACACGTCCTGTTATGCTTTCGTCAATATCCCTAAAATGACTCTTGGTTCCCGTCATATGGTTACTTGCACCATTATCTAAATACCATATGCTTGCATCTTTTGTAGCATATTTTCAGGGTTGAACTTGTCCTTCATTCAATAGAACTTCCTCGTGTTCAGTTTCGTGTGTAGTCATTAATAGTGATGGTTCATCGTCTTCTAAGATAAGGTTTGATTGAACCCGAGTTGTCGATGTTTCTCTGTAGTTCTTCTTATAATGTCCAAGTTTTCCACACTTGTAACATTTTATCTTGTTCATATCCCACTCACGTTTATTCCTATCTGATTTTCCTTTGTGAGTTGAGCTTTCCTCCTTTGAGTCATATTTGTTTCTATTACTTTGCCAGTTTCCTCGTGAAGAGTTTGATCTACCTTTGCGATTACCGAATCGTCTACCTCTTTTCGAGTGTTCGCCATGTGCGAATAGTAAGTTTTCCTGGCTTTCCATTTGTCCTCCTTTCCGGAATTTTATTCTTTCCTCAAATGCCTTGAGTTTTCCAATGATCTCGTCTAAGGTAATATCGTCAAGATCATTTGTTTGTTCTATGGATGCTACTATTTGAATGAATCTATCTGGTGTGGAGTCTAGTAGTTTTCGTACTAAAAGTGATTCATCAAGTGTCTTTCCTAATTCTCTTGCCTTAGTGGCATAGCCGTTTAATTTAGCCCAATCATCAATGATTGTAACCGTGCTTGCTACACTCTTTCTTCTCCAACGTGTCTCTTCTTTAATGATTCCCATAGCTCCTTTGCCGTTTTACAACCCGCTACTTGTAAAATTACATCTTCGGTCAATGCTTGATATAGGAAGGCCGTCGTTGCCTTATCCTTTTTATCATCTACTTGCGTATTTTCCTTAGATTCTATCGCTTCCCATAAACCGTGTGCTTCTAGTATAACCTTAATTTGTATAGCCCAAACGGTGTAATTTGTGGTTTTCAATTTAGGGCATTGATATTGTGCGATAGGTGTTACGGGTTTTGGTGTCGAAGTGTTACTTGTATCTTCACCAGACATCTTATATGGATTTATGATCTTCACTTTCTAATCGTATGGGAATTTTTCTAACTAGTATGGTATTTCTACTAATATGGGAATAGAAATAGTTTTCCGGGAATCCTAATAGTATGGGATCAATAAATAGTTCTCGGGATTTCCTAATAGTACGATAATAAAACTTCTATACTACTTATTATAATAGAAATCCAGAAATTTGACTTGTGACCTCGTTGCTGAGTTAAACACAAACGTATTCCCTTATCGTGTGTCGATATGTAGACAATTATACTGACCGGATCTACATACACTCCTTGTGTTAGATGTGATACGTAGAATTATACTTAGTCTAGCACGCGGAATTTACTAGCTAGCACTTAGAAGACCTTATATGTTTTGTATGAATTGAATGAAACAAAGAACACAGAATAAATAACTTCCAACGATTCAATATTATTAGCAAATAATACGAGTGATCTCCTATCACTAGGGTTTACAACCTTGAATCTTTCTTTAATACGTATATGTGTTGTGTTCGTGTATATAAACCTTAACCTAGGCAATCCTTTTATAGACCAAGGATTCCTGTACAAGATAACTATCAATCTATTCTTATACGATATACACAATATATTTTCCATAATTATCTACTTTACATAAATCATAAACCGTCTTAACTACTTCACTCGGCAGTCTTAACTTCTTCACTCAGCAGTCTTAACTGCTCATGTCTTCAACACTCTTCAGCAGTCTTAACTTCAATCTTCAACAGTCCTAACTGTTACCTCCAACAGTCTTAACTGCTTAAGCTTAATTCCTAACAATCCTCCCCTAAACTTATGATTTCATTCCAATCATTAAGTTTCTTCTAATTAAGCTTCTTCTTCTTAATGCTGAAAATTCTTTCAAACACCCATCAAGCAAATCTCTTAGATCTAGCTTTAACTTCTTGTGCAAGGTTGAACATCTTCTTTACCAGCATATTAGCCATCTCAGACTCTTCATTAGCTTCTAGTTTAGCAAATACCAGCTGTAGAACCTAAGACCTTGATAGATCTTTGAGCGCTCGTGGATCATTAGTAATGTTTATGTAATCACAAACACACTAATAGAAAGTCTCTACTACTTGTATTATAAAGCGGAAATCAAACACAAGCAAGAACACAAATTACTAAGAACGTTTGATCCTCTATGGATCTTTTATTAATACTAAGAACTTGTTTTTCTAAACTCGTACATAATACATAATCATATGTTCCTTTTATAGATAAGGAACCCTAAATCGTTTCACTAGAAACCCTAAACCGTTTCACAAGAAACGTATCTTCTAAAAACTAAACAAGATAATCATAATAGTTTCCTAATAAAGCTCGTACATATCCTAACTAATAATAAAATACGCGGAATATCTATATCAGCAGAAACAAACTACGCAGAATCTCTACTTCCGCAGAAACACTTCTTCAGCAGAATCCAGCTCTTCAGCAGAATCCATCAGCAGTATTCTTTAGCAGAATTCTTACTTAGCAGAATTCCCAACAATCCTCCCCTAATCTTGAATTTGACATGGTTAAGTTCAAGATTCTTGATAGATCTTAAATACTTCAGAAAAAGAGGATTGACTTCGAACATCAGCAACAAAGAATCAAATGAACCATATCGCTATGAATGGAAAAACTTTAAACTTCAGGTCTTTGCAGCAACAAATGACATAATGTACATCAAAACATATAAGTTTCATACTATTCTCATCACTTCCAGGTGTTTTAACTCCTGTGAGAGGTGAATCATTGAAAATAATGGATTTGATGTCTCTTTACCAATAGCCATTACTACTAGAGTAGCCAAATGTTTAAGTTCGAAAACTATGGTACACTGATAACCATATGATTTTTAGCAAATCATCAGCTATAAATGGATTTGAGATGTCTTTACCTGTAGCCGTTTGCTCAGGACTAGTCAATTCTTGGTTTCAACAGAACCTTGGTGAATTGAATACCAAATATGGATACCAAATGTCTTTACCACAAACCATACTTTTTTGGACTAGCCAATTCTTTGGATCCCAGAAAGGGTTACATCCATGGTGAATTGAGAACCATTTCAACTCTCAGGAATGAACCATGGGTGAGTTGAAGTACCCTATAGCTTTGAGCAAGCTATTACAGCTATCAACAGATTTGATGTGTCTTTACCAAAGTTGTACCCTTTGGACTAGCCAACTCTTTGATGGACACAAGTCACATCTGGTGAGTTGATAACCATCAACAAAGTGATATACAACAAACCTGCAGAAAAGTTAGTACAAATATACAATGTTTTTTTTTTTTTTTTTTTTTTTTTTTTTTTTTTTTTTTTAACTAAGAAATAAATGAAATAAAAGAAAATAAGATACAAAAATAATACAAAATACCAAAATCAAGTAGAAGCTTTGTGTTGCAGAAGCTTGGACTTGATTAACCCAACCAGCTGTTCAGCATGAGTCTCATCATTGGCCACTGGATCAGGAGGAACTTCCAATTTTCTTCTAAGCATACGTTTCATCAGAGTAATGGACCAAGGATAATGCTGATCAGAAAACATACATACCCTAATGCCAGACATTGTTTCAACAACATGCACATAAGGCATAGGGTAAAACCTCCAAGTATCAACCTTCCATTTGTGTGAATTCTCCCAAATTGAGTAGCCTTTTCCATTAGGAGAGTGAGAATCAAACAGAACTTGCAGATCTCCCAATAAGTACAAACCAGCACCCTGTGGTGTATGAGAGGCATAATACTCTGTGACTAGTCTATAGAGAGTATGCAAATCTTGCCTATCCACCAAGTGAAGTATCTCTTGCAAGAAAGTAAACTCCATATAGGAATGATCTTGCCTAAAGATGGTGTTAATCTGTCCATCTGTCAGCGTCCATTTGACCAACACATTGTAAGAACCCTCAGGAAATGTCTCAGAAGAACCCACTTTGATAAAGGTTGTATCAGCAGCCTTGAGATCCACATGCTTAGAAGAACTCCCCTTATGAGACTTATGTGCTTTAGAAACCTGCTTCCTAGCTAATCTCACTGATCTTCTGATGGCAATATGTCTTCTGTGTGCCATCCTTTTCTTCCTCCTTCCAGGTATATAGATCCCTATAGGACTAACATTTTCAGATGCACCAGAAGCATCTTCAGAAGGAATAGAAGATGTAGGAACAGAACCACCTGCTTCATGCAACTTCTCAGTATCCTCTCTGGCCTTTCTAGCCTCAGCAGTTTCTAGTTCAGCTTTCCTCACCAGATCTGCATTGTAGTTGGAAATAAGTGATCCTTCTTGTTCCGCAGATGCAGAAGAAGGAATGGTAGCAGCCTCAGTAGAAGTGTCAGCAGCACTGGGTATAGCTTCAGAAGAAACAGGAACAGAAAGATTCTTAGGAACCATTGATGGTTGTTTCTCAGAAGATTCCTCAGTAAAAATAGTAGATGCTGCAGCAGATTCAGCAGATTGGTTGCCTTCAGGAGTTGCCTCAGCAAAAACAGCTTGAGTGTGCAGCTGTTCTTTATCACCAGAAGATGAAGTACCAAGCTCAACTGTCTTGATCCTTTTAGCTTCTGGAGCATCCATACTTGCAGTAGGCCTCTTCAATTGAGTAGGAGGTGAGTGAATAGCCTTCATAATCTTATTATATATTCGATGCAAGTCAGATTTAGGTAAGGCCCAGACTTGCTTCTTGGTCAAAGCAGAGTTATATACAGAAGTATATTGGTGATAGACCACATTTCTCATATAATTCTTCGTTTGTGCCTCAGTCTGAGTTTTATCTCTCTTAGCTTTGGCCTTCTGTGCAGCAATAGCCTTTCTCTTTTCTGCTGCAGCTTTCTTCTTTTGTTGACCAAGAGCCACCATTTGTGCAGCAAAGTTGTCACTATCAAAATCAGCTCCCAAGATGCTTTGAGCCAAAGTAGAATTGGAAGCAGCTTGTAGAGTATAAGAATCCCATTGCTCATCAGTAAAATGAACTGATTGCTCATCCAGTTCTCTTTGCCTTTCAGGAGGCAAATTTGCAGTAAACTGAGCTGTCATCTTTTGTACCAATGCTTAACTCTTCATCATATCGTCATACTCTTTCACCAGTCTAGCTTGCTCCTTCCTCTCTTTGTCACTCACAAGATCTGTACCAAGATCTTCATCAACCATCACTCCTTGCTCATTGCCAGAGATGTCAACACTTGGAACTTGAGTAGCAGGCTCATCAGAAGAATCATTATGAGAGATATCAACAATAGGAACTCTGTCAATATTCTCAGAAGAAACACAAAGAGAAGCATCAGCAGAAACATGTTGAGTGGTAGTATCAACATGTGTAGTAGAAACCTCAGCATCAGGATTCAAGACAAAAGATCTCCCAGCAACAAATACTTCAGGAGAAACTTCAGAAGGTGTGATATCAGCAGAAGCAACATCAATCATTGATTCATCTGTCTGAAAATGATCACCATCAACTTATTCTTGAACAACATTCAAACTTGGCATCTTAGAATCCTTGCTCAAATACTGTCTTCCCCTCTTTCTATAGAACTGGATCTGCTCTTTTGGTTGTGATGATTCAGCAGCTTTGGGTGAAAAAGTATGAGTCTGCTGAGCAGCTTCAGCCAATATCTCAAGAGAATCCAACTGTACATCTTCTTGTTCTTCATCAGAGACATACACAAACTTCCTTTTCTTTGTCTGTCCAAGTTGAACTTCTAACTCCTGAACCCTCTTTCTCAACACCACAATCTCACCACCAAGTGAGGATTTGGTATCTGCGAGCTCCTTCTTCAACTTCTCAACTTCTTGAACATTCCTGTTGAGCAAATTATATAGAGAAGTGAGTGTAATAGGGTCCTCAGCACCACCAGCAGATTGCTCAGTGGTTATGGGAGCTTCATTGGGCCTTTCAGGAGAAACAGTAATATGCTCAAAATTAGGAGAGCTTTCATCAATTGGTTCTCTAATAGGGCTAGGTGTGGACAGTCTAGTAAACTCAGGTCCAAGAGGTGAAGGTACTTGAGTATCAAGAGACTGAATTGTCTCCTCAACCTCAGGAACAAGCTCATCAGGAGCAACATGAGTTGGTGTTGGACTAGGACTAGGTGAAACATGTAAAGGTGAGGGTGTAGGTTGGTCAGGAGAAACAATTGGTGTTTCAGCAGTTGTGGAAGGACCCTCATCCCTTTCCACTGATGGATTACCATCAGCAGTAACACTTGGAAATGATGGAGTACCATCATCAGCAGCATTGGGAGATGGTGGAGCACCAGCAGCATTACCCTCATCAGCATCATCATTGCCATGTGGCAACATAGCTGGTAGCAGAGGGTGATGTGCCCCAACATAGTGAGTTTTCATTGAAGCAAACAATTTAGCACTAAGAGCTCCTATGGGATAATGGCCTCTGTCTTGGGTGTTTATGTCTAAAATTATTTGAAGAAACCTAGGGTACATGAGAAACTTATGCTTTTTCTTTTGAATATTTTCAACCATATTATCAAAAATAAACTTAGAGAAATTATAAGTTAAACCCTGTGATAGACATACTATACCACAACCCAATTGGGTAGAGAATTGATCCCATCCTTCAAACTTGTTGCTAATGCACTGAAGCAATGTGTGCACCAAAAACCTCCACATAGGGCAAAACTTGTTCTTGAGCCACATAACTGTATCCGTACTTTGATAACCAGCAGCTCTCAGCCCAGCAAGTATCTCACCAGAGTTGGTGTGATAGACACCACCTTCATCATCCAGTTGCAATCTTGTCCTTATCAACGACTCAGTCACCACATACTCTGCTCCATCAATCATTGCAACAATCTCTGTGTCAGAACGTTTTTCAGCAGATGCCCAAAATTGCTTGACCAAAGATTCATGTACCACATCTGGATAATGAGTCAGTGCATAATGAATCTTGGAACGCTTCAAGAAATCCACCATAGGTTCATACATTTCATGTCCCTTTGCTTTTCCCAGAAAAGCAACTTTGGTGTGATCCTTCTTAAATTGAAGTGCCGCCATAGAAGAAAGTTTGAGAATTGGTTATGAATCGAGTAAATGGTTGAAGGGTTTAAATTGGTGGAAAAGTGAATCAGTTGATTTTGGGCAAAGATTATGCGGAGTAGGTTATAAATAGAAGTTACCAAATATGGTCAAGAATATCGGAACTAATTGTTGACCGGATCTGACGTGTCAAGTAACTCCTACTAATTTCACAATCAACGCTCCAGCAGAATCAAGGTCAATCTGCTGATATGAGAAGTCAATCAGCAGAATCACCCTTTGGTAAAAATATCTAGGGTAAGTAACCGTTACACATTACCGTCAAACCGTAACTCCGTCTATAAAATAACCCCAAATCACAATCCACACATATCAATTAACCCCAATTACCATCAAACCCTCATCCAACCAAAAGCAATCATCAACACCATGAACAACCAGCCAGAAGTAATTGATCTCACCTCTGAGTCATCAGCAGACTCAGGAGATAACATTCCCCACTCATCACCAAAACACCAAGCCTCCCCATCATCCTCACGACCCTCCCGTAGAAGGTATGGTCGTACCAAAGAACAAGCCCGAAAGAGAAAACATGATGTGGGCTCATCAAGCAGACCAAACAACCCACCCAAAACTCCATCATCATCATCCACTGAGGATACTCGTCCGTTATTTCGATACCCCTATCAAGATGAACCTCGTCCTTTGAAGTCCCCCTTTCTCCCTTCATCTGAAGATGATAGTGTGGTGAATCCAAGTGATTCATCTAGGGGCTCTGACGACTCCACAGAGCGTCTAGAGCCAATCTTCAATAGATTGGTGAGAGAGGAAGAGGAGAAGGAAGCAGCAACAGCAGGTGGAGAGAGTCCCCAACCTTCACAACCCCAACCTAGGCCACGCACCAGAAATCCACCACTCCCAGTGACAAGGGAGGTGGTTATTGGTCTTCCTGCTCCAAGGTCTGGTGTTTCATGCCATAGAAACAAAGGAAAGGGCAAGGGTGCAGAGGTGACCGGAAAAGGAAAGGGTAAAATGGAGTAGGTGATGATGATATGTTGCCAAGGACCAAAGATATAAAACTAGGTTCTTCAGCATCTTCATTCCTGGTGATGCATCTCCAACAGCTTTTGAAACCATGATGATAGGATCTAGAGTCTGTGTAGGTTATCTTGTATAGGAATGGTCTTTTATTTCAATTTGAAGTTGTTTGCAAGCTGTAATTTCTTTGAATGAATGAACAACTTTTCTTTTATCTATCAATGATTGTCACTTGAACTGTGCTTCAGCACTTCCATTCAGCAGAAACAATCTTTAGGCTTACTTGACCATGTCCCATTTAACCAATCTTGGTGAACTTCAACTTAAGATCAGCAACTACACATCAAGGCATTCTGCAAAACAGACACATAACAGCAAACAAACAAAACCAAACAAAACTTAAAGTACATTAGTTGGTTAGTGTGTTAGCAAACATAATCTACAAAATATTACAAGTTTTACAACAACAATCCTCCCCTGAGGCTAATGCCTCCCCTCAAACTGTGCAGTTAAGGGTTAACCATCCCAATATGGACAACTAAGTGTTGAAACCTAGGTCCATCAAAAGCCTTAGTCAATAAATCTGCCACATTATCATCTGTGTAAATCTTAATCACCTTTATCAAATGTTTTTCATATGCATCTCTTATATAAAGTGGTGCCTGATCTCAATATGCTTAGTTCTATTATAAAAAACTAGATTTTTAACTATGCATATGGTGCTTTGATTATCAATAAAGATTGTGGTGTTCATAAAATTAAACCCATAATCCAACAATTGATTTTGTATCCAAAGAACCTGTCCACAACAATTGGCAGCAGCAACATACTCTGCTTCAGTAGATGAGGTAGCAACAATAGTTTGTTTCTTGCATTGCCAAGAAATCAATCTTCTTCCAAGAAATTGGCAACCTCCAGTTGTGGATCTCCTATCCAGATTTGCACCAGCATAATCACTATCACTATATGCTTCCAACTTAAAAGGAGACTCTTTTGGGTACCAAAGACCTAAGTTGGGTTGGCCTTTGAGGTACTTGAAGATCTTTTTGACTGCATTCAAATGGGAAGTAAGTGGAGTGACCTGATTTCTAGAACAAGCACTCACAGCAAATGTAATGTCAGGCCTTGAAGCTGTCAAGTACATCAATGACCCAATCATGGATCTATATAGGTGAACATTTACTGCAGGATCTGGTTCAAGACTGTTCTTTGGTTTTGGAGCTTCATAAGGTGTAGTGGCAGTTCTGACATTTTCCATATCAAACTTCTTCAAGATATCTTTCACATATTTATCCTGACTGATAAAGATACCATCTTGTTTCTGCTGAACTTATAGACCCAAAAAGAAAGTAAGCTCCCCTATGGCACTCATCTGAAACTCTCCCTTCATCAATTCCTCAAACTCCCTGCACCAAGCTTCTTTAGTGGAGCCAAAGATAATGTCATCCACATAAACTTGCACAAGAATGATGTCTCTAGAATTCTTCTTAATGAAGAGTGTTTTGTCAATGGCACCTCTTCTGTAACCATGCTTCAGCAGAAATGCAGATAGCCTAGCATACCAAGCTCTTGGTGCCTGATGTAGTCTATAGAGAGCTTTTACAACCTTGTAAACATGTTTTGGATTATCTGGGTCTTTAAAACCTTTGGGTTGAGTGACATATACCTCCTCTTCAATTTCACCATACAGAAAAGCACCTTTCACATCCATCTGATATACCATGAAACCCATATAAGATGCATAGGCCAAGAAGATTCTAATGGCCTCAACTCTAGCTACTGGAGCAAAGACTTCATCATAATCAACTCCTTCCTCTTTTCTGAACCCTTGAGCCACCAATCTTGCTTTGTTTTTTACCACAATACCCCTTGCATCTCTTTTATTCTTCAAAATCCATTTTGTCCCAATTGCAATCTTCCCTTCAGGTAGTGGTACCAGTATCCAAACCTTCTGATTCTGGAATTGTTGCATCTCATCCTGCATTGCTTCAATCCAGCTTGAGTCTTCAAGAGCTTGAGTAACACTGGTTGGTTCCACTTGAGAAAGAAAACAAGCAAACAGACAATGCTTAAAGTCTGTGTGATTGTCCCTTTGCTGATTTGAGACATAGGAAAGAAAAGCCACTTGACCATACTTAGAACTTTTCACAGTACTTCTAGTTCTAACAGGTGCTTGAGGATCACCAAGAATATTGGATTGGGGATGAGCAATGTTGATCCTTTTGGTAGCATTGGGGTTGACATCAATTGTGGTGTCAAGATTGTTCACATTGGGTCCAAAATCACTGTCATAGGAGGCTGAGTTGAAGATTCCAGCTTTGGGTTGGTGATTCCCAAGATCAGAAGGACTTGGAAAACGTGTATATGGCTCTTCAAAGTCTGTGGACACACTAGGAGAAATGGGAGAACCTTCAGGAGAACTGTCAGCAGAATTGGTGATGTCAGGGGAAACAGGAGAACTATCAGCAGAATCCTGGTTTCCACTGACTGGTTGTGCTGACTCCACACCAAGTCTTTCAGCTTCTTGATTGGCTGCATGCTCCTGCTTCTTGAGTCTAGCAAGGTCCTCTGCATAGTGTGACTCATCTTCAATCTCATCAGAAGTTTCTTTAGAGCTATCACCTGCAAAATGGTTAGGAGAAAAAGAAGGTACAACAATTGTTTGTTCATCATGCTCAGACTCACTATCTGAGTCATCATCCAGGGTACCTGCATTGTTAGTGGGAGACTCTTGAGAACCTGCAGATTGGTTAGCAACATATCTAGTATAGCCCAAGTAATCAGTTAAGTAATCCAGGTCAAAATACCAAGCATGACCTTGACCCTGAACATTAGGCTTGTCTTCTAGGTATCTCAGGTTAAGGGTCTCCTCAATCTTTTTAGCATTTAAATTATATACCCTATAAGCCTTACTATGTGCTGAATAACCCACAATATACCCCTCATCAGCTTTCTTATCAAACTTTCCTAGTGGATCACTAGTGTTCAAAATGGTCACTTGACATCCAAAAGGTTTGAGATAATGAATATCAGGAACTTTCCCAGTGAGAAGTTCATAAGGTGTCTTGAAATGAGGTCTAGTGATGGATACCCTGTTCAAAACATAACAAGCAGTGCTTACTGCTTCAGTCCAGAACAGAGTGGGTAATTTAGAGTCTACAAGCATGGATCTTGCTGCCTCTATTAAGGTCCTATTCTTTCTTTTAGCAACCCCATTTTGCTGTGGGGTTATTGGATTGCTATAGTCCCTTTTTATCCCTTTAGACTGACAGAGGTCTATTAAAACAACATTTTTGAACTTTGTCCCATTATCACACCTTATACCTTTAACCTTTTTGTTTAGCTGGTTTTCAACAAGGGTAATGAATTCTTTTAAAATTGGAGATGTTTCATCTTTAGTTTTCAAAAAGAATACCCAACAAAACCTGCTATAGTCATCAGTGATTACCAGGCAGAAGTACTTGTGATCAATACTTCTGATTTGAGTTGGACCAAAGAGATCCTTATGCAGCAACTGGAGAGGTTCTGAGATAGTTCTCACAGCAGTAATGGCTTTGTATGAGTCTCTGTGTTGCTTTCCTTTGTTGCAGGCAACACAATTGTGCTCATTGGTGAAGACTTTGGAAGGAAGACCATGAACTAGACCAAGTTTAGAAAGCTTGTTAATGGTCTTGAAATTCACATGAGCCATCCTTCTATGCCATTTTGTAGACTCATCCAGGGATGCTTTAGCCACCAAACATGTTAGGTCACCTTCAGGTTGAACATCATTCAAATTGAATGTGTATAAATTGTAACTTCTGGGAACTCTCAGCAGAATTGTTGTATCTTCTGGAAGTTTGAAGTCTTTAGAGAGCACAAGACATTCATCCTCAGAGAAGAATACTTTGTTCTTGGTGTCACAAATTTGTGATACTGAGAACAAGTTGAAATGTTGTAGTTCCTTCACATAATACACATTCTCAAAGTCCAAATTAGGTGTTCTGATGGTTCCTTTCCCAGTGATTCTACCATCTCCTCCACCAAAAGTCACATTGCCTCCTCCTTCAATGGGTAAAAAATCATGCATCATCTTTATGTTTCCTGACATACTCCTGGAATAACCACTATCTACTATGCCTACTTCTTTACTTTTCAGAGGATGATCCTACAATAACAACAAAAATATACAAAATATAAGTACACTTGGGAGACTCAAGTCATTACTGACTTGAGCCTGCCTTGTGGATCATAAGAGTTAGGCCATGTAGATGTATAAGATCCTCCATTGTTCTTGGACCTGCTATGAAAATTAGGTCCATTTTTAGTCCAAAAACAACCTGCTGAGGGCTTAACAGCAGTATCCCAATATCCCCTACCCACATACATTGGGTCAATAAATCCAGGCCAATAACCATTCTGAAAGTATGAACTAGTTGGTCTCACATATGGTCTAGCAACAGGTCTTCTCCCAGCAGATGGAGAATGTCTATCAGCAGAATTGCTGGTCTTATGAGTTGCTTGTGGAACATATGGTGGTATATCCTTAACATTATTCCACATTGGTCTAGGTTTATTTTGACCACCACATACACCCAATCTTTGCTCATGAAAATTACAATCCTTAATCAAATGAAATTTACTTCCACACACAAAGCATTTCTTCTTTTTAGAAGATTTATTAAAAGTGAAAGATGTTCCATTACATGGAAGATTATTCAAACCACTAACATTAACAGGATTGTTTTTGACAGAATTAAAAACATTTTTTTGCAAAGAATTAAAAGACAAGGCTTCAGAAGAAACTGTCTTGGACTTTGATTCCTCAGCAGCAACTCTAACAGACTTGTAGGGAGTCTTGGGTGTAGGCTTTGGTGAGGTCTTGGGTGAGGTCTTGGGAAGGTCTGACTTTTCACTTGAATCACAACTGGTAGTAGACCCTTAGTCAGAGGACTTGTCACTAGAAGAACAAGAGACAAAGTCAGTAGAATTAGAATCAGGGTCTGGCAAGTCACTTGACTTTTTGCCATAAAGATGGTGTGATCCATCAAAGTCTGTGGTGGTGTTGGTAGTGGGCATGAATTCTCCTCTAATAGGTCCAGGCACAGCATATAATTTTCCTTCTTTAACAAAATTTGCTAAGCCTGCTGGTGTAGATTTACCCATATCAAACCTAGCCTCTAAACCAACATATTTTTTAAAACCTAAACCTATACTAGAGTTTACAGGTTGACTATTATAGAGACAGTTAGATAACTTATCACCTGATATTAACCAAGTTTTATGACTAGCTACTTCCTTCTCTAGTTTCTCTTGTAGTTCTTGGTTCTCTAACTCTAGTTTAGCCTTTTTCTTTTCACAACATTTTAATTCATTTGTAGTACATGTTAAATCTCTCTCTAACACCCCTATCTTTTCATCATAAGCAACCTGATTCTTTTGAAACCAAATTTTTTGTCTTTCTAAAGTTTTTAAAGCCTGTTTGTAAGCCTCAACTTCAACATAACATTCATTATATTTAGGTTTCAATTCATCATATGCCTCCTTAAGTTCATTATATCTTTCACTACAACCAAAAACACAATTATGTACCTGAGAGATGCCCATAAAGGCAACTTGATCATGTTGATCCTCTGTAGTACAGCTTGCCAGCAATCCACTCTGCCCAGAAGCTTCATCATTATCAGGTTCATGTGCCTTCCAGTTAACATGGTCATCCAGAGTAACCAAAGCTCCAGCTTTCCCAGCTTCCACTTGATTATGCTGATAGGTAGTATACCTAACCTCATCACCAGCCTTCCTATCCTTGCACTCTCGTTTGAAGTGACCCATCTGTCCACAAGTATAGCATTTGATCTTCATCCTGTCAAATCTAGCTGGATCTCTTCCCTGGTAACCAAACTTTCTCCCAGACTTCTTTTCAAACCTCTGGACGTTCAATGTGAGCATGGCCACCTGCCACTTCAAGTTCATCTCTTCCAAATCCAGAGGATCCATCTGATCAAAATCCTCAAAAGCAAGTTGCTGCTGATGATCATAATTAGCAACAAAAGAGTGAAGTACATCTTCCAATACACCACTAGACTGTGGTTGTGAATTTGGTCTGGTGTTGGTGTAGGAAGATGATGCTGAGGAGCTTGGGCTTGAAGTTTGAGTCATCTTATTGGAGGTGGAGCTGACAAAAGCTGAGTAACTGGGAGTGGATGAACGAATGGGACTTCTAACATCGGGCTCAAGAGTTTTAAGCTTGTTGTAGAGATCATCAAAAGAGAGCATATCCAGTCCACCTTTAGCTTTGAGTACAATGCTCACTTGCAGCCAAGATGGAGGTAAAGATCGCAAGAACTTTGCATTGCAATCCTCATTGTCTGGCCTGGCCTTTAGCTGATTCAATTGACTCAAAATCCTATGGAACCTGTCATACCCCTTGTGGATGCCTTCTTCCTCAGAGACTTGGAATTCTTGAAACTGCTGTTTCAGCATTGATTTCCTCATCCTCTTTGACTCATCATTCCCACCAAATCTAGCCTTGATGGCCATCCAGATGTCCTTTGCATCCTGCATGTAGTGAAAGTCACCTATATGATCATCTGGAATAGCCTGAAGGAGAATAGTTCAAACTTTATTCTCTCTCTGTACAGCTAGAACCTCTTCAGCAGTTTTAGGACCAAGGATGGTAATCTTGCCATCAGCATCTTCGGTGTGCCTTTTCAAACTATTTCCCTTTTTGACAATTTCCCAAAGATTCCAATCAATATTAGTGATCCAGTTCTGCATCTTCATAGCCCACAATTCATACTCTTCCTTCTTGAGATATGGGAACTTTGCATTGCTGTTGGTGAGAGTGAGTTGTTGCATAGATGTGGTGTTATGGTTGTTGTTAACTTCTGATCCATCGTCTGATCCAGGCATTGTTTTGGTTGTTTTGATTGAGAGGGTGTAAAAGAAAAGATGTTCTTAGTATCACAGAGACTCTCCCGAGGCTCTGATACCACTTGTAGAACCTAAGACCTTGATAGATCTTTGAGCGCTCGTGGATCGTTAGTAATGTTTATGTAATCACAAACACACTAATAGAAAGTCTCTACTACTTGTATTCTAAAGCGGAAATCAAACACAAGCAAGAACACAAATTACTAAGAACGTTTGATCCTCTATGGATCTTTTATTAATACTAAGAACTTGTTTTTCTAAACTCGTACATAATACATAATAATATGTTCCTTTTATAGATAAGGAACCCTAAATCGTTTCACTAGAAACCCTAAACCGTTTCACAAGAAACGTATCTTCTAAAAACTAAACAAGATAATCATAATAGTTTCCTAATAAAGCTCGTACATATCATAACTAATAATAAAATACGCGGAATATCTATATCAGCAGAAACAAACTACGCAGAATCTCTACTTCCGCAGAAACACTTCTTCAGCAGAATCCAGCTCTTCAGCAGAATCCATCAGCAGTATTCTTCAGCAGAATTCTTACTTAGCAGAATTCCCAACACTAGCATTGTCAAAACACCTGGTCTGAGTGGATAGTATTTTTCAACCAGCATATATATCTCTATCCCTTCCTTTGTAGATACTCTGTGTACTCCACATGTACCAAATAACTTCCAAGAGATATCCTTGACTTGAGCTTGAAATATCCAAATCGATTCTCCACCATCTGGTTCATATATTCTCTTCAATTGAACCCATAGTTCTTTGTCTTTATCTTCAACTGGATCAATATCTCTGAATTTCTCTTTCACTAAACTCCAAAGTTGATTTAGATCTTCTCTGTCAAAGCCTTTAAGTAAATCTTCAAACAACTTATATCTTTCAGAAATATCTCCATGTCTAATAATTTTCCATCCCTTCATTCTACCATCAGTAAACACTTCCCAGTCAATAATTGAATGTTTGACCTGCAAAGGTTTAATGTAAGAATACTCTGGAATAATCACCATCATGCTTTTGATCTTCTCATTTGTTAATCCTTCTTCATCAGACTTTTGTTTCTTAGCAACTTTTGATTCCATAGATTCTGCTTCCCTCTTCTTACCTGTTTTGACACTTCTTCTTGGAGAATTCAAAATAGCATAAGTTTCACAGAATTCTTTTTCAATTATAGCATAAGACTTTCCCTTGAAATCTTTCATTAAGTAATTTGCTAAGTTCTTCAAATAATGCTTCATATCCTCAACAAGTTCCCTCTTTGTAGACTTTGTCTTGTACCCTGACTTCTGGCTTTCTCTAATTCTATGAATCAGATCTTCCCACTTTGTAACTCCATTCTTCTTGAGTATAAATTCCTTAAGCTCCTCTGTCTTCTCATCTTCATTTAACTCTTGATCTCTAAGAACCATAGAAGCTTGTGCTCTTACCATCATATCAGAATCCAGAAAATATTGCAACTGTTCATTGAATTCTTCTTCATCAACTTCATTTGATCTTTTTCTTTCCATGAATTCAGCTATATTCCTTATATCATCAGCAGCCATCTTCCTTGCAATTTCTTCATCATGAGCAATCTGAGCTTGTTTAGCTTCCTCATCAGCCCAATCATCTTCTTCCAATTTCCTTGCAACTTTTGCATCATGCTCTATCTGTTCTTGAGTTTTTGGTTTCAACCTTTTAAGCCTTTCAAGCTCTTGAACAGCAACCACTACTTCAGATGTCATAGGATTCTTACCTTTATCTGCTCTTCTCCTTTCATAAACTTGTTCATCAGAAGTTTCTTCAGTTTGAACTACTTGTTGTTCTTTCTCAGCAGTTTGAACTGTTTCTTGCTCTGTCCCTTGCTCTATTTCATCAGTTTGAACTGCTTCTTCATTTGGAACTGCTTGATGTGTTTCAGCTGTTTCTTCATGAACATGACCAGAACCTGAACCAATATCAAAACCTTTATCTTGTTCAGAATCTTCTTCATACCTCCCCTGAGATCCTGATCTATCCTTATCTTCAAATTTCCTCTCTTTACCAAATTTCCTCCCCTGTTTGGAAGAATTTTCATCATCCCCTTCAGAGCCATCTGAATCATCATCATCAGAAGAATCATCCAATACCACTCTTGCCCTTTTCTTCTTCAACTGTTCTTCAAGTTTCTTCACCCTTTTTGTTAGCTTTGTATAAACTTTGGCAAAAGTTTCCTTGTGAGCTTTGAATTCCTCCTTGGTTTGCTTTAGCTCCTTCTCCAAAGTATCAACCTTGTTTACTAACTTGGTACATAAAGCCGTCAATTCAGTTTGTGAAGAACTACCCTCATCACTTCTAGCTGTGTTACCTGCTATGAGAGGTGAATCTTTGGGCAAGGATTCAGTCACAACCCTAGTTAGACTAGGTTTAGACCTTCTCCTATAAGTGATAGGTGGTTGTTGGGTTGTTTCAAATACTTGAGTGGATGTGTGATGGGGATCAGTTGGAACTGCTGAACCTTCACCCAACTCAGTTTGAATCATTTGAGGAAATAATGGAACTGGTTCCCCTTGAAAAAGTTTACTAGCCATAGTCATATTTTGAAAAACCTTTGATTGTAGACTAGGCGTAGCAAAAATTTCAGTTGGTTATGTAAGCAGGTTTTTCTTTTTATTCAAAATTGTTTGAAAAAACCTGGGATACATTAAAAACTTTGTTTTACTATCAACATTTGATGCCATACCCTCAAAAATATATTTTGAAAAATTAAAAACTCTGTTTGTAGACAAACAAATGAGAGCAATAGCAATATTGCTACTGAACTGTTCCAAAGCAGTCTTTTTATTACTTAAACAACACAGAAGAGTATGTATCAAAAATCTCCATTGGGGTGAAAAACATGCTTTTTGAAAAGTCAATTTATGTTCAGATGTATTATACCCCATTTTTTCAAGTTCTTCCCAAATTTCAGTATTTAGCATAGTGTGGATACCATCTGAGTCATTTAATTTAAGATGTCTCCTAAGTATAGACTCGGTAACAACAAATTTAATGCTATCTACTTTAGTATGAATTTCTAAGTTTCCATCATCACTTTTCAAGATAGATGAATTCTGCCAGAACTGTGTGATGTGCGAAACATAAAGAGTAGGAGAAACAGTTAGAGCATACCTTATGTGAGAGTGATTGAGAAAATCCACAATCTCATAAAATTTTGGCCCATCTCCTTGCTCTGTTCTCTCTAAAAACGCAACCTGGTTGTGACGTTTAACAAAATCCAATCTTTCCATTCTTAGTAGAAAATGTTAGTTAATAGCCGTGAATAGTAATAATGGTAGGTGAAAAGATAGAAGATGAAAGTAATATTGAGAGTTTATGGAGAGAGTTAGGGTTTCAAGTTGACCGACTTAAAGAATATGGTAACTATTTATTTTAGTATAAGTATATAATAAAATAAAAGTTAAAATATCTATAAGAGGATCCCTCGAAATCCGTAATTCATCCAGTAAAAATCGCAACAAACCGCCAACGGCTAGTTTTTACTCCAAAATTAATTACCGACACGTCAGTCATAACGGCTAGTTGAACCGTACCAATATTTTGTACTAACCGTCTCAACTGTTGAAAAAAAATTTATTGAGCCGTCCCAACTTGTTGAAATAAGAATTTTAAAATAACATGGCTCAAACATAGTTTTTAGCAAACTATCAGCTATCAACGGATTTGATATGTCTTTACCAATAGCCGTTTGCTTTGGACTAGCCAACTCTTCACATTTAGATATGGTGAGCTGATAACCATACAATTTTTGGTAAATTGTCAACCATAAACGGATTTGATTAGTCTTTACCAGAAACCGTTTGCTCTGGACTAGTTGGTTCTTATGTGGATAAGACATGGTGAACCAATTACCATTTGTTGTATGCAAAGATCACATACTAAACTCCAGAACACCATTTAGTCCAAAACATCAAGCATTCATAATCCCTTGGTGTTTACACTCCAATCCTGCAATTGTTAGTCCAAAAACAAAGAAACCAAATACAAGCATATGACTAACAATGCATATAACAAGAAAAATTAGTTTTCTTGTCGAACCCAAGCCAAAACAGACTTAGGCTTTCCTCTAGCATCAACATAATTCATTCTTTTCAAAACAGTCTTCGCACCATTAGGTTGAATTGGTCTCCATACCCAATATGCTGAAGCATTTACACCATTACCCATGTTTCCCTTAGCAGTGTTTTTATTCACATCAGTACCAATTACCCTGCAAGCAGTTGGACCTGCTGGCTTGGCAGTTGTTACCTTAGGTTTCCAAACTTGGTTTTTCACCACTGCTTTCTCATAAAAAGTTCTTTTACCAGTTTTGTATGATGGTTTAAAAACATTTATTGGATTTTGAACTGGTGGCCTTGGGTGAATCTGTCTCATAGGTCTGACAGTCTGAACTGCTGGTCTAGCAGTTGGAACTGCTCTAGGTCCAGACCTCAAAAGAACTAATCTGGGTATCATCTTATCATTCCTAGGAGGAGTTTTAGGTCTCTCTAGACACATGCTCTTGTTTGAATACCCTCTAACATACTTATCACAAAAAGCTACAAGATGATCAAAGCTACCACAAGAGTAACAAGCTTTCCTATAGCAAACAAAATCCTTTCCTAATTGGTGGGATTTGAGGTCATTCCAATTCCTCTGGTTACCTCTTGGCTTGTTTGTGGTTCTATACATCTCTGCATACCTAACTGTTGGTCTAAAAGGTTTGGCATTTGAACTAGTCCTAACAGTCTCAGGTTTAACCATCTTTGGAACTTTTGGTTCCTCCACTTTAGCACTAACAGGCTTAACCACAGCTTGATCATCCTCATCATCAGAAGTCCATTCCTCAATTGTTGGAGCATCTGAGTCCTTAGGTGAGGACCTATCAGAAGACACCTTGTCCTCAGATAGTGATTTATCACTTGGACTAACAAACACAGGTTTATCAACTACATCCTTCTTAGGTTGAGGACCATAGTTAAGTTCAGGCAATTGAAATTCAGGGAGTCCTGTGTGTTCTAAGTCTATACCTTTGGGTGATGGAATTCCTCTATAAGGAGGTGGAACTGACTTATATCCTAGGCCTGACTTAGCTTTATTTTGAATCTGACTCTCAATTATCTTTTTAACACCTTGTGATGTGTATTCAAGTGTATCTACACTCATCTGAATGTTCTCCTTAGCCTTCTTAACCTGTTCTAGCTCATGTTTTAACACAGTGATTTCATTCTCTCTAAACATTAAGTCTCTCTTAACAATAATCATATCATCAGAAAACTTAGACTCATTGTTTTGATAATGAACAATTTTCTCTTCTAACACAGCTAAAGCTCTCTTATGATTTGCTAAGCTAAAAGCAGTTTCTTTTAATTCTTTCCACTGACTCTCATATCTTGTTTTAAGTGTTTCCAATTCTTTTAAAGATTCACAAGATTTAGAACATTTTGAAACTTGTACCTCAGAATCAGAAAATGCCATGAGAGCAACCTTTGTAGATGCTTCTGCTTCCTCCTCTGCAATATAGCTCCAGTCAAATCCTAAGCCATCAATAGCAACCATGGCTATCGAGCTTGAATCAGTAACCTCCACAACTCTTGACTTGTTTCCATATGCTCTACTCTTTCCATCTTGTTGACTTGGCAATCTGCACTCCCTTGAGTAATGACCTTTCTTGTGGCAATTGTAGCACTCAATCTTGGACTTGTCATACCCTGCAACATCATTACTGTTTATGACAATCTTCTTGCCAGTCTTCTTCAAGAATCTTCTAACTCTCAAACTGAGAAGAGAGAGCTGCCACTTAATATCCATCTCTTCAATATCATCTTCATCAATCTCTTGAAGATCTGAATGAGTCAACATACTTCCATTGTGCTGAGTAGTCAGGAATGCACAATAAGTATCATCATTCAAAAGTCCACTAGTATTGCTTGAGGTGCTAGCAGTACCAAGATTTGCACTAGCAGTTCCAACTGCTCCAGCAACTTGCACTTCTTCATCTGGACTTGAGGAACTGGGAGTTGATACAAAGGCCAAATTCCCTGAGCTTGAACTTGAACTTGATCCAGCAGACTTCTTAATCTCATGTTCAACTATCTTGAAGTTGCTATATAGATCCATTAGGCTCATGGAATCTATATCAGGCTTGTTTTTCCATACTACCACATACATAGCCCATTCAGAAGGTAGACTTCTCAGAAACTTTGAGTTGAGATCTTCCTGAGGCATCTCAATCCCTAAAACAGCCAGTTGACTCACCAACTTTTGAAGCCTATTGAACATATGATCCAACGACTCATTGCTTGTTGCAGTAAAGTTCTCCAACTGATGCTTGAGAAGGGTCTTCTGGGTTTTCTTGGTGGCTTCATTCCCACCATATCTTGCAACAATAGCTTCGAAAAGAGATTTAGCACACTTGAACTTACTAAAATTCAGCAACTGATAATTGGGAATAGTCATCAGAATCAAACTTCTAGCCTTAATATCATTCTTGTACCTTGCCTTCTCTTCATTAGTGGTTGGCTTTGTCTGCACTGTAGTCTCAGATTTACCTTCAACAAAAGTTGTTGTTTCAACAGGGGTAAAAGAGTTTCCATCTTCAAT
Organism: Artemisia tridentata subsp. tridentata; assembly: GCA_021014915.2. Lineage (NCBI taxonomy): Eukaryota > Viridiplantae > Streptophyta > Magnoliopsida > Asterales > Asteraceae > Artemisia > Artemisia tridentata. Next base: position 256,772,270 of record CP139501.1, read on the forward strand.
GATCTCCCATAGTGCATAATCTTGCACTTGAAAAAACTGCTCAATACGAAGTCTCCACATGTCGAACTCATTAGGTTTAAGCATAGGAAGCTTAGCAGCAATGTTGGTTATGGATGGTGTTGTTTCCATGTCCATCTTTGTTCTTATCGGATCTTCTAAATCTATGTATCAGCAACCTGTCTCTGATACCACTTGACCGGATCTACACACACTCCTTGTGTTAGATGTGATACGTAGAATTATACTTAGTCTAGCACGCGGAATTTACTAGCTAGCACTTAGAAGACCTTATATGTTTTGTATGAATTGAATGAAACAAAGAACACAGAATAAATAACTTCCAACGATTCAATATTATTAGCAAATAATACGAGTGATCTCCTATCACTAGGGTTTACAACCTTGAATCTTTCTTTAATACGTATATGTGTTGTGTTCGTGTATATAAACCTTAACCTAGGCAATCCTTTTATAGACCAAGGATTCCTGTACAAGATAACTATCAATCTATTCTTATACGATATACACAATATATTTTCCATAATTATCTACTTTACATAAATCATAAACCGTCTTAACTACTTCACTCAGCAGTCTTAACTTCTTCACTCAGCAGTCTTAACTGCTCATGTCTTCAACACTCTTCAGCAGTCTTAACTTCAATCTTCAACAGTCCTAACTGTTACCTCCAACAGTCTTAACTGCTTAAGCTTAATTCCTAACATATACCCACAACGCTTTTCTTTCCCTTGTCTCCGCGTTAATATTCCTAAATCCCAATAACTTGTTGTTTTCCTTTTCGATGTTCACCAAAAACTTGTTGTTGTTGCCTCGGTGTTTTTCCAAACCAATTCACAAAACACAAACCTTCGGCTTCCCCTTTTATTTTGTGTCGAATTCTTTTCTGCCCAAACCAAACGAGTTCCTATTTCTGTTTCGGTATTCCACACTTCGTTCCCACGTTGGTGTTGTTGTTGTTTGTTTCTGTTTGAAGTCGTATCCCACACAAACGTGTCCTAGAACTTCCTTGTTCTTCTCGGTATTCTTCCAAACAAACAACTGGTTTTAGTTGTTATTTTTCTTTCGAATTCCAAGTCCTTTTCCACAAAATCCTTTGATACCTTCTCGGTATCCTTTTTCCAAAGAACTTTCTGTTTTTTTTCGTTGTTGTCGTTGTTCCTGTGTCGCTCCAAAGCGTTTTCCACAAACAAGTTCTTGAGTTCTCCTCTTGTTCTTTCTCGGTTATCTTGCAAACCTTCTCCACAACAACCCTTTAACCGCACGCTTACCAAGCGTTTTTCTTCTTCCCTTTGTGTTTGTTCACAACCGGTTACCCACAAAGTTTTCTCCCTTTGTTGCCGCGTTAGGCAGTCTCAACAAAGTTCTACAATATTGTTTTCTTCTTTCTTTGTTGTCGCGTTCCAGAAATCCCCAACAAAGTTCCTGTAAAGACCAAGATTCACGTTGAGGAGGTGGAGGAAACACGATAAACACGAACTAAAGATTAAACATTGAATATTCGGTTTATTGATTGCCGAGGTGTGTATGTTTTCTAAAGAGAGAAGTAAAGAAAACACACACACCTCATGTGTTACAAGTGAATCCCCAACCCTCCTACACAACTAGGAGGGGTATTTATACAAAGCTACAAGTCTAACTTAGCACTAATGACTAAACTAGTCCTTATACTTTAAATGCTATTGCAATTCCCACATATGACAAAACTTTAAAGCTAACAATCTCTCCCCAAAGTGATGTCATATGGGAATTGCTTACAATGTTCCCTACAAGTAAAATTCAATACAAAAACATGAGAAAGATCTTCAAACTTCATTACTTCATTCAGCTTGCATAATCTTCTCAGCCGCCATTTCTTTACTTGCAGACGAACTAAGTGAGCAAATCTAATTAGGGTTTTATTCAGAGTGCCCTGAGTGCTCTCCCCTAATTAGTGCTCTCCCCCAAACTGACAACCTCATATTTGAATGCCCTGAGTGCCCTGCAGTTCGAGGGAATAGAGTATCAACATCTTCATCTCACCAAATGCATCCCAGTTATTTTTCCCATGAGAGATCAGCCCGTACATTTCTCTCCCCTGCTGGTTACGATTTATCGGAATCAACATACTTATGTGCACGTGAAGTATGAACTGGAAGCACTTCATGTAATCCGTGAGAAGATGTAGATAAACCCAATCTAACCTCCTGTATCAAAAAAACGGCTTCATGTAGTGACTACTGATGGAGAAAACCCACTATGACGAACTTGAGACTGAAGTAGAATAACCCAAACTTGTGACTTAAACTTGCACGATAGTGTGACTAAGAACCTATACTGAGCACTACAACGTAACTCCTTAAAGCATAGGTCATTTCATATACCCATCCATCTTTCCTTATGTTATGACTCGAAATCCTACTTTATCATACCATAACCACTATAGATCGAATGGCAGTTAAAGAACTAGAAGAAGAGAATAATATAGAAGATGATATGATGGGGAATATGAGATGTAGAGATGAGGTGAGATGGTGGCAGTGGAGAAACCTGGAAATGTGTATCTATTAGATTAGAGAGAAATACAAGAAATACACACACTCTCTCTCAAAGCACACTTGCTAAATGAGAGAGTGTTTGGTTTTGTATGTTGGCAGCCACATCCAAAAGGCTTTGGATGGGCTTTTACATGGACCATGGGTGGGCTTATATGTTGCACTACACATATAATTAAGATGCTATCAATACTAATGCTATAAGCCCACTCTACTTAATACATATTATACATGATACTAAAGTTCAAAGCTACAAATGACCATCACTTCCAAAATAGCATAAATTCAATGCTAACACCTTAACTGTATATGAACCTCTCTTGAATTATCCACATCTTTGTGTGACATTGAGTACTACAACGTATCTTCTTTAAGTGATAGTTAGCTAGGTCTTCGTCCATCCACCCCTTGACCTATGAAAACTAGATAACCCAAGACTTAATCACTATTCCCATGAGTGCTCAAACAAGGATCTCGAAGAATCATGCATCCAACCAACCCCGATATCTTCAAGATACTAAGTACACGTACCCGAGATATTCCACTTCAACTTCAAATAAGTAATAATGAATCATCATCCTTGTAGTCACAGCTGATAAGTTGACCATTGTCATTTCATTGTGAATCTTGAACAGGATCTTTTTTTTTTTTTTTTTTTTTTTTGTCCGATATCTGAATTGGGAAAAGATCTCGGGCACAATTGCGATAAGGTTCTCGGATTGCATTTGCGATATCTGATGGAGCTTGATTTGCGATAAAATCTGACCAGGCCCAATTGCGATAATTTTATCGCAATTTGATTTGCGATAATTCTGCCAAAAGTTGAATTGCGATAAAATTGTCGGAATTCAAACTCTGATTTGCGATAGAGTTCAGTTTTGCAATTTCGACAAAATTGTCAAAATCCAAATTTGATACCTATCGCAATCTTGTACAAGATTGCGATAAAACTTATGGCGAATTGCGATAAAAGCTGGGTCCTTCTGAATTGCGATAACTGTCTTGTCTTTTAGCCACTTGCCCACTTGTTGTGCCCATGCTTTGTCAGACTTATCACTGACTTTTACCAACTTCTTCAATAATTCTTTTGAAAAGAATGATACGCCAAAGAAAATGAGTAAAATATTCACAAACAAATCTTGCTCAATCCTTTGTGATTTTAGTCGATCTAGCAACTTAGAACACAAAGTAAATCCAACCTTTAAACACAAGATTTGTGAGATAAACTAGCAAATCAACACAAACAACCCGTTAAATCACAAACAACCACAACCTTGAACCTTTATTTGTGCGTACGATTCCAAGAAACACAAGCAGTCCACGTTTTTAAGAGATAAAAACGCAACAGTTGGCATTTATGGAACAAGAACCGAACACAAAAACTTCAAAAAAACTCGACTGATGAACAGTAACGAGTTAGAACACACCAAAAATCACATATTTTACCTCAAATACACCACGATTCGCCAAGAATCTCCCAGGTTCGCTCATGATACCAATTGTAGAGAGCAAGATTCACGTTATGGAGGTGGGGGAACACGAACTAAAGATTAAACATGGTATAATCGGTTTATTGATTGCCGAGGTGTGTTTGTTTTCTAAAGAGAGAAGTAAAGAAAACGCACACACCTCATGTGTTACAAGTGAATCCCCAACCCTCCTACACAACTAGGAGGGGTATTTATACAAAGCAACAAGTCTAACTTAGCACTAATGACTAAACTAGTCCTTATACTTTAAATGCTATTGCAATTCCCACATATGACAAAACTTTAAAGCTAACAATCTCTCCCACCAATACGTTTGGCGTCCACGTTTGCAACTTTACACAAGTTCTGATCGTGCACTATCTCATATTTTGAATGCCTTGAGTATCCTAATTATTCAGGTGTCGTTTTTCTGTTTTGAAAACAACACTTTCCCACTGGGTCTCTTCCGTTCCCAACGTGTTCTATCTCTTTGTCGTTCACTGCTTTGGTATCCAAATGAGCGTAGGATTAAACGCTTGCTCTGATGCCAATTGTTGTCCCAATAAGTGAGTCGAAATATAAGTTGCAAAGTTTACTGAATAATTATTTCGTCTTACTTAATAACTGTTACATGTTCGAGTATATATATATACCGGTTCTAAGTGAACCATTGTGTCCCTTCGGTTTGTACATAACCGAATATAACTAACTAACTAACTAATTAACCGCCATAACTAACTAAACGGTTATAAACTATCTAACGTATACATTTAGTCCTTCGTGTTTTGTTATTTATATAGAAGCAATATCGAGATTATAGTTCGCATACTCTATATGCTCCAAATAACCAAAAAGAGGGAAATATAAGGGGAAAAAAACCTTCAAAATTGGGATGTTTCCTAAGCTCTTTGTATTCTTGCTGCTTGCTAGTCTATAGCTTCGTTATTACAATTTATTTGCCATTCAAAAAAATAAATAAATAAATAAATAAATAAAAATAAAAAAATAAAAAATAAATAAATAAATGAATAAATAGTACTCCTTACTTGATTATTTTCTGGGGTAGCTACTAATCCTTTATTAATAATGGTTATCCGGATTAAGTTTATACATTTACTTTGGTTGTTATGTTTGATTTATTATTTAACGGCTACACTTCCGGTTGTCATGCGGACTATTCTTTTTATATATGCTGACAGTAAAATATATAATCCACATGGAAACATGTCACGTATTGATTACATGAGCAAGAAAGGCAAAGAGATATGCAAGTGGTGAGATCGCCTTTAGTTTTGCTTATCAGATTGAGGTGTAAAGAGGTTAGCTTTCTTATGCTATAAGTTATAGTTTATGGTTATATGACGAGCATTTTCTGATATTTTCTACTCCATTTGTTAAACCAAAGTAGACTATTTATAGGCCATGTCATAAGTACAAATACCAATAGGTGATTTCTAGATATACCTTTACTGTCCCACAGGAAATTGAAAAGAAAATCAGCATACTGATTATGAAACTCTAATTGTCAATGATCTTTTTTTTTAAACCACATATGTTATTTTATAAATTACAATATATAAGAACTGACATAGTACAGTTTTTATAGATATGTGTTCATTTTACATACCAGCGACACCGATTCAAGATGTGTATCATAATATATTCAAGACTCGGTTATGCTTGCATGTTGATTGTATGACTGTGTAGAAATAGAACCTCTAATTATAGAAGAAATATAGCCTCTACTTATATGTTTGAGGATTAACAATATTTTATATAAACGTATATAGTTGATTAGCTATAAGCCTATAACATTGTATGTAAAATTAAGAGTAAAAATGTATGTTCCGTTGTATTGTTAGCTTTATAATTTACAGTATTGTGTTAGGCCTGTAATTTCGATCTTGTCGTTAATAAAGAGTAAAACAAATTGAAGTCTGAACTAATGATGCTCAAGTAGAACAAAATGAAATCTGAACTCATGGCGCCCAAAAATGAAAAGTATTTATATGTTAACAGCACCAAACAGATAAACAATGGGTGACTGCCTGACTGGTCATTAAAAATCTCTTAATCAACAAATATATTTACATTCTCTTCCCATTAGAAAGTAGCCTTACAATGTAATGTTGTATGATTAACATTAACATGAAGTCGAAAACTAATATTCTAGATCAATTGCTTAAGCAATTGTGACTAATTGTCTGACAAAGATATCTTAGAGTTTTCTTATAATTTGTAAAGCTCAAGAACCAGAAGTTGAAACCATCCACAGTCACAAACTCGAGATACTTCTTTGATGGCCTCTTCATGTTCAAGCTCTCTCCTACTCCTTTTATCTTCCCTAATGGAATTGACACCTACAGAAACAACCATGTCAATATACTACTTTAAAAAAAAATAAAATAATAAAAAAAAACTAGCCAATGTTGCATGACATGTATTGGAGGCTCCCTACCTTATATTGGAAGTTTAACACCTCTCCTGTTGTAGAATACGTTTTAAGGGACCTATCACTGCAAAATGAAACCCTTTCATTAGAAACGAAGAGGGTGCCTGCGATCGCACCAGCTGTAGTGTATATGCAACATCGAGAAGCATGCACCAACTTCTCACAATCACTTGTACCAAAAGTTTTACTGAAGATTTTTCCTTCGCGACAAAGTGGAAGGATTTTGGCTCCATAACCCAACTTGTGCTTCACAATATTTAATAGTTTGGGTCCTAAGCTCACTGGAAGTACAAGATTAATTAAAAAACTTTGTTAGTTAGATTGAGGGAGTTAAATAGAATTGTTATCGTCGTTATATCAAAGAAGTAAAAACAATTACCATGATTTTTAATTGAGACCACAAGACTGTCTTTTCTTTCAATGGCATTGATTTTTGAAGAAGTGGGAAGAGTTACAAGAGGTTGATAAGGTTTAGACAAAAGTAGTCCTCTTGTTGATTTGACTGTGACACCCATGACATTGCTCGAAAGTCTGTGATCCATATTTTGATCTTCGATTGCTATGATTTGGTTGTGCTTGATACTGAAGTTGTTAGGTAATGTCTTTTGGATCATGATATTTATAACCTGATAAAGATGCCATTAACTTACATCTTTAACTTGGATGAGTCATCCATGTGTCATGCTTTGTGGTTGTTTGAATATGAGAGAATGAAATAAAGCCTGATTGAATAGATTCAGCACCCCCGGCCCTTTGACTTGTGAGCACATTTTAAAAGGTTTGTTCGGGCAAATTTTCCTTTATTGATACTGTCTCTTTAAATAAGATCTATATGATCACTTTGTTCTTTTATTGTCATGTCGACAATTCCTTTCATGGATATCCATTAGTTTTCAAGACACAAAAGTCTGAGAAAACATTTTAGAATCAACATGGAAACAAGTCACATGCTAATGACATAAGCAGGCTAACAAAGTTGAATGGTGAGATAACGGTCTTTTTATTTGTTTAATCGGATTGATGTATAAAGTGGCCTTTCTTATCCGGTATTGCCAATTTCATGGTTTTAGAACATGGGATCTTTTTTATCTTTTCATCTCCCTTTCAACACTAAAATTACATTACGGATGATGTATACATAGTATTAAAGATGGAGATGCGAAAAACAACGGCAAAGTTTTAATGGTCACACAAAAAGGGGTTCTATTTCAAAAATCTTGATATAAAAGTATTATTGGCCATTTGGCCCCCAATATAAACTGAACAGCTGAGTCTGTTTGTAAATTCTTGAATATTGGCCTTCCTTGACCATCTGTGACCACTATTGACCATTATTGCATCAGGAAATTCTGAATGAGCAGTTCAATGGCTAGGACTATTTGTGGCCACTCTCTTCACTATAACCAATAACTATTTGATCAATGCTATATATGCTAGGCCGCCAATAACTAATCCGGCTATGCTTGTGTCATTCATTTTCACATAGCTGCAAGGCTTTTTGTGTGTTTGCCAAACAATTGGATGCTCTGACTTTACGAAGTGTGAAACCTAGGTGAAGAGTTAGAAAAGAGTTGATATATAAGAAACATTGGTCCATCAAGTTTGGGCGCGTGTAGGATGTTGCATGTATTCTGCTCACAGAAAAACATGCTGTTACCATACTAAGTAGAGAGTAAAGATGTGTACTTCAATATATTCTTAGGTCTATATATTGTGCCTTGTCATGTAATCCTTGTCATTGCACGTCTTGCGGAACACATGGAACCGATGAAATGCACAAAAATGATTTCGTTGATAAGAGGATGGCTGTAGATATAATGTCATGTTAGTTGATGTATATACTTTCATTGGAATATTGTCTACTTCTTTCTTCTATATTCCACATACAGTAGCCACTAAAAATCTAACCCGCTCCTGGAGAATTTGTCAGTTAAACACTTAAACTAACAACCCCGGAATATATGACGGGGAGTGAGTACTCTTGAAGTTTCAGATGATTACACCAAAACAAAAATAGGAATTGATCACTGTTATTGTCTCTCATCTGTTCACAAAGATATATACATCATCTTCCTAATTGAGTACTCTAGTCCTACTACATCGTGTAGTACATTTGACATTTACATGGAGTTCAGAACATTGTTTGAAATCAGAAGCTTAAGCATGCTGAGCTGATTGTCTGGTGGATGTATCTTAGAGTTTTCTTGTAATTTGGAAATCCCAATAACCAGAAGCTGAAATCATCCACGGTTACTAACTCCATATATTTGTTTGATGGATTCTTCGTGTTCACGCTCTCTCCTACTCCCTTTATCTTTCTTAATGGGATAGATACCTTATATTGAAACTTCAGCAGCTCCCCGGTTGCTGAATATGTTTTGAGGGACCTATCACTGCAGAATCCAATCCTTTCAGTTGACATGAAGAGGATGCCTTCTATTGCACCGGCTGTGGTGTATAAGGAGCATCGAGAAGCATGCACAAGTTTCTCGTTCTCAGTGGTGCTGAAATTCTTTCTGAAGATTTTTCCTTCGCGGGCAAGTGGTAGGATCTTGGCACCATAGCTCAACTTATGTTTCACTATTTCTAATAGACTTTTACCTGCATGACTTTTAGTCAAAAGCATGTCACTGCTTTTGGTAGTAGAAAGAGAGTAATGGTGTTGGTAAGGTTTAGACAAAATTAAGCCCCTTGTTGATGTGATCGGAATTCCCATGACAGTGTTTGAAAGTCTGGTATCCATGCTTTGTAATTGCACTGCTGTGTTTGGTTATCTTGCAGGTTTGAAATGCTTAATGGTGAAGGTGCTGGTTATGTTTTGTGGATCATGATATTTATATGCACATAAAGATTACAACTTTTAGTTTGATGAGTCATTTGTGTTTTGCGTGTCATCTTTTTTAAGGAGCGGTTTAAAGTTGTTTAACCAAATTTGACCCGTGACCTCATTTCGGAAGGTTATGTTGTTGCTTCATCTTTTTGGTGGGCTGCTTTTTATTTATTTGATATCAGTCTTTTTAACAAAGATTTATAATATTTGCTTTCCATGTCAAGATGACTGTTCCTTTCATAGATATCCATTAATAGGTAATGTGTGACGTGCCAACATGTCATATACTCATATGTATATGACATACGCAAGCTAAGCAATTTGAAGTCTAAAAGTGGTGAGGTGGCCTTTCTAGACAGTTCGAAGGTAGCTTTCTTATCGTTGGATTCTTAGTCTGTGGTTTAGACATTGAAAGTTTTGGATGTTTGTTCGTTGTTCGTATGACTCAAAATACTCCATGCATGCCTTGTTAGTAATAGGCACATATATGATTCATATATGACTTTTCTGTCCCATAAGATAATAATTTATAAATTCTGCAGCAGTCCTGGAATATTTGGAATTATATTTCAAATCATTTAGGAGAAGTACTATTTTCCCAACACGAGACAGATGCAGGAGTTCACGTGGGGGTGTGCATAATGCAATATGTATTTCCACAATATCCGTTCATAGCCGCAATGTTTTGTAATATATAATAGAATATCGTATTCATCTTGATGAGTGATAGCCAAAAGGATTTATTTATTTGAAAGTTGTAAGTAAACTATATGAGATCATATACCGCCATTAAAAAAGTAAGCGCTAATAGGTTAGTTTTGTTAGTGCAACTTAGGATAAAATCGCCTATATATACAAGGCCTTGCTGGTAATCTTAAGAAGGGATTCAAAAACCTCCCCCGGATGATTACAAAAACCTCGCCCTGATCAGATGTCACTTGGTGCCAGATACCATCATAGTCATATTGAAATTGGAAGGCAATTTTTGTTTGTGTTATGAAGACTAAAGTCGAGATTTTGATATTTACATAACGTTTATCAATAAAAGTATAAAACATTATACTTCGGTTATATTTAAGATAATGATGGAAAAAGATTTAACAAGACTCAAAAAACTAGAATGGAATGAGTCCAAACTCGATCTTTGATTATGGCACAATGATTTTAGAGAGATACAAATTAAATCCAGGTTAACAATTAAAATAGCCACAGTGGATGTTCCGATCCTCAGCAACCAGCTCAGCTGATCGGTTGGGTAGTTGAACACTCATTTGCTACAAGATATATGACAAAATTGTGTTGCATGTGATCCTTCTATGTACAAACCTACCAACATTTCATCACTGTTGAGTAAGGCTATATGAAGCCATACGGTAATTAACTTGGTCTTTGTACAAATTATATCATGAATCGCCAAGCTTGCACCTTAAGTATGACCTTGCACGGATAGGCTTCATTACTCTCCACTTCTTTAGGACTCATCCCCACACATGAATCGCTCTGAAATTGCGTGGTTCACTGAGAGGGCTTCGTTTCACTTAATAAAGCCTTTTTGAGGCTGGTTCTGTTTCACTGGCAGATACCATGCGTCTGTAAGTCTGTAACCACATGAAACTTTTTATGTTCCAGATTTATCTAGAAATGAGGACCGTCTTCGACACTAATCGCTTAAGCAGTCACGACTGGTTATCTGTCGAAGGTATCGTAGCATTTTCTTGTAATTTGGAAACCCCAAAAACCAGAAGCTGAAATCATCCACGGTCACTAACTCCACATACTTTTTACACGGCCTCTGCAAGTTTGTGATCTCTTCGACTTCTTTTATCTTTTCCAGAGGGATAGACACTTTATATTGGAACTTTATCACCTCTAAGGCTGTAGAATACATTTTGACGGATCTCTCACTGAAAAATCCAACCCTTTCTGTCGAAATGAATAGGATGCCTGCAATTGCGCCAGCTGTTGTGTATATGCTGCATCGAGAAGCATGCAACAACTTCTCGCCATCTCTGGTACTAAAACCTCTTCTGAAGATTTTTCCTTCACGGCCAAGTGGTAGGAGCTTGGAACCATAACTCAACTTACGTTTCACAGTTTCTATTAGTTTTAGTCCTAATCCCACTGTAAGTAAAAAAAAGTAAAAACTCAGCTTTGATATGTCACCATAACGTAATACTTCTACCATGATTTTTATTCGAGACTGCATAACTGTCCTCATTTTCTGTGATAGGAAGAGGGTTATGCGGTTGATATGCTTTAGATAAGAATAGACCCCTTTTTGATACTATCGGGATGCCCGTGACATTTTTTGGGAGTCTGTTATCCATATTATGATCTCGGAATGATGTAGTTTAGTTGCTTCGAAGGTGTGGAAAATGAATAATGCTGAACGTGATGGCTAATGTATTCTGTATTGTGGTATTTATAAGCTAATAAAGGCCGGTGCATGGTTTAAGCTAACAACTTGCAGCTGCTGGATGACTTATATATGTGTCATTTTTAATTGTGCTTTGAACGTGGCTGCTTTTAATAAGTCATGAGAATAGATTCAACAATTTTGACTGGTTAGCTTAATTGCAAAAGATATTCTTAACTTTTATTTCTAGGATACTTTTCCTTTACTGATATATTGGCCCTTCCGATAAGGTTTAGACATTTACTTTCGTTTGTCATGCTGACTTTTCTTTCATTGATATCCGTCACTTGGTAATGGGCAGGATTTGAAAAAAATATATAATCGACATGGAAACACATCACGTGTTGATTACATAACCAAGAAAAGCAAACATCAATGCAAGTGGTGTGATGGACTTTATTTTCTTTATATCAGATTGATGTGCATGTAAAGAAGCTAGGTTTCTTATCTTGTAAGTTCTAGTTTATGGGTAGATGACAAGCCATTTTGAATCTCTTCTACTCTATTTGTTGAATCCAAAGTACACTGTGTATGTGCCATGTCATTAGTACACATAGCACATGCTGATTTCTAGATATACCTTTTTCTGTCCCACTAAAAAGAGGCATACTGATTTCAAGATTCTGATGGTCCAGAAACAAATAGATATTTTAAACTGAGATACGTTGAGTTTCACAACTGGAACTAATTTCGTTGACTCATCCATTTTTCATGCTTTGCGGTTGTTGATAAATGCAAGTGGTGAGATGACCCTTATTTTTGATTATCAGATCGAGGTGTAAAGATGGTATCTTTCTTATGATATATATTATAGCTTATGGTCATTGACATGAGCAGTTTTTTATCTTTTCTACTCCATTGGTTAAACCAAAGTAGACTATTTATGGGTCATGTCATTAGTACAAATACCAAAAGGTGATTTATAGATATACCTTTACTGTCCAAAGAAATTTGGAAAAGAAAAACAGCATACTGATTTTAAAACTCTAAATTGTTAAGGATATTATTTTATTTTGAAACCAAGATAAGTTATTTGGTTAATTTACAATGTAAGAACAGTTGAGTTTTTATAGAGATGTGCCAAATCTATATACGAGTGACACCGATTCAGATATGAATCGGTTATGCGCATGCATGACCAGGGACGGAGACAATGCGAGAGCCAGGGGTGCTCGGTCCCCTCCAATACGCTCAATCGCTTTGCTATTTATCTTATAAAATTAACGCCTGTGACCTAACTATAAGCAAATGACCCCCCTAACTTTTAGATAACAAAAGAATTAAGAGAAGCTTGACATCGCTTCATGCAAAAGGTTTTCATCTAATATTTTTTAATTAGTTGTCAATGTGTTTTTCTTATCAAAATTTTAAGTTTGTAACTAGCATATGTGATCATTAGAACCTACCATTTAAAGTTTTAGTTATATTACTTTGTGAGTTTGAGAAAGAAAAAAAACCGGCCCCCTTATTGCTAATTCCTGGCTCCGTCTTTGTGCATGACTAACTGTGTACAAATAGAACATCTAATTCTAGAAGAAGCATAGTTTCTAGCTGGGTGTTTTAGGATTAACAATGTCATTCAAAAAAAAAAAAAAAAAAAAAAAAAATAATGTGCGTTCTTATAATAGATGTATGTTCTGTTAGCTTCGTAATGCACAGTATGTATTGTCTCATGGCCGGCCTGTAATTCATTCTCGAATAGATGTATGTTCTGTTAGCTTTATAATCCACAATATTGAACTCATGCATGACACCCAAAATTTTAGAGTATTAGTAGGTTAACAGCATCAAAAACAGATAAACAATGGGTGACTGGTCAAATTGCTAATCTCTTGATCAACAAATATATTTACATCCTCTTCCCAATGGATAGTAGCCGTAAAACGTAATGTTGTATAACTAACATTTACATGAAGTCGAAAACTAATATTCTAGATCAATTGTTCAAGCAATTGTGACTAATTGTCTGACAAAGATATCTTAGAGTTTTCTTATAATTTGTAAAGCTCAAGAACCAGAGAAACCATCCACAGTCACAAACTCGAGATACTTCTTTGATGGCCTCTTCATGTTCACGCTCTCTCTCCTACTCCTTTTATCTTCCCTAATGAAATTGACACCCACAGAAACAACCATGTCAATATATTACTTTAAGAACAAAACTTAGCCAATGTTGCATGATATGTATTGAGGCTCCCTACCTTATATTGGAACTTTAACACCTCTCCTGTTGTAGAATACGTTTTACGGGACCTATCACTGCAAAATGCAACCCTTTCACTAGAAACGAAGAGGGTGCCTACGATCGCACCAGTTGTAGACTTGTAGTGTATATGCAACATCGAGAAGCATGCACCAACTTCTCACAATCACTTTTACCAAAAAATTTACTGAAGATGTCTCCTTCGCGACCAAGTGGAAAGATTTTGGCACCATAACCCAACTTGTGCTTCACAATATTTTAGAGTTTGGGTCCTAAGCTCACTGAAAGTACAAAATTAAAAACTTTGTTAGTTATATTGAGGGAGTGAAATAGAATTGTTATAGTCGTTATGTCAAAGAAGTAAAAACAATTACCATGATTTTTAATTGAGACCACAAGACTGTGTATTCTTTCAATGCCATTGATTTTTGAAAAAGTGGGAGGAGTTAAAACGGGTTGATAAGGTTTAGACAAAAGTAGTCCTCTTGTTGATTTGACTGGGACGCCCATGACATTGCTCGAGTATCTGTGATCCATATTTTGATCTTCGGTTGCTATGATTTGGTTGTGCTTGATACTGAAGTTGTTAGGTAATGTCTTTTAGATCACGATATTTATATGCTGATAAAGATGCCATTAACTTACATCTTTAAGTTGGATGAGTCATCCATGTGTCATGCTTTGTGATGTTTGAGTATGAGGATGAAATAAAGCTTGATTAATAGATTCAGCCACCCTTTCGACTTGTGAGCTCATGTTAAAAGGTTTGTATGGACAAATATTCCTTTATTGATACCGTTGGAATTTTAATAACATGTCTAACATAAATTAGGACAATTTCATATCTCCCCTCTTTTTAGTTGGAAATTTTATATATACCCAAACATGTAAATAATTAATCGAATATATGAAATTAATAATGAAAGTAGGGTGATATATGAAATTAATCCTAAATTAAAGACAATAAACATTAAAGAAAACATGCGGAAGCGTAAGATCATATAACATGTAAATAATTAATCGAATATAAAAGTATGCGTACCTTTTAGCAATTCTTCAATCAATCAACAAGATGAACCCTAATTAGGGTTTATGTGGATTATAAGAAATACCCCTTACCATTTTGTAATTCAATCCAAGATTCAAACAATAGTGTGTTTGAATCATGTTCTTGTACACACATACTATAACGAATTAAAGTAAATGCTAATTTAAGTAACACAAAATGTTTGTTTATGAAAAACAAACCAATCGAACCCTTATGGGTGTTTGATCGATCGGTTATCACCAAAGGGAAAAAAGGAAACAAGTTTAGGGTTTCGTGTGTGTAACAAGATTAGCAAACAATGAAACCTAAGCCTTGTTTATATAGTGTGAAAGACTTGGAGAACAAGTTGGATAAGGATTGGGTCTCCAATCCTTCTCCACGACCGGCCAAGCCCAAGGGAGGGTTTCTAGATCCTTCTTGACTTCCTAATTTCACTATAATCCTTTTCCTTTAACAGTTAGACAATTATCGTTAATTACTTAACAGTCGTTATTTGTTTTATGTATTTAATAATTAAATATAACCTTTTATAAATAATTATTAAACTTTAACTCTCATACGCAAAGTGTGCAATCCCGTGATCTCGAGTTCGATCATAACATACAACTATTAATTTATGTCCATAAACTAACAGCTCCCACTTAGACATATCTTAATAGTGTAATCACATCGGTTAGCATCTAGCAACACGCCGATGCCTGTAGTACAATCTCGAGTAAGGTCTCCTGGAAAAACCTTTTAATGATTCATCATTATTATTTTCCTTTTGTCACTAATACCATGTTAAATAAAGATATGGATCTAAGTCATTCTTTATTCAACTATTCTGTTTCTCGTTGTTTGTGATTGAGCAAGATTACCAAATCTTTTGAACATATTCAGGATAGATTTTGGGTCAACCCTACGAGGGGCCCAGCAACATTAAACTCCAAAATAAATTTGAAGGAACAAATTCTATATTAACTACAAGCAAAACCAATGAACTTTGTAACACTTCTGAAAATAATCCTTATTATGACTACTAGTTACGTATAGCGTTAAATTGTTCCACAGAAATGCACTACATTCATGACAGTTCTCTAGTATCTCAAGTCTGAGGATAACTATTAATGATTTACTTAATGACTATGTAGGACCCTTAAAATCATATCATTTCACATGTAAAAGATTAAAGAAGAGATTGATATGAGAAGAAGAAGAGAAAAGAGAATATTAGATTAAGATAAAGAATAAGATATGATACAAGAAATAGAGGAAAACTATAATCTTAACCCTAGTCTTCCACCCCACATATGAGAGGACATGGGTTCCTTTTATAGATAAGGAACCCTTACAAGGTTTACATGTTGGGGCGATGTGGGATAGGATAGTGTTTTTGATAAGACTAGAATAACTTACGGTTTTTACATCATACTTAAATCGTGTACAAATGTTAAAAGATAAATGCAAATCACGAGATACTAATCTAAGAATGACAATCACTTTCACTAAGTCTAACAATCTCCCCCTAAGGGATGTCATTCTTTAGATGCTTCATTGTGAAGATGTCATTAGACGTCTTGATCTTGAACTTCGTGAAATGTCTTAGAATTATCTTGATACTTTGTTCCTTCATGCTTTGTGATCTTCAATCGTAGACTTTTGATCTTTCTTGTCTTCGATCAACATCTTCAAATATCTTGTCTTGGCGTTTTCTCCAACATGCTCATACTTCTTGTAAAGCATTGGTGTTCATAATAATGTAATCCTCATTTCTTTCTTAAATTTGTTCTTTGACATCTTGATCTTTGACTTTGAAGTGAAACTTTGTCTTGAACATTATGACTTGATCTTTGATGAGGATATTGGTATGAGCATGCAGAGTTGAAGATGATGATAAATGAGATGATGGTGTACGGTCTTTCTCTAAGGGACTATCATCAGTACCTGCATAAATAATTTAGATGAAGATACCAATCGATCACGGTGAACTTTTCTTAGAGAATAGATCACTACGATTGTTTTACTGATGAATGTCTTGATTCCATTCACCTTGGTCGGGCACATCAGCCGTCCAAATCCCGTTAAGGATAGTTATCATTACATTGGATAAATCCAAGTAACGACCCACGTCTTAAGGAATTGATTCGTGAAAGGAATCTCCTTGGCGGGATTTCCAGCACTTACAGGCTCATACTTCGAGAGAATTAACAGCATAGTATGAAAACCCCCTCTAATCCTTACAAAGGCTGTTCCTGAATTAGATACCCTCAAGAAGGCTTACAACAGATATACCGAAGTATACCCACAATTCAGGTAAGCCGCTGAAGTATACCGAAGTATCACTCCACGACTGTAGACCATTTTAAACAAGTAACCATCATGATAGATATGGCAAGATTCATAGATCTCATAAAGACTCTTATACACCTTGTGTCCTTTTTGGCAAACACAAGTGTATTATATTGGAAGTGTATCCTAAGAGATCTTTTAATGAATCTCATGGCTCTAGACTCGATTGTGTGCGTTTTGGTTTTAGTCGTCGGAGGCATGGAGGAGAGTGCCACCTTTTCAATATCAACACATCTCGGAGTGAGAGGCCGATAGATTATGCAAGGTTCTCCGTGAGAAATGAAACAAATATCTTTTAAGAGATACCTGAGTGGCTAGGAGGGGTTGTGCAGCGCATCACTGGGTCCATGACGTCTTGTCTTCAATACCAGTATCATCTTTGTGATAACCGATAGCAGATGTATTGACCCGGTCCCGGTTTCGGCCCCAAGTTTTCATGGAGGGCTATTTCTTTTCACCCTTTCATAAACTTTTCTTTTTAATTCTTCAACCTTTCTTTCTCCTTTATCATTTACTCTGTTATGACTAGAAATACTAACTTTATCACACAACTTAAACTATATTATCCTATACGTGACACTTAAAGAACAAGAGAAAGATAAGAAGTGTGGATCGTATATGTGAAATATTAGTCGAATGTTATAAACTTGGAAAGAAAGATAACAAACACACACTTAGAGAACACACACTCTCACCTTTACAATACAATGAGGCACCATTCAAATGGAGGTGAGAGTGTCCTTATATAGCCACATGAGTGATGCCCTAATGGCTTTCATGGGCTTTTTGTTGGGTCGGTTGGGCTTGTGTTGGGTTGGACAAATTCATGACTTTACTTAATACATAATAGCTTAGTCCAACACAAGCCCTTTACATACTATTCAATTACATTGAACTCAACACACACAAAGTTTATAAAATACAAATGACCATCACTTTAATTTAATAATTTAAATGCTAACAATCTCCCCCTAAGGGATGGTCATTTCAATGATGCTCCTGGTGATAGGTCTTTTTGTCTTCGTTGACTTGAACTTTGTGTGTCGATGTAGAATAGTCTTCGTTCTTCTGTTCCATCATGCTATGTGATCTTCAAAATAATCGTGTTTTGGTCGTCTTGCCTTTGATCAACATCTTCTTTGTACACTTGCGTCGTATCCTCCATCATACTCATACTTCTTGAACTTCATACTTATGTCATCCTTTCTTGATACATGAACTTGTTCTTGACTTTTTGATTAGCTTTTTGACGTTGTCTTTAACACTTTGTCTTTAACTTGATCTTTTCGTCTTGAACTTTTTCACTTGAGCTTTGTTGAGGATGATCTTCATAAGTATGAGTATGAGGAGATGCAGATGTTGAGACATATGATGATGGTTGATGGACTTTTGTCATTATCTGCATAAAACAGTTAGCAATAAATCATCCAGCGCTTACAGGTTCAGATTTTGAGATTGTTAACAGCATAATGTGAAAACTTTCTCTAATCTATACCAAGGCCGTTCTGAATCGGATACCCCCGAAAGGGCTTACACGAACGCACCGAAGTGCACCCACGATTCAATGAGTCGCTGGAGATCACCCCACGACTGTAGACCATTTGAAACATAGTAACCATCATGATATAAATGGCAAGATCCGAAGATCTCATTAAGACTCTTGTACACCTTGTGTCCTTTTTGGTGAACACAAAGGGTATTTTTATGGAAGTGTTCCTAAGAGATCTTTTTAATGAATCTCATGGCTCTAGACTCTATAATGTGCGTTTTGGTTTTAGTAGTCGGGGGCATGGAGCAGAGTGCCACCTTTTCAATATCAACACATCTCGGAATGAGAGGCTGATAGATAATGTTGTGTTCTCCGTGAGAAATGATACAAATATCTTTTAAGAGATATCTGAGTGGCTAGGAGGGGTGGTGCAGCGCGTCACTGGGTCCATGACGTCTTGTCTTCAATATCAGTATCACCTTAGTAAATACCGATAGCAGATGTATTGACCCGGCTTCTGCCCTAAGTTTTCATGGAGGGCTATTTCTTTTCACCCTTTCATTAAACTTTTCTTTTTAATTCTTCAACCCCTTCTTTCCCTTTCTCTTTTACTCCTTTTTTTTTCATTCTTACCTAAGGACTTCTAATTTCTAATCTATTGGAATTGTCCTTGGGTAGATCCCTCCGACTCTGGCGGATCATCGGACATAAACCCAACCATAATCACCTTATTAATCCATGATTATCCTAGATTTGTTGATCACTTGCCATAGAACCTTTTGAAAAATCTCTCAAAGTGTTTATGAATAAACACATTTTGGTTAACACTTCGAGAGTTTTGCATTTTCTGAAATACTCCCCCTTCACATGTGCTCATGCATTTTTAAGATAAATTTGCACATGTTGGGTAGAGTTCGCACATTTTGAATAGATCGATTTTCAGTTGATATGACCATCGCGAGACACGTTTACATCACTAGTTGGACTAACTTGAAATTATTACCCGTCTCAGTTATATCATACGCGAATCTCTCGAATTGATACATTCTACTCAGACAAGTCCTTTGCGAGACACGTTTACATACCTGGATAACCAGCTTGAAATTATTACCCGTCCCGGACAAGTCTTTTTTATTACGGACATTTAGCTTTCGTCAATTCGAGGGTTCAAATCTGAGTCTTTTTCTTTTCTTTTTTTTTTTGGATCTCTTTTGAGATTCAATCCACGATCTTTAAACATTTTGATCATATTTTAATCACGTCTTCTCCCCCTCAAAAATAGCATGTAGTGATATTTTTGATATCAACTGATTATATGAAAGCTTTTTGGAGAGATAGACGGGTTATTTTTAGCATAACTTGGAACTTTTTGTTTTTTCATTTTATACTCCCCCTTATATAAAGCATATCTTTAAACATTTGGGTTCAAGAGGGAGAGTTCTTGATCACATAATTTTGACCAAGAGGTTAAATGGATCTTTAAACAGACGGATTATTTCTTAGGATCCATGGGTTTCCCATCTAAATCAGCTCCAATTTTTGGTGAAGTAACCATTGGAGTACCAACAGAGTCACAATTTTCCATACCATGTTTTTTCAAAATCTCAATTGTATATTTAGCTTGATTTATAAAAATACCACGTGGGGATTGATGAATTTGTTAACCAAGAAAGAATTTTAATTCTCCCATCATGGACATTTCAAATTTGCTTTTCATGAGATTTTCAAAATGTTTTGAATGTTTCGGATTAGTGGACCCAAAGATTATGTCGTCCACGTAAATCTAAACAATCAAAATGTCATCTTTGAATTTTTTGGTAAACAAGGTCGGGTCAATTTTTCCTTTGGTGAAATTATTATGAAGTAGGAAAGATGATAATTCGTCATACCACGCCCTTGGGGCTTGTTTCAAACCATAGATAGCCTTCTTTAGCTTGTAGACGTAGTCGGGATGATCTTTGTCAACAAATCAGTCTGGCTGACTCACGTACACTTCTTCTTTCAGAGTTCCGTTCAAGAATGTTGTCTTGATATCCATCTGATAAACCGTGATGTTTTTGTGAGCTGCATATGCTAAGAAGATCCTGACTGCCTCAAGTCGTGCTACTGGCGCGAATGACTCTTCAAAATCTATCCCCTCTTCCTGTCTGAATCCCTTGTCCACGAGACGAGCTTTGTTGCAAATTACAGTCATTTCTTCATCCTTTTTGTTCTTCCATAACCACTTTAGATCAATGACAAGTTTGTCAATTGGTCTTGGAACTAAATCCCATGTGTCATGTAATTGGTATTGGAGAAGTTCTTCCTACATCGCTTCAATCCATGCATTGTCTGCCATCGCTTCCTGAATGTTCTTTGGCTCTTTTAGACTGACTGAGCAGGCGAAGATGCACATATCGGAATTGGTGGCGAGTTGTCTTCTCGTCTGAACTGGCCTTGAAGGTTCACCAATAACGTGATCTATTGGATGGTCTTTAGTCCACTGTAACATTGAAGGGTACCTTGGATTTGACGAGTGCGTGTTAGATGGTTAATGTAATCTTGAGGATGATTCAGTAGAATCCGTTGCAAATGGGTTCTCGAATGGTTATTCTTCTAACACAGCATCGTTCTGTTGTTCTTCTTCTTGAATTGGTGTGGTTTGGTTTTGCTCATCAACTCTTGGTAACACAATCTCAATTACTGGAGTTGCTGGAGTAGATGTTGATGACGTTGAGGGAGTTGGTGCATCAGCTTCGATTGTTGTAGATGCATCTTGTGGTGGTGGTGGTGGTTGATGTTGTTGAGCGGGTGCAGCGGAACGTTGTTGTGATGCATTTGTCGAACCTCGACCATAGTATTCATCATGCATAAACTCGAAGAAATTTTCTAGTTCTTGATTTGTCGGTTTGTCAGAGTTAGTTGATTGAGCTCCTTGGGGTACGAGTCCTGAACTGATATGTCCAGAAGTCTTAACGTTTGGTGCGGGTCCTAATCCAGTATGATTAGAAGCCATTGGGTTAAGCACGGGTTCTAGAGCGAGTCTCTCAGAAGCCATTTGTGAAATCTCGTTAAACTTCACATTCATCGTCTCCATTATCCTTCTAGTCCTTCTATTATACACCCTGAATGCCCTCGAGTTTTCTGAATAACCAATGAAGATTCCAATATCATCCTTAGCTTTCAGCTTCCCCAGATCCTCTCTGTCGTTCGTCGGATAGCACAAAGCGCTAAATACATGAAGGTAAGAGATGTCGTGTTTTCTGTTGTTCACTAGCTCATAAGGGGATTTATTGAATCTTGGATGGATTAGGGATCGGTTCTGAGTGAAACAAGCAGTGGCAACAGCATCAACCCATAAGAATAACGGTGCACTAGAATAAATCAGCATTGTACGAGCAGCTTCCACAAGTGTTATGTTTCTTCTTTCAACTACTCTGTTCTGCTGTGGAGTTCTAACAACTGATGTCTGGTGAGTGATTCCAGTCTCTTCAAAATATGTTCTTAACTCCTGGTTTGTGAATTATGTGCCATTATCTGATCTTACGATCCTAACTGGAGCTTGAAGTAAGACTTGAATGCACTTCAGAAAGGTGATGATGATTCCTGGTGCTTCGTCTTTTGACCTCAAAAACTTTACCCATATATATCTTGAATAGTCATCGACAATAACAAGAATATACTTCTTCCCATTGATATTTTCAACTCTCATTAGGCTACATAAGTCCATATGTAACAAATGTAACTTATCGACCGAACTGGGTACGGTTTTAGGTTTGTATGTTGCCCTTTTGCTTTTTCCTTGCTCACAGGATGGACATAGGTGATCTTTGGTATATTTGAACTTAGGGAGACCGTTGACGATGTTGTCTTTGGCTAACTTGGTTAAGGTGTCAAAGTTGAGATGGGATAATCGTCTATGCCACAACCAGGACTTAGTTTCACATGCTCTTGTCATGAGACAAATTGGTGATGAAGAGGCCATTTGGTTAATGTCGATAGCATAAAGATTGGTGCCACGATTTCGGGTTAATTGATCATCTCCAATCAAATTCCTAACGAAACAAGTGTTTCTCCTAAATGCAACCTCTAAATCTGCATCGCAAAACTGCCTGACTGAAAACAGATTGTGTCTTAACCCTTCGACATAGTAAACTCGAGTGATTAAGAAATTCCCAAATTGAAGATCTCCATAACCCAGAATAGCTGCTACATGATCATTTCCAAACCGTACCTGTCTCTGATACCACTTGTTATGACTAGAAATACTAACTTTATCACACAACTTAAAGTATATTATCCTATACGTGACACTCAAAGAACAAGAGAAAGATAAGAAGTGTGGATCGTATATGTGAAATATTAGTCGAATGTTATAAACTTGGAAAGAAAGATAACAAACACACACTTAGAGAACACACACTCTCACCTTTACAATACAATGAGGCACCATTCAAATGGAGGTGAGAGTGTCCATATATAGCCACATGAGTGACGCCCTAATGGCTTTCATGGGCTTTTTGTTGGGTCGGTTGGGCTTGTGTTGGGTTGGACAAATTCATGACTTTACTTAATACATAATAGCTTAGTCCAACACAAGCCCTTTACATACTATTCTATTACATTGAACTTGACACACACAAAGTTTATAAAATACAAATGACCATCACTTTAATTTAATAATTTAAATGCTAACATACTCCTTTTTTTTCAATCATACCTTAGGACTTCTAATTCTAATCTATTGGAATTGTCCTTGGGTAAATCCCTCCGGCTCTGGCGGATCGTATAACATAAACCTAACCATAATCACCTTATAACTCCATGATTGTTAGGAATTAAGGTAAACAGTTGAAACTGTTGCATATACGTTAGTACTGCTGGAAGACATTGAAGATTATACTAACAGTACAAAGTCTGTTAGTACGGTTGGTATTAGAAAGTTAGTACGGCTTATAATTTTTGTAATCGTATAGAAGATAAATATAGAAAAGATTTTGTGTATATCTTACTTATATAGATGATAGTTATCTTGTACAGGAATCCTTAGTCTATAAAAGGATTGCCTAGGTTATTGAATAGAGTACGTATCTAGATATATTGTTTTGCTAAGATTCAAGGTTGTAAACCCTAGTGCTAGGAGATCACTCGTATTATTGAATCAATAATATTGAATCGTTGAAGTTTATTATTTGTCTCTTGTTCATATATACATTGTTTCATTCATTCATACAAAACACATCAAATAAATCTTCTGAGCGTTTGCTAGTAAATTCTGCGTGCTAGACTAACATTATTCAAAGTATCTATCTAACATAAGGAGTGTGTGTAGATCCGGTCAAGTGGTATCAGAGACAGGTTACTGATACTTTGATTTAGAAGATCCAGACGAATTTGTTTAAGAAGAAGATGGACATGGAGACAACAACAAGTCAAACCAATATTGTTGCTAAGCTACCAATGCTTAAACCCAATGAGTTCGATATGTGGAGACTAAGAGTTGAACAATTCTTTCAAGTGCAGGATTATACGTTATGGGAGATAATAGATGATGGAAATTCTTTTAATCCCACAACTACAACAACCGTTGTTGAGGGTGTCTTTGAAACAAAGGTACAGACCAAGCCATTGACTACTAAAGAGAAGGCTCAGCACAAGAATGATGTTAAAGCAAGGAGCATGCTACTGATGACAATCCCCAATGATCAATTACTGAACTTCAGTAAATACAAGTGTGCCAAAACCCTTTTTGAAGCTATTGTTGCAAGGTATGGTGGGAATGAAGCCACCAAGAAAACCCAGAAGACCCTTCTCAAGCAACAGTTTAAGAACTTCACAGCAACAAGCAATGAGTCACTAGATCATATGTTTAATAGGCTTCAAAAGCTAGTGAGTCAACTTGCTGTTCTAGGAATTGAGATGCCTCAGGAAGATCTCAACTCAAAATTCCTAAGGAGTCTACCATCAGAATGGGCTATGCATGTGGTTGTCTGGAAGAATAAGCCAGACATTGATTCTATGACTCTGATGGATCTCTATAGCAACTTCAAGATAGTAGAACATGAAGTGAAGAAGTCTGCTGGATCAAGTTCAAGCTAAAGTTCTGGAAATTTGGCCTTTATGTCAACTCCCAGTACCTCTAATCCAGAAGAAGAAGTTCAAGTTGCTGGAGCAGTTGGTACTGCTAACTCTAACAGTGGTACTGTTAGCAGTACTAATGGACTGTTGACTGAAGACACTTATTGTGCTTTCCTTACTACACAGCACAATGGTACTATGTTGACTCATGGAGACCTTCAGGAGATTGATGAAGATGACATTGAAGAGACGGATATCAAGTGGCAGCACTCTCTGCTCAGCTTGAGAGCTAGAAGATTCTTGAAGAAGACTGGCAAGAAGATAATCATAAACAGCAATGATGTTGCTGGGTATGACAAGTCAAAGATTGAGTATTTCAATTGCCATAAGAAAGGTCATTATTCAAGAGAGTGCAGAATGCTAAGACAACAAGATGGAAAGAGCAGAGGATTTGGAAGCAAATCAAGGGTTGTGGAAGTTACAGACTCAAGCTCAAAGGCTATGGTTGCCATTGATGGCTTAGGGTTTGATTGGAGCTACATTGCAGAGGAGGAAGCAGAAGCACCAACAGAGATGACACTTATGGCTTTCTCAGACTCTGAGGTACAAGTTTCTAAATGTTCTAAATCATGTGATGCATTAAAAGAATTAGAAACACTTAGAAAACAGTATGAAAATCAGAGAATATAGGTAAACCAGACTGCTTTTAATTTAGCAAAACATAAGAGAGGTTTGGCTGTATTAGAAGAATATATAATTCACTATAAGGAAAATGAGTCTACTTTTAGTGATACTGTAGCTGTAATTAAGAGAGATTTGATGTTTAGGGAAAATGAAATAAGTGTGTTGAAACATGAACTGGAACAGGTTAAGAAAGCCAAGGAAAATATTCAAATGAGTGTGGACACACTAGAATACACATCAAAAGGAGTTCAAAAGATAATTGAGTGTCAAATTCTCAATAAAGCTAAGTCAGGCCTAGGTTATAAGTCAGTTCCACCTCCTTATAGGGGAATTCCAACACCTCCAGGCATTGATCTAGAACACACAGGACTACCTGAATTTCAACTACCTGATCTTAAATATGGTCCTCAACCTAAGGAAAATGTAGTTGATAAACCTGTGTATGAGAGTGCAAGTGATGCCTCACTTTCTAAGGATAAGGTGTCCTCAACTAAGGACTCAGATGCACCAACCATAGAGGAATGGACTTCTGATGATGAGGATGATCAGGCTGTGGTTAAGCCTGTTAGTGTTAAAGTGGAGGAACCAAAAGTTCCCAAAGTGGTCAAACCTGAGACTGTTAGGCCTAGAGCTAATGCAAAACCTTTTAGACCAATAGTTAAGTATGCAGAAATGTATAGAACCACAAACAAGCCAAGAGGTAACCAAAGGAATTGGAATGGCCTCAAATCTCACCAACTAGGTGATGATTTTGTCTGTTATAGGAAAGCTTGTTTCACATGTGGTAGCTTTGACCATCTTGCATTTTATTGCAACAACAGGGTAACTAGGTATTCAACACCTAGGGTGAACTCAGTAAGACCTCCCACTCACCCTACAAATGCTAGAATGATACCTAGATCAGTTATGTTAAGGTCTGGACTAAGAACAGTTAACACTATTAGACAAACAGTTAATACTGCTACACCAGCAGTTCATACTGTTAGACCAAATAGACCTTTTTACCCTAGACAAACAGTTCAAGGTGCAAAAACTCTTTCTAAATCAGCACCAACAACTGTTAGAAGACCATTTCAAAACAAGGCAGTGATTAATAAAAAAGTTTGGAAACCTAAAGTTGCAATTGCAAACCCAGCAGCTCATACTGCTAGGCAAACAGTTAACAATGGAAGTTTTAAAAACACTGCTAAGGGAAATATGGGTAATGGTATTAATGCATCTGCATCATGGGTTTGGAGACCACTTCAATCTAATGGTACTTCAACAGTTCTAAAAAGATTTAATTATGTTGATGCAAGGGGCAAGCCTAAGTCAGTTATGGCTTGGGTGCCACAAGGAAATTAATTTTTCTTTTTATGTGCATTGTTAGTCATATGCTTGTTATGTTGTAAGACAAGTGCTTTGCACTTTGTTTTCTATTGTTGGACTAACAATTGCAGGATGAGTGGAGCTTGTGGATTAAATGCTTTATGTTTTGGACTATATGGTGATTTGGAGCTCAGTGTGTTATCTATGCACACAACAAATGGTTATTGGTTCACCATGTCTAACCCACATAAGAACCAACTAGTCCAGAGCAAACGGTTTCTGGTAAAGACTAATCAAATCCGTTAATGGTTGACAATTTACCAAAAATTGTATGGTTATCAACTCACCATATCTAACTGTGAAGAGTTGGCTAGTCCAAAGCAAACGGCTATTGGTAAAGACATATCAAATCCGTTGATAGCTGATAGTTTGCTAAAAACTATATGTGCATAGAAATTGTTTTTCAAAACCATATAAGTTTATACTGTTCTTTGAAAATTTTGAAAATGGTTTGTACTGCTAGTGTAAACTTTGTACTGCTAGTGCAAAGTTTCTACTGCTGAACTAGCCGTTGGCGGTTTGTTGCGATTTTTACTGATTGAATTACGATTTTCGAGGGATCCTCTTCAAGATATTTTAACTTTTATTCTATTATATTCTAAAATAAAAGTTACCATATTCTTTAAGTCGGTTACATTAAAAATCCTAATTCTCTCAATAATATCTCATCTAACTTTCATCTTCTACTTTCTAACCTAAATCTTCATTATTCACCACAGTTAAAATCAAACTTTACTAAGAACATCATGGCTAATTTGGATTTTGTCAAGACGCACAATCAAGTCGCTTTTCTTGAGAAAACAGAGGAAGGAGATGGACCGAGATTTTATGAGATTGTGGATTTTCTAAACCATTCACACATAAGGTATGCTTTAACAATCTCTCCTACTCTTTATGTCTCTCACATCACACAGTTCTGGCAGAATGCAACTGTCTTGACTAGTGAAGATGGAGACTTAGAAATCCATTCCAAAGTGGATGGCATATCGTTTGTTGTTACCGAGTATGCACTTAGGAGACATCTTAAGCTGCCAGATTCAGATGGTATCAACACTATGCTTAACACTGAAATTTTTGAACAACTTTCAAGAATGGGGTATGACACGTCCAACCAAAAACTCGTTTTT
This sequence comes from Artemisia tridentata subsp. tridentata, assembly GCA_021014915.2. NCBI lineage: Eukaryota > Viridiplantae > Streptophyta > Magnoliopsida > Asterales > Asteraceae > Artemisia > Artemisia tridentata. The sequence goes on from CP139501.1 coordinate 256,800,296, forward strand.
CAAAAAGGATGTTTCTCCCCACAATGGAGATTTTTGATATATACTCTCTTACATTGCTTAAGTCCCAAAAAGACAACATGGGAGCAATTCAGTAGCAATATTGCTATTGCTCTTATTTGTCTGTCAAGTAACAAGGTCTTTAATTTTTCAAAATTTTTTTTTGAGAGTATGGCATCAAATGTTAACAGCAAAACCAAGTTTCTTATGTATCCAATATTTATTCAAACTTTTCTGAATAAGAAAAAGAATTTGCTCAAGAAACACAAAGAAACTTTTCCTACACCTAGCCTACAATCAAAGGATTTTCAAAACATGGCTATGGCAAGTAGATTGTTTTCAGGGGTAGTAGTACCTCTCTTTCCAGAAATGCTTCAAATTGAATTGAGTGAAGGTTCAGAAAACCCATCTGATCCCCATTACACACTCAATCAAAATCCTGAAAATACCCAAACACCCCCAACCATCACAACTTATAGGAGAAGGTCTAAACCTAGTCATACTATAGTTGAAACTGGATCCATGCCCCATGATTCACCACTTCTAACAGGTCACACAGTTAGAAGTGATGAGGGCAGTTCTTCACAAAATGAATTGATGGCTCTTTGTACCAAGTTGTTAGCTCAAGTAGAATCTTTGGAGAAGGAGCTCAAGTCTCATAAAGCAAATTTTGCCAAAGTATACACCAAGCTAACTGTTAGGGTGAAGAAGCTGGAAGATCATCTAAAGAGGAAAAGAGCTAGAGCTATACTGGATGAAGATTCTTCTGATGATGATTATTCAGATGACACAGATGATGATGATGGTGATTCTCCCAAACAGGGGAGGATCTCAGATAAAGGCAAGGGGATAGTTCTAAAACTTAGGGGAGGCATGATGAAGGCACTAGTGAACATGATGAAGGTTTTGGTAATGTTGCTGATATGGATGTTGAAGATCAGGAACAACAAACAGTTCATACGGGTGAGATAGAACAAGAAACAATTCATACGGTTGAAATAGAACAAGAAACTGTACAAACTGCTGAGACACATTCAGATACTGCTGAGACAGAGTATGAAAGAAAAAGATCAGCAAAGGGAAAGAAGCCAATGACATCTGAAGAAGCTGAACAAGAACAAGAAAGACTCAAGAAAGTAAAACCAAAAACTCAAGCACAAATAGAGTTTGATGAAGAAGTTGCAAGGAAACTTCATGAAAAAGATTTAGCAGATGAACAAGCTCAGATAGATCTTGATGCAGAATTAGCAAGGAAGATGGCTGCAGATGATGTAAGAGATATAGCTGAGTTTATGGAAAGAACAAGGTTAGAAAAGATTGCTGCTAATACTGAAGTTGATCAAGAAATCTTCAATGAACAATTACAATATCTGTTAGATTCTGATTTGATTGTAAGAGCTCAAGCAACGATGATTCTTAGAGATAAAGATCTAAGTGAAGAAGAGAAGTCAGAGAAACTCAAAAGTTTTATTCTTTCTAAGAACAAAGAAGTAGCTTGGGAAGATTTTATGCAGAAGATTAGAGATAGGCAAAAGCATGGTTACAAGACAAAGATGCCTACACATAAAGAACAGATCGAGTTTATGAAAAGCTATTTGAAGAATCAAGCTTTATGGAAAAAGAGTTACTTTACAGGAAGAACAGATGATCAGATTAAAGAAGCTTTTTATAATGCTTATGCTAGATTGAACAGATCAGTTGAAAGGGATACCACAACAAGAAAGAAAAGAGATGCTAAGTTGTTAGAATCTGATGCAGCAAAGAAACAGAAGAAGGAAGCTGAAGGATTGACTAATGAACAACTTAAGAGTATGATAGTGATAGTCCCTGAATCCGCTAACATCAAACCCTTGCAAGAAAAATATCCCATTATTGGCTGGGAAGTATTCACAGAAGGTAGGATGAAAGGGTAAAAGATTATAAGACTTGGTGGAATTACTGAAAGATACAAGCTGTTTGAAGATTTACTCAGAGGTTTTGACAGAGAAGATCTAAATCAGTTGTGGAATTTGGTAAAAGAGAAATTCAGAATTGAAGATCCACTTGAAGATAAAGACAAAGAACTATGGGTTCAATTGAAGAGGATTTATGAACCTGATAGTGGAGAATCAATGTGGAGGTTTCAAGCTGAATTCAAGGATGTCTCTTGGAAACTATTTGATACATGTGGAGTGCATAGAGTTTCTACCAAGGATGGAATAGAAATTTATATGTTGGTGGAAAAAGAATACCCTCTCAGATCAGGTGTTTTATTACCTATGATAACAGTTTCACTTAAGGTTAGAGAAGATTCTGAGATGGCAGATATGTTAGTTACAAAGATATTTAATTTGTCAGAGCAAAGAAAAATCAGTGACAAGGGATTATAATGATAGATGTTTGGAAGAATCCCCCCATCATAGGAGATAAAGCTTAATTCGAAGAAACTTAGTGATTTGCACAGAAATCATAAGTTTAGGGGAGGATTGTTAGGAATTAAGGTAAACAGTTGAAACTGTTGCATATAAGTTAGTACTGCTGGAAGACATTGAAGATTATACTAACAGTACAAAGTCAGTTAGTACAGTTGGTATTAGAAAGTTAGTACGGCTTATAATTTTTGTAATCGTATAGAAGATAAATATAGAAAAGATTTTGTGTATATCTTACTTATATAGATGATAGTTATCTTGTACAGGAATCCTTAGTCTATTAAAGGATTGCCTAGGTTATTGAATAGAGTACGTATCTAGATATATTGTTTTGCTAAGATTCAAGGTTGTAAACCCTAGTGATAGGAGATCACTCGTATTATTGAATCAATAATATTGAATCGTTGAAGTTTATTATTTGTCTCTTGTTCATATATACATTGTTTCATTCATTCATACAAAATACATCAAATAAATCTTCTGAGTGTTTGCTAGTAAATTCCGCTTGCTAGACTAACATTATTCAAAGTATCTATCTAACACAAGGAGTGTGTGTAGATCCGGTCAATGATTATCCTAGGTTCATTGATCACATGCCATAAAACCTTTTGTGAAAATCTCTCAAAGTGTTTATGAATATAAAACACATTTTGTTAACACTTTGAGAGTTTTGCATTTTCTGAAATACTCTCCCTTCACATATGCTCATAAGTTTTAAGATAAATTTGCACATGTCGGGTGGAGTTCGCACTTTTTGAATTGATTGATTTTTGGTGAATATGACCGTTGCGAGACACGTTTACATCACTAGTTAGACCAGCTTGAAATTATTACCCGTCCTGGTCATATTCAAAGAGAATCTCTCGAAATGGTACACTTTACTCAGACAAGTCCTTTGCGAGACACGCTTACATCACTGGATGAACCAGCTTGAAATTATTACCCGTCCAGGACAAGTCTTTTCGAATACTGATATTTAAGCTTCGTCAATTCGTTGGTACTATCTGAGTCGAGCTCTTTTGAGATTCAACTACGATCTTTACATATTTTGATCACATATTAATCACGTCTTCTCCCCCTCAAAAATAGCATGTGGTGATATTTTTGATATCAACTGATTAAAAGAAAGCTTTTGGAGAGATAGACGGATTTGGTTTAGCATGAAATTGGAACATTTTGTTTTTTATTTTTATACTCCCCCTTAAATAAAGCATATTTTTAAACATAGAGTTTAAAATCAATTTTAAAGGGTTTGGACGGAGTTATGATTTCATCTTTGAAAATACGAGTCCTGATCTGAAATAATCATAAGTCATCATTTTAGCCCGGGTTTCGTACTGAAGTATACGAAAGCCATAGATATTTTTAGGATAAGTGCTCGAAAAAAATTTAAAACCTTTGTTTTGATTAAGCACTTTCCTTTCTTTGAAGCGCAGGTCCTGAACTGATGTGTCCAGAAGCCATTAAATTAAGCTCGGGTCCGAAACTGAGTTGTTCTGAAGCCATAATTAAGAAAATTTTGAGAAACAACATGCTTTGAAAATAATTTTAGTGAACTCTCGCTCAAGCATCTGTACAAGTCCATATCATTATTGAATGACATTTCTAGATACGTACAGAATATCGATTATACAAGAGACATGTCGTGAGAATAATAGTTTTAGATTTTTTATTTTTATATTGTTTTTGTATTTTTGAAAAATTTTCTAATGTTTTTGGATTTTGAAATTTTATAATTTTGTATTTTGTTTTGGTTTGTTTTTCAAATTTTGTATTTTATTTTTTTCAAAAAATATTCACAAAGAAGAATTAAGTTTGAACAAGTAAAAGTGGAGTTAAGAGTGGAATTAGAGAAGGATTTCCACATGCGATGTTGGCATAAAGTTCCTCTTTTCCACATCGGGTGTATGAACCTTCAATACTTTCATAAGTACCTACATCCACTGAAGAAGAATTTGCACAAATAACAGTGTTAGAAGTACATGTTTCCTCACATTGAGGGTGTTCACTATCAACGGTTGTAGTGGTGTCTACTTCCTTATCCTGATGATTTTCACTATTATTTGTCTTGGTGCAGCTATCAAGAATCTTCCCTGTAGGAATCCATCTAAGACCAACTGTGTTAAAAACTTTTCCCGTGGGGATCCACCTAAGGCAAGATCTAGGAGTTGTTTTCTTTTCAGATGCAGCGGAAGTCTCATTTTGAGAAAAACTATGTCCTGTAGAGATCCACCTATTAGGTTTCTTACCCTCTTGCGTCTTATCAACGGGTTTGTTTCTATTTGGTGTCTTAGTGGATTGTGCCTTAGCACGTGAATTTTCTTTCTTGATATACTGTGCAACACATGCATCATGATTAGCTGAAAAGACACATTTTTGACATGTAGGACAGACAAATTAAACATTCTTATTTAAAACGGCAACCTTAAGTTTGTCACTACTGTCATTTAGAAATTGTTTCTTGTTCGAAGAGGAAGTTGAATTATTAGTGTTGCATTCTATGTGTATAGCATTTTCATTTGAGCAACTACTCTTAGATGCAAGCCAATCCCTAGTCTTTTGTTGAGTGTTCCTAGGTAATGGTTTACTACTACTAGCAGTGCCTTGTAATGTTGTAGAATTCATCACCCTAGGTTTTGTACCTAAAATTCTGTCTTTTCGAATCCGTGCCTTTTTCCTAGCTTTTTCTAGATAGTGATTGTGGACCACATCGTTAGAACCAACAGATTCCTTAACTAGATTTTTTGTCATAGTCCGTGTACTATTCCTAGAAAGATCAGGTGTAATGACTTGTGGTTCCTCGACAAACGCTTTTTCTTTTTCAACACCTTTTTCATCAATCTTTAATAATCTTTTCTTGATGGGCAAGGAATGTGGAGTGACTGGTTTTGACAAATCATTATTCTTATCGACTTTTGGAACAACCTGAGAAATAGACATTTTTGGTTTTTCAACTGGTTTTGAAGCATTTGGTTTCTCCAGAGTTGATGGTTTTGCAAGCTTAGTATCCACACCCTTCCCTTTTAGACTGTCCAGCTGAGCCCTCAAAAGATCATTTTCCTCTTTCATATCCTTGTAGGCATGCTCATTCGACAGTTTGACATACTTGCATTCCTCGGTTTTTCGATCAAGTTGTTTAAAATATGACACGTTTTCTTTTTCAAGTTTAATAAGAGCATTTTCATATTTTGAAACAATTGCAGAGGTCTCAGCTCGCAGTTTTTCATTGTATTCAACAAAATATGTTTGTAAAATGATGGACATAATATCGGTCGACATAACTGCTTCAATTCGAAGAGAGAGTCTGTTAGCATTTAAATTATTAAAGTAACGTGATGGTCATTTGTATTTTATAAACTTTGTGTGTGTCGAGTTCAATGTAATAGAATAGTATGTAAAGGGCTTGTGTTGGACTAAGCTATTATGTATTAAGTAAACTCATGAATTTGTCCAACCCAACACAAGCCCAACCGCCCCAACAAAAAGCCTATGAAAGCCATTAGGGCGTCACTCATGTGGCTATATAAGGACACTCTCACCTTCATTTATTGTGTGCCTCAAGTAGTGTATAGGTGAGAGTGTGTGTGCTTTATGTGTGTGTTTTGAATTTGCTTCTCTTCCAAGCTAATATCTTACACACGGTTTTAATATTAAGAACGATCCATTCTCTCATCTATATCTCTTCTCTTATACTTTGAGTGTCATGTATTATATAGATTAGTGTTTAGTTGTGTGATAAAGTAGTCACGTATTATTTAGATTACAAGTGGTATCAATACGCCAAACATCGAAATAGGATTTAGTTGGGTTCATTTTTTGTAAAGGTCTACAAAAGTTGCGTATTTAGTCCATAAAACGTGTACTTTTGTGGTTAAACTTGAGGTTTACGCGCGTTTAAAAGAAAAAGGTTATAGCTTTTTGTGTTTTACGTGAAGTTTAGCAAGTTTGAGTAAAAAAGGTTGTAGCTTTTTGATTTTACGCGAGTTTCAAAGGTTAAAGGTTGAAGCTTTTTTAGTTTTTACGTGAGTTTTGTTAGTTTTGGTGTTAAAAAGGTTAATCTTTGTGTCGAAAAAGTAGTTCTATAACATATTGGCGACAAAAGGTGTTAACTTTATAAGTTATTTGAGACGTTTGAAGTGTTTTTGATCGAGAAAAAGCTACAAAGGTTGCGTTGTGGAGCTTCTTCATCTTGCGATTTATCTAAACTCTTGTATAAGAATTTAGATAGAAAAGGGTTTATAGGAATTCTTGTATAAGAATTTCTATAAAAGAGGGTTTATAGGAATTGTGATATTCTATAGAAATTGTATAATTTCTATCGAAATTGTGGAACAATGTTTTATCGCAAATCTGGCATAAAGCGTGTTATCGCAATTCTGGTTGAAAGGGTCTATCGCAATTGTCACCAAAGTCAGACTTATCGCAATTGTTGGTCAACGGTTTTTATCGCAATTCTGCCCAAACAAATTTTATCGCAATTGTTCTAAGACCAGTTTATCGCAATTCTGCCAATCAGTTCTATCGCAATTGTTGCAGTCAAAAAGTCAACTCTTTCTATCGCAATTGTTGGGCTCTTTCGCAATTGTACATTTGGACTTTCTATCGCAATTGTGATTAATTGTCGCAACTTAAATAACTTTTATAAATTCGATTTGCATTTAATTTCTACAACATCTAAAGTGAACTCGGTATTCTCTCGCTTGTACAAGTGTGACGAATACTTTGACAAGGATTATATCTACTAGTTTGTATAAATTAGTTAGATCGTCAATATAAATTACAAATTTATATAAATTGCATATTTCTATATAAGTTGAAATTTTGCCAAAATTTGTATAAATTTTGCCTGAATTAAGATTTCTATAGAAATTGTGGTTTTATCTAAATTGTAATTTACATAACTTTGCCGAATTTGTGAACTTTTGATCTTGTCTAAATTATAGTCTTGTCAAATTTAGTAACTTTATTTAAATTGCTACGTTTATCTAAATTGTCATAGTTTATCTAAATTACAAGTAACCTCAAACGATCTTCAGCAAAGGACCAAGACTTCACAACAACAACTGAGTTTAACCTTCAACAACCACAACTCCTATTTAGTTGCAACGATCCTGAATCAACTTTATCATACAACATCATCAATGGCAACTCAACAAGACATCCATGCAGCCGGGGCAGAAAACCGTCCTCCAATGCTTGAAAAAGATGGTTATCTTTCATGGACAAGTCGTATGATTCGATATATCAAAACCAAACCTCAGGGTCAAGGAAGACTCCTGCTCAACTCCATCCAGAAAGGACCATTCAAGCCTCGTCAGATTCAAGAAGCTGGTAATCCAAATGCAACACCTCCCATTCCACCGACCTTTCATGATCAAAAAGAAGAGGAATACACAGCAGATGATTAGAAGCAAATTGAAGCTGATGACTTGGCAATGCACTTAATTCAACTTGGTTTACCACGAGAAATCTTTGCTGCTGTTGACAGTTGTGAAACTGCTTATGATATGTGGGAACGAGTTAGAAGGCTTTGTCATGGCACAGAAATTGGACAACAAGATGTTGAAAACAAGCTTCTAACTGAATGGGAGAAGTTCACATCCACTCCAGATGAACCAATTGAATCTTACTACACCAGGTTTTGCACATTAATGAACGAGCTCATCAGAAACAAGTTGACACCAAAACCAATTGTTCAAAACATCAAATTTGTAACACCCCAACCCGGCAAGGGTAGAAGTATCACATTAATGGTTTCATATCAGATCAAAACAAAGCATACATTCAATAGTAATACAAGGGTTCTCAAAGGTTACAAATGAATTGCTGAATATACAAGGTTACAAATGAAAATTTTCAATAACTACTAATTCTAATTACAATAACTTCTAGTCATCTATACTCCAGAGTAGCTATCAAGGTCTTCTAAGTCCAAGGTTCTCTTCACCCATACCCAGCTTCCAAACTAAAACCTGCCGCGGGAAAGAAACGCGGCTGAGCTTAAAAAGCCCAGTGAACAGATATATAAAATAAACGAAAACGAACAAATGAAGCATAATGAAAGAGATAATAGATAAGGTACAAGAGTAAAGGTTAGGACAGTCATCCACCACGAGCCCAAACAAATCAAATCATATCATATCGTAGCCACAATCTTCAAATCATATAGAGGGGAGACCTCTCAGATAATCAGATCATATGAGGGGTGTCCTCATTCTTCAAATGGAGTAGCTAGCTCCCAAATTTTGTGAAAGGAGTGGATTGCACCCATCCCCAGTCACCATATCATATCAAAACGAACTGTCCACGAACACGGACACGAACCTAGGATGCATCCATTCGCCCCCCGAACAAATCATATTGGCCATATCAAATCATATCATAGTGAGCTCATATCAAATCAAAATGGGGACGGTGTAACCAAATCACTAGGGCTACACGCTAGTCATGCCATTGGTGCATCAATGACACGGCCATGTTACCTTCATGGCTAGGAAACGAACTTGGCTCGGGTATCAAACTGGGGTCAAAGGTCAAAGGTTAATATCAAAGCAAAGGTTCACATGGTCATGGTCCAAATATCAAAGTTCATATCAGAAGGTTCATATCAAAGTTCATATCAGAAGGTTCATATCAAAGTTCATATCAGAAGGTTCATATCAAAGGGTTCATATGCCAAAGGTTCAAATCCCAAGGTTCATAGCAAAGGTCAAAGTCAAATCATAATAAGGGTTCAAGAGACCGAAGGCACCTTATTAAAAAAAAAGGCAGAATATCTGTACCTTATACCGCAAATGGAAACACGACAGGAATACAAAGGTCGAAAACAAACTCCATCATCAGCGAATCTACACGAATTCATGATCATTTTATTAATAACTTATCTTAAATCGGATTACTCATTTTAGTCGGCTTTCCATTTTTTAGTAACTTTCCTGTTATAGCAGCTTTCCAAAATAGTAATTTAATACTTTAGGTTATAATTGACAATTAGATAATCTTATCAATTTAGTAAAGTTTAGGGTAATAATTGTAACTTATCAAAGTTTAAGGTTTATAATATAAATTAATTTCATAATGACCAAATTAGGACTTCACCGTTTTCATAAGTTATATCAACGTATTACCGATTCCAATTTAAACCGCAACAAAACACTAGCACACGTTAACTCACACAATGCCGAGACACACTCACATTCACAAACGTTTTATTTGTTTAATAATCCACATGCATGCAAACCTATAATATATATACCCATGACATACATACATGACCAAGCCATAACTCCCCATGTACATACCACGCCAGTTACTACACAATAGATGCACATAAATCACACATGTCACCTTTGTTAAATACTCTTCACGACCTACAATTCTCAGCCTTTTATATCAGTTAGTTACCACTTTAAATATATCTATTGACCACTCCAATACTCATATGTACACACACCACTCGACATCCAATTTTCTTAAACCATTTAGTCCACAATTCACACATATAAATTAAAGGTCATATTTAGAACTTGTCTAATACCATCCATCACATGTATACTCACACACCACAACCTACTTTTGCCCCCATCCATACGTACAACAGTCACAAGCCCACTCACTTTCTCTTTTTGAAACTCGATTATAAAGCCTGCCCCACATAGGTTTTAGATATCAGATTCAACTTCCGCTACCCACGTTACAAACCTACATGTCTCCATTTTCTTCCTTTTAACCTAAACACGACTCGACCTATGTGTCCTTTTTCTTACTTATTTAACGTGACTAAAACCCAACATGAAATCACACACTCAACAGTCACAACGACTCATTTAAGGTGACCCAAAACTCATAGCCACAACAGTTCTTGTTACACATGCATGCGTTAAGGTTTTCATATATTTAGAGTCTCATTAATCACGTTTTATTAAGACCAGTTTAGGGTCTGTTTTAGAAGTATTTCATGTCGACTAACAGCTTGGTATAAAACGACCTCGAATCAGTTCATAACAACGCGACACAAAACAGAAACCAAGGACGCTATGGGGTTTTCTATTACACGTTTTAAAACAAGTTGCCTGTAAACGTATATGTTCCTTATATATTCATATTATTAGTGAAACAAAAAGAGACTATGTTTTACATATTATACGTGTACATATATATAATTTGGATCAGAAATACAAGGACGATTGTATCATTATATATTCGATCATACACCTCTGATTTTGGTTCCCTTGTTTCATACGATATACTTTTTATATAACCCGTTTTAAACTACAACTTATTCATCCCCTGTTAACAGTGATTCATGTTTATAGTTCTTATATAACAACTCGTTTTATCACGTTACATGTTAGAATGATGCAAGATCGTGCGTATGCCGATGGTTCATAAAGGTTTACCTTAAAGCTGTGCCAAGAATGAAGAAGAAAGAAAATGATACACGAACACAATCGCGATCTAACTCCACGGCTCCACCCCTCATACGGTTTACCGAACCAAACTCGTTACGATCATGCAACCCTAGTGACGTATAGTGCCAACTCGACCGAACCATAATCCGATCTGAACACAAACTCTAACACCACTCTAACACAGGACGTATTTGATCAATAACCTCTTCGAACCAAGACTTGGAGTGAGCCGATCTCCAACTCGTACAAAGTAGCAGCAAGGTTTTCTTTTGTTTTTGAGACTATCAACATGCATAACTGATCTTGACAATAGTGGGATGGGATTAAAGGATTAATGTGGGTTTTTGCTTAACGTTTTCACTGAGTTCAATCATATGCGGATGAGATGAGATTGGCTGGTGAATGGATGAGTTTGTATATAATAAGGGAATAAGGAGTGAGATGCCAATTAAATAAAACGAGTGGAGGAGGAGAGTTTTAGGTTTTCTTTTGTGAGGTAAAACATACACGGTTGGAGAGGGTTTTTAGGGGAGTTGCCGAAAATTTTGTAAAAGACATAAAGATGATTATCACCTTCCAAGATTATGAACATTCATACTTATCTTCACTTATTTCTTTGGCTGAAAATTAGAGACTTTGGTCCTTGAATGTCGCCCCATATATTAAAAGTATAGGATTGTATTTATTTTGTACATATCATTTATAATATAAGGTTTTATTTGGTAGTTAAATTCATTACATATCTTATGTCATAATCATTTTAGGTTAAGTACAAATTAATGTCGCTCATATGATATTCATAAGTTATTAAAATTTTTAATTAGAGGGCATTTTCGTCATTTCAGATCGTATTAAATTTGGGGTTTTACAAAATTCATCAACAATTTACCAGAAGAATGGGGACGGTATGTCACAATTGTTAACCAAACAAAGAACCTTCACGAGGTGAACTATGATCAGCTCTATGATTTCCTAAAGCAAAACCAAAAAGAGGCAGATGAAGTCAGGAAAGAGAAGTTAGCAAAGCAACATGATCCTCTTGCATTACTTGTTCAATCACCAACACCTGTAACAGTGAATACACAACCATCATCATCATCTCTCACTCAGAACTATATGCAACAACAATATGCTCCACAAACTGCTGTCATACCACAACAACAATTCTACCCACAACAACAACAAGTCATCCCACAACAACAATACCCACAATACCAAGAACCAGATTTCCCTGACAACGATGATAGTGCTGCTTTGTCTCAAGCATTTACCCTTCTAACAAAGGTATTTCAAGGACGCTATTCCACACCAACTAACAATAACCAAAGAATTTCATTGAACACTCGCAACAGGCAGATTTCACAGCCGAGTTTCAAGATGGGTCATCAAGGACAAATGGTTAGAGGTTATGGGAATCAGCAAGGATATGCTACAAGGTTTCAGATGGGTAATCAAGGGCAGTATACAGGAAATCAGATGGGTCAGTATGCAGGGAATCAGATGGGTCAAGTTGTTGGAAATCAAAGGGGTCAGAATGTTGGGAATCAGAATGGTGGTAATCAGTTTGGGAATATTGCTCCAGTTGCTGGGAATGTTGGAAATGTGAATCAAGGGAATCTGCTAAAGTGTTTCAACTGTCAAGGAATTGGTCACATGGCAAGGAACTGTCCCACCAAGCCAAAGAAGAAAGATCTAGAGTATCTGCAGAAGCCAGTTCTGTTGGCTCAAAAGGAAAAGGCAGGGTTACAATTGAATGCGGAAGAACATGACTTTATGGCTCTTATGGATGATATGGAAGACCTTGAGGATATCGATGCCAACTGCATTTTCATGGCAAACCTTCAGGAAGCTAAGTATGACACGGATTCTGAAGCACCACCTGCTTATGATGTAAATGCAGTATCTGAGGAACCACCATATGCTACATGTCACAATAATGAAATATTTGATATGTCACCTCAGAATGAACAACATCCTGTGACTCCTGCAACCACATACGATACATATATGGACACGCCAAGTTGCAGCAATATTAATTTGGCAAATCCAGATATGGATCCTAATGGAGGCCTCGAGTCACAGCATACTGAGAATGATGAGGAAACACGTGCGTTATTTGAATCATTATTGAATAACTGTAGTATTGAAATTGAAAAGGTCAAAAAGATCAATCGCGATGTTAAGGCCGCCAATGAAAAATTGACCGCTGAGCTTGAGAGATATAAGGTGAATGAACAAGCTTTTGAATTTAATAACAAACGACAGTCAGAACTAGAAACTGGTTATAGAGATTCTGTTTTAAGAGAAAAACATTTTCAAATCAAATATGACACACTCGATGTTAATTTGAACATGAAAATAAAATCCTTAAACACGGAAATTTCTGAATTAACCAACCAACTTTCTAAACAAAAATCAACTTGTTCGGATCTTGAAAAAGAAAAGAAAGAGTTGAATGCAAGGTTTTCAAAACATGAAAATGATCTTCTTGATGAAATCATTGACAAACAAGAAACCATTCTAAAGTTGGAAAATTTGCTTGTAAAAACGGGTCATTCTACACAAACAATTAACATACTAATTAACGATCCAAACCCGCTTTTACATACAATGAAGAAAATGGCTATCGGTTGTGAAAACCCTTATCATCTCAAGAAAGCTCAGAAAGAATAGAATGTGTTATATAATGGTAGTGTGCTAAATGATAAACATGATCCTCCCGAAGTTCGGGATTCTTTTGAAACGATTGAGCTTGCCGAAGAGAGTAGAATCAAAATGAGACAAATAAACCCAGAAATTAAACCAATTGATTATAATAAGCTTAACACAATTTCTGGAGTACATCTTGTTCAAAAACATACACCAATGTTTTTCAAAAAACCAGTTGTTGTCTCAAAACGAAAAGTAGTTTCAAAACATCTTTCTAACATTGAACAAATGTCCTCTAGTAACCCTTTTAACACAAGTGACGTTAGACGATATTTGGATGATCTTAAAAAGAGAGTTGAAACGCTTCAAATGATTGTGTCATCCAAAACAAATATTAACATCAACGACTGGTATTCAAATTTTCATACATAACAGAAAAAGATGTTTGAAACAGAAATCAATCCTACACTAACTGCAATTCATGCGGTAGTTCTTAATGTCGAAAATGCTCTTCTGAAAGAAACAGCCGACTTTGTCAAGGACCACAAATCTCTGGTAAAGGAAGCTAATAAAAACATTGAACGAATCAAAGTTTTGGAAAAACACAATGACACTCTTTTCGAAATAGCTCTGTCCACTAAAATTATGTCTATTGTTTACCAAACATATTCTGTGGAAGACGATGAAAGACTGAGAGTTGAGACTTCTAAAATTGTTTTAAAATATGAAAATGCACATGCTAAGCTTGAAAAAGAAAATGTAACATATTTTAAACAACTTGATCGGAAAAAGGAAGAATGCAAGTATGACAAATTGTCGTATGAGCGTGCTTACAAAAACATGAAAGAACAAAATGATCTTTTGAAGTCTCAGCTTGAAAGTCAAAATAGGAAGGGTAATTGATGTTGAAACTAAGATAGCTAAACCAAAAATGTCAATTTCTCAATATGTTCCAACACCCTTGCCTAAGCAATGTGATAAATCAAGAAGTGTTGATAAAGGGAAAGCAGTTGTCGAAACACCAAATGTGATAGCACCTGGACTTTATAGGATTAGTACCACTACTACGTCTACCTCTACATCTCAAACATATAGGGTGATAGACAAGAGTATAAAAGATAATCCAAAAGAGTCTAGGATTGCTAAAACAAATTCAAAGGACAACAAAATAAATCCTAATATGTGTGCCTTACCTTCTACAGGAATAGAAAGTATCTCTAGGAGCAGCAGACTATAGCCTAGGAGCAATACAAGGAACAATAGAGTCTCGCCTGCCTCTAAGAGTGAAAGCAAGAATAAAACGGAAGAAGTAGAAGAACACCCTAGGAATTTATCACTTTCAAATAAGAAACATATGTCATCCGGATGTAATGTTAAGTGTACTGTTTTGAGTGCATGTAATGAGTCTGTTTGTTTAATGTGCAAGAAATCGTTATCTAAAAATTCTTGTGATGATATTGTTTCTAATAATGTGAATGTGAATGCTATGCCTGAACAGAAAGATGTTCCTCCAGGAACTAGTGCTAAGACTAGATTCATTCAAAGACTAATTACAAAATCTAGGACAACCACTAGTAGAATATTGCCTAGGAACTATCTTAAGTTGTGCATGTGGATACCAACGGGTAGATAATTTACTTTAGTAAATGGTAAATTAAAGGCTCCAAAAGAACCAGTAAAAACCGTCTATGAATGTGATTCGTCTGTTACCCCTAACCCCATGGAACCAAATGGTAAACGGTTTCCAAATGCACAATCTTCTGTTATTGGCAGGTTATCAAAATATGTCTTTGGATCGTCGACTCGGGTTGCTCCAAGCACACGACCGGGAATCTGAAGCTGCTGATCAACTATGTATGGAAGTTCATGGGAACTGTTCGGTTTGGAAATGATCATGTAGCAACTATTCTGGGTTATGGAGATCTTCAGTTCGGGAATTTCTTAATCACTCGGGTTTACTACGTCGAAGGGTTGGGACACAATCTGTTTTCAGTTGGACAGTTTTGTGATGCAGACTTAGAGGTTGCATTTAGGAGAAACACTTGTTTCGTTAGGAATTTGATTGTAGATGATCTCTTAACCGGAAATCGTGGCACCAATCTTTATGCTATCGACATTAACCAAATGGCCTCTTCATCACCAATTTGTCTCATGACAAGAGCTTGTGAAACAAAGTCCTGGTTGTGGCACAGACGATTATCCCATCTCAACTTCGACACCTTAACCAAGTTAGCCAAAGACAACATCGTCAACGGTCTCCCTAAGTTCAAATACACCAAAGATCACTTATGTCCATCCTGTGAGCAAGGAAAAAGAAAAAGGCAACTTATAAACCCAAAACCATACCCAGTTCGGTTGACAAGTTACATCTGTTAGATATGGACTTATATGGCCCAATGAGAGTTGAAAGTATCAATGGGAAGAAGTATATTCTTGTTATTGTCGATGACTATTCAAGATATACATGGGTAAAGTTTTTTAGGTCAAAAGACGAAGCACCATGCATCATCATCACCTTTCTGAAGCGAATTCTAGTCCTACTTCAAGCTCCAGTTAGGATCGTAAGAACAGACAATGGCACAGAATTCACAAATCAGGAGTTAAGATCATATTTTGAAGATACTGGAATCACTCACCAGACATCAGTTGTCAGAACTCTACAGCAGAATGGGGTAGTTGAAAGAAGAAACAGAACTCTTGTGGAAGCTGCTCGCACGATGGTGATTTATTCTAGTGCACCGTTATTCTTATGGGCTGATGCTATTGCCACTGCTTGTTTCACTCAGAACCGATCCCTTATCCATCCAAAATTCAATAAAACCCCATACAAATTAGTGAATAATAGAAAACCCGACATCTCTTACCTTTATGTATTTGGTGCTTTGTGCTATCCAACGAACAACAGAGAAGATCTGGGGAAGCTGAAAGCTAAGGGTGATATTGGAATCTTCATCGGTTATTCAGAAAACTCAAGGGCATTCAGGGTGTATAACAGACGGACTAAGAGGATAATGGAGACGATGAATGTGAAGTTTGATGAGATTTCACAAATGGCTTCTAAGAGACTCGCTCTAGAACCCGCGCTTAACCCGATGGCTTCTAATCATACCAGATTAGGACCCGCGCCAAACAGTCAGACTTCTGGACATATTAGTTCAGGATTCGTACCCCAAGGAGCTCAGTCAACTAATATTGACAAACAAACAAATCAAGAACTGGACACTTTCTTCGAGTATATGTATGATGAATACTATGGTGGAGCTTCGACAAATGCATCACAACAACGTTCCGCTGCACCCGCTCAACAACATCAACCACCACCACCACCACCGCAAGATGCATTAACAACAATCGAAGCTGACGTACCAACTCCCTCAACGTCATCAACATCTACTCCAGCAACTCCAGTAATTGAGATTGTTTTACCACGAGTTGATGAACAAAACCACAATACCCCAATTCAAGAAGAACACCAACAAAACGATGCTGTGTTAGAAGAAGAACCATTCGAGAACCCATTTGCAACGGATTATGTTGAATCATCTTCAAAGTTATATGAACCATCTAACACGCATTCGTCAAATCCAAGGTACCCTTCTACGTTACAGTGGACAAAAGACCATCCAATAGAACAAGTAATTGGTGAACCTTCAAGGCCAGTTCAGACGAGAAAACAACTCGCCACCGATTTCGATATGTGCATCTATGTCTGCTCAGTCAGTCTAAAAGAGCCAAAGAACATTCGGGAGGCGATGGCAGATAATGCTTGGATCGAAGCGATGCAGGAAGAACTTTTCCAATATCAATTACATGACACATGGGATTTAGTGCCAAGACCAATTGACAAACTTTTCATTGATCTTAAGTGGTTATGGAAGAACAAAAAGGATGAAGAAACGACTGTAATTCGCAACAAAGCTCGTCTGGTGGCCAAGGGATTCAGACAGGAAGAGGGGATAGATTTTGAGGAGTCATTCGCGCCTGTAGCAAGACTGGAGGCAGTCAGGATTTTCTTAGCATATGCAGCTCACAAAAACATCACGGTCTATCAGATGGACATCAAGACAGCATTGTTGAACGAAACTCTGATAGAAGAAGTGTATGTGAGTCAGCCAGATGGATTCGTTGACAAAGATCATCCCGACTATGTCTACAAGCTAAAGAAAGCTATCTATGGTTTGAAACAAAGGGCGTGGTATGACGAGTTATCATCTTTCCTACTTCAAAATAATTTCACAAAAGGAACAATTGACCCGACCTTGTTTACCAAAAAATTCAAAGATGACATTTTGATTGTTCAGATTTACGTGGATGACATAATCTTTGAGTCCACTAATCCGAAACATTCAAAACATTTTGAAAATCTCATGAAAAGCAAATTCGAAATATCCATGATAGGGGAACTAAAATTCTTTCTTGGCTTACAAATTCATCAATCCCCACGTGGTATTTTTATAAATCAAGTTAAATATACAATTGAGATTTTGAAAAAATTTGGAATGGAAAATTGTGACTCTGTTGGTACACCAATGGTCACTTCACCCAAAATAGGCGCAAATTTATATGGGAAACCCATGGATCTGAAGAAATATCGAAGCATGATTGGTTCTCTCATGTATCTAGCAGCTAGTCGACCCGATATTCATTTTGCTGTCGCATGGTTTCAGGCAAGGCCTACCGAACTTCACCTCCAAGAGGTAAAACGGATCTTTCAGTACCTACGAAGAACCATTAACATGGGACTTTGGTATCCGAAGGATTGAAAGTTTAAACTAACAGCCTTTTCAGATGCGGACCATGCTGGGTGCCAAGAAACAGCAAAAAGTACATCAGGTGGAGCACAATTTTTGGGAGAAAAGCTAGTAGGCTGGTCATCAAGGAAACAAGACTACACGGCGTTATCAACCGCAAAAGCCGAGTATGTGTCTCTGTCTACGTGTTGTGCCCAAGTTCTATGGATGAGGACACAACTCACAGATTATGGCTTCTTTTTCGACCGCATACCTTTGTATTGTGACTCGAAAAGTGCCATAGCCATCTCGAGCAATCCAGTGCAACACTCCAACACCAAGCATATTAGAGTCCGCTATCACTTCATAAAGGAACATGTAGAAGAGGGTGCTATTGAATTATTTTTCGTAAAGACTGAATACCAACTCGCCGATCTATTTACTAAAGCCCTTCCAGAAGAGAGGTTTGATAACTTAGTTCGACGAATTGGCATGCGAAGCCTAACTCCCGAAGAGTTAGAAAGTCTTCTCGAAACTTCTTGAATTTTATCTCAAAAAGCTTCGCTGTAAATATTTTTGAAAAAAAGAAAATACAAAATTTGAAAAACCAACAAAAATAAAATAAAAAATTTGAAAAACCTTCAAAAACAAAATACAAAAATAGAAAACTTCAAAAATACAAAAACAATATAAAATCGAAAAACCAAAAATATTCTTCTCACGACATGTCTCTCGTATAATCGATATTCTGTACGTATCTAGAAATGTCATTCAACAATGATACGGACATGTACAGATGCTTGAGCGAGAGTTCATTTAATTTTTTCTAAAACATGTCGTTTCTCAAAATTTCTTAATAATGGCTTTTGTATACTTTAGTACGAAACCCGCACTTAAATGACGGCTTTCATATATTTCAGTACAAAACCCACGCTACAATGATGACTTCTGATTATTTCAGATCAGGACTCGCATTGTTAATGGCAAAAGAAAACAAAGAATCCTTGAGCACATGATCAAGACTTTTCAAAAAAGATTTTTCAAAATCTTTCTCCGAATTATGTGCTCTAGATCCTTCAAAAAGAAAACTCCCTCTATACCCTTAAATTGATTTTAAACTCAAATGTTTAAAAAATATGCTTTATTTAAGGGGGATTATAAAAAGAAAATCAAAATGTTCCAAATCATGCTAAAATGATCCGTCTATCTCTCCAAAAAGCTCTCATTTAAATCAGTTGATATAAAAAATATCACTACATGCTATTTTTGAGGGGGAGAAGATGATGAATCTACTAATTAATCACACAAGCTACTAAACTAATCTAGATCTAGAGAGATAAAGTTAGAGAGAGAAAGAGAGTGGGAGGTGATTAACAATAATAAGGAAATGTTTAGCTCATTCAACCAACCAACCCTCCCTCTTGGATGGGAGGGGGTATTTATAGTTTTTACATAGTCTTGGGCTTTTAGCCCTAATAACAATACTTAACATAATAAATAAAATAAATAAATAGACACAGCCCATGGGCCTTCTACACAGGTTGGGCCTTAAATCAAACCTAAAGGCCTAAGCAACCTATTACATAATGATTAATACTTGATAATACAAAACGTGTTCCCAACAATCTCCCCCTAAGTATTGGTCATCAAGGTTGATGTCGTCTTTGCTTCTTGGCTTCAGACGTCATTTAAATCTTTGTTCTTCGTTCTTGATCATGTGAAATGATATGGTATGGTAATGATCTGCCATCCTCCAATGGCCTTTTAATTCTGGTGTCTTTATGTCTTTTCCACCATGCTCATATGTTCTTTGACTTTTGTTCTTCATATATCACGTAGTTCTCTCTTCATAAGCTTGATCTTTGACTTGTGAAAGGTTAACGTACTTGATCTTTGACTTTTCTTTAATTTCTTTAAACTTTTGCTATTCCTTAGTCTTTGTGAGAACTTTGCTTCAGGATATGAGCATGATGGAAAGATGGTGGAACTCCAGGTATTCATGATTCGCTGCAGGTAAACAGTTAGCAATAAATCATCCGATACTTACAGGTTTGGACTTCGAGATCGTCAACAACATAGTGTGAAGACTTTCTCTAATCCTAACCCAGGCCGTTCTGAATCGAATACCCCCGAGAGGGCTTACATGGACACACCGAAGTACACCCATGATTCAGTGAGTCGCTAGAGATCACCCCACGACTGTAGACCGTATTTGGAGCAAACACTAAGCGTAACCCACAAGGGATTACCGAAGTGACCTGCTGTCAGGGCTGTTTGATGTTGACCTTGGTAGGATTTCCATTCAATCACTGAGAATCACATTTGTAGTTTCTCTCATGAATGTTCTCGGCAGATTGCTAAGATCTGCGAAGGACACTCTTATAATTTACAACTGGTGTTCCTTTTGTTGAACATCCAGTGTATACTAAGTGTACCTAAGAGATCTTTGATGTATCTCATGGCTCTAGACTCAATTTAGTGCACATTTGTTTGGTCGTCAGAGGCATGGAGCAGAGTGCCTCCTTTTCAACATCAACACATCTCGTAGTGAGAGGTCAATAGATGATGAAGGGTTCTCCTTGTGAAATGAAACAAGTGCCTTTTGAGAGACACCTGAGTGGCTAGAAGGTTTAGTGCAGTGCGTCACTGGGTCCATAACGACATTTATCTTCAATACTGGTGATGCCCAACCAACCAGTAGATTATGTATTGAACCCGGTGTCTGCCCTAAGGTTGAGCAAATGGAGGGCTATTTCTTTTCACCCTTTTCTTTACTTTTCTTTTTAATTCTTCAACCCCTTCTTTCTCCTTTCATTTCATATCTCCTTTTTCAATCATACCTAGGACTTTCTAGCTCTAAACTATTGGTATTGTCCTTGGGTAGATCCCTCCGGCTCTGGTGGATCATAGGACGGTTATTCCTAACCTTAGACACCTTATAACTCCATGACTATCCTATTGATGCCATAAACCAAACCTTTTTGAAAATCTCTCAAAGTGTTTATGATTATGAAAACATATTTTGTTAACACTTTGAGAGTTTTGTGATTTTCAGAAATACTCCCCCTTAACATGTGCTCATAAGTGGTTAAGGTAAATTTGCACATGTCGGGTAGAGTTGGCACTTTTTGAATTGATTGATTTTCAATGAACATGATCGTCGCGACACACGTTTACATCACTAGTAAAACTAGCTTGAAATTATTACCCGTCCAGATCATATTCAAGTAAAATCGCTCGAAATCGGTACATTCTACTCAGACATATCCTTTGCGAGACACGTTTACATCACCAGATAAACTGGCTTGAAATTATTACCCGTCCCGGATATGTCCTTTTGACTACTGACTTTTGTTATCGTCAATTCAAGGGTCAATTCTGAGCCTAGCTCACATGAGATGTCAACTTTCGAGTTACCATATTTTGATCATATCTTTATTCTCCCCCTCAAAAATAGTATACTTATGATGTTTTTGATAAACATTTGATAAAAATATGCCTTTTGAGTTTTGTGGGAAGAATTTCAAGAACCTTTTTAGTTGTGGAACAAAGATTATTTTTCAAATAATCCCCCTTGACGAGGGAATACTTGTCCTTATGAGCAGAATTTTGAAAGACTTAGAAAAATTATGGTTTAATTCTACTCATAAGTAAGAAGTTTTCGCTCCTTTGATCAGGATTGAGGCACTGAAGCGTACCTCAGGGTCCTTTCTTTATAGGTATGGGTTGTGCACTGTGATGTGTGCGCAAGCCATAGTGAATGTAAGTGATGAAAAATATGATGAAATATGACAAATGATGACAGATAATACCAAGGATTACTGCTCAGGTCGACGGAACGTGAGGATGTTAGGAACTCTGGCACGTCCTCCTACGTAACTCTCCAGTCGTCTCATTGTTCTCCGAAACTTGAGCTTTTTGTCAATCCTATCAATGAACTTCACTGCTTGCTTTACATCGTTCCTACTCCAGCTCATAACTCATAAAAATCCCGTTTTCAACCCCTTGCTACGGTTTTCCAGAATTGTTTAAAGCTCAGACTTAACTCGTACCAAAGTCTCATCAGTGAATTTGTGGATTTCTTCATAACCCATAAACTTTGGTGAGCTTTTATCCCTTACGTATGCCAACCCAAATGGTCTATCACAGAATGTGTATGGCTGCTTGTCATGGATTCCCGGAGGTTTCAGATTTGGCTTGACGAGGTTCAATTTTTTCTGGTAGCTTTCTACCCCAAGGTGCACATCTTCAACTCGCAATCTAATAACAATGTTGAGGATGTATATTAGAATCGAGGTAATGATATCATACTAAAGACGTCCAGGGAGATGTTCTAGTGTTCCTTGAACTTTCAGTAGATACATATCTTCTATATCATTGATGTGTAAGTAGGGATAGTCTGCTTCACTGAAAGTATATTCTTGATCGTCTAACCTTCTCATGGTAATCTTCTTCAGAAAGTTATACCCAAACATAGATTCGGTTTCTGCACTGGTGATTGAAAGAATCTTATTTTTGTTAAACACCTCTGTTTTTGATCTTCTGGTAATCATATATTTATAGAACAATCTTCGCAGATTCGGCCAGTGGAAGATCCCAAGAGCAGCATCTTCGTTGTATTCTCGAACTTTGTGAACAAATAAATCTCCAATTTGTTCTTCAAAACCTTCCAACGTATAAGAAGCAGCTTGATACTTGGTAAGAGATGTTGCATACCGCTTTTCAGGGTCTGTGTTTTCATACTCAAGATACGCCAAATCATTATTGAAGAAATATGCTTTTGGTATCTTTGGGTTGTGTGGTTGACCGATGAGTGGTAAGGGATGGGAGTAATCACGGAGGTAAAGTCGTTCTTTCGGATGAGAGGTACACGCATGTTCCCAGTCTATGTTTTCAGACAGTGCTCTTGCAACTTGTTCAATGTTGTATTCAAACTCCACTTCTGAAGTTGTGACTGTCTTGAATTCTGTGAAGCCATCTTTGCGAACTCTGACTATGTCAGGCAATCCCAACTTCTGAACTTTCATTTCCCGCTTCAATTGTTTAGTGAAGTCCACAATTGATCCTTCAACAGGTGCAGCGTTTTCATCTTCAGGATATGCGTCTACCATTGACTCAAACAAATCGAATCTTGGAGCAGTTAGGTTTACCCATTCTGGAAGAGGTATGGCTTTTCCATTTGTGGGTGGTGCAGTGACATTTTGAACTTAAAGTGGTGCAATGGGAAATTCTTGATCAGAACTCACGTCTTCAAATGATTCAGTTGCATCGAATGCCTCGCCTTTAAGAGGAACGAACATTGGTTGGCCTGATTACTTTGTGGTGCCAGAAGAATGAGTCGTGGTTGAAGGTCAAGTTGACTTGGTGGGTTTCCTCTTTTTCTTTCCTTCGTCTTTGTCAGGCTCATCTCGATGACGCTTGACCGGCTTATCTTTCTTGCATCCTTCAGCCTTCTTCTCATCTTTCCTCATTGAATTGAGTAATGCCTGTTTGAGTTCTGCCTCTTCGGGTTCATTGAGAATGTCTTCAAGTAATTGACCCTTGAGATCAGATCTAGATGGCTTATGTGGCACTGTTCGAATTTTTATTGGCGTTGTTTGCATCAGTTTTGCCACTGTTTTCTCCTGATTTCTTTCGACATATAATTGGAAGATTCCTAGAAGATTCTCTTGAAGGTATCGAGTGACCTCTTGGGATACTTGTGAACTGACTGCCTGTGGGACATGAGTTTGAAGATATTCCCCTGCTTTCTTTTCAAGATCGAATGCTATGAGATTATTGACATAGAATTCATTCTTATCTGCCTGTTTCTTTACTTCAGTGAGCTTTACATTTAGAGCTTTGTGCTCATCTTCATCAGTTTGTCTATTTCTCAAAACCAGTTCTTGAAGTTTAGCAAATTTTTCTTTAAGTTCATTGAATTCAGTGGTGGACTGACCTACAGATGATGGTTGTGGTGACTAAATTGTGTCGTCATCTTGGTAGTCATGTTCTTTATTATCATCATCATTGTTTTCTTCTTCACCACTTTCATCTTCTTCATCTCCTTCTTCATCTTTTTCTTCATCTTTATCGCTGTCAGTTTTTTCAGACTCAGATCTTGATTCTTCCTTAGACTTTTCTGATTCACCCTCTGATTCAACCAGTGCATCATACTTTGAAGTCTCAGACTCCTCTTGTTCCTCCTCTTGTTCTTCATCAGGATGTGAAGCTGACCCTTTACCTTTTCTCACTTTTTCACGCTTCTCTTGATCTTCTTTGTGTTTCTTTAAGTTCTCTCTGAATGCTATCTTATACTGTTCTTTTTCTTCTTTTTCTGTCCTTGGAGGTTCTATGGCTTACTTTGAATGATTGTTTCACTATTTTGAATGATTTTCCCTTTCCTTTGCCCAAGTCTTTGTCTTTTTCAGCCAATACAGTCTTCAACTTTTCAAACTTTTTCTTCTTCTTGCCTTCGCCAACGTCTACTTCATCTTCTTCCTCTTCGTCACTTGGTTCGTCTCTAAGTTTTAGTTTTGAGGATTTTTCACTGGTAATCACTTTCTTCTTATCAGCTCTTGAGCATTTCTTTGTGCGAGAGGAAGCAGGTGGAACGATCTTTCCTGTTGATTTACTTTCTCCTTTTGTTGGTGTTGTTCCTTTGGCAATGATTCCCACCTTTTTGGCTTTTTCAGCTTCATCATACTTCTGATATGCCTCAGTATCCATCAGTTCTTCACTTAACAAGCTTAATGGAATTCTCACACCTTGTTTCTCTGTGTTGGACTTTTGTATCTTTATTCTGGAGACAACGTGATCCATTTGATCGATATGCATCTTTTCATTAACATGTCAATCGATTTCAGGGAGTCTTTTCATGAAAAGTGAGATGAGGAGTTTGGTGAATCGGGGAAAAGGTACTTTGTATGCCTTCTTTTGGCGGAAGCTTTGGCTTAGAAAGATCATGTCGTTCCAAATGTATTTGGCGAAGTCCAGATGTTTCAGGTTAATGACTCCCCAGAAGAATTGAAGGTGTTCTAATCGAGGGTGTTCAAGACCAGTGGTTTTGCCAGTTATGCAGTGAATGATGATTGTGTAAAGGGTTAACCATGGTTGAGGAATGAATTTCCTATCTACTTTGTAGAGTGTTGTGAGCTCTTCTTCACCCTCATCATAACCAAGAAGCTTAAGGGTATCAACCATGGTTTCAAAGTTGGATCTTCGAGAAATTTGCCGCTTAGGCCTGAAGCTTCAGATGGAAGTTGTAGAACATTTCGAAGAGTTTCAACCTTGAATTGGATCTCTGTATCGTCAATTGTGACTGTGATATTTTCATTATCCTTTCCTACGACCATGGAATGCCAGAACTGATTGAGGTAAACTTCTGGTACACTTGCTGTATTCGTCAGTGTTGGGCTAATGAAATGTCTTTTGAGAATTACCACGATGACTTGGCAAGACTCATGACAAGGCAAGTTCTTAAAGTCTACTCTTGAGTTTGAATGGCTGATTCTGCGTTCATCACCTTCTGGAATCAATTGTTTTCGAGTTACAGATCCTTGAGACATGATTTTCCTGAGTATCACAAACACCAACAATAATACAATAGCAACCGTATATATATGTTAGTGAATGTTATTAGTCACCAGATAATAGTCTAACTTTTATGACACATCACATAGATAGACTAAGTCCCGAAACTCATTCTCATATAGTCAGACAAACCATTTTCAAACAAACGAGTTCTTATAAGCATTTTTCACATACTTAAGTTAATAAAAATTATAAGTTTTGGAACAATTTTTTACAAGCTTGACAAACTTGGAAAAAATGAGACAAACTTGGAAGTTTTAGAAACTTGAAAGCATGAGACAAACTTTATAGAAACTCGAGAGTCACTGATCTCAAACTAGGTAATTTATGCATATACTTAGAAAAAATCAGCACAAACTTGGTAATACAAACTTGGTTATATATGCACAAACTCGATGAAGCTATACAAACTCAGCCAATTTTAGAAACTCGAGTAATCTTATCAGACTTGGTTATTCAAAAACTCGATCAGCCTGTGGAAACTCAAGCAACCTATGAAAGTCGACTAATCTTATACAAACTTGGCTACTCTAGAAACTCGAGCAACCTATGAAACTTGAGTACCTTAAGAAAATCGATTAACCTAAGGAACTCGATTATCTAAGAAACTCGATTAGCTTAAGAAACTCGATTAGCTTAAGAAACTCGATTAGCTTAAGAAACTCGATTAGTCTAAAGAAACTCGATTATCTAAGAAACTCGACTAACTTAAAGAAACTCGATGAGTTTGTAAAACTCAAGGAGTTTGAGAAACTCGAGGAGTTTGAGAAACTCGAGGAGTTTAAGAAACTCAAGGAGTTTGAGAAACTCGAGGAGTTTGAGAAACTCGAGGAGTTTAAGAAACTCGAGGAGTTTGATAAACTCGAGGAGTTTAAGAAACTCGAGGAGCTGTGACTCTTGTTCCCTAACTCGGATACAAAGTCAAAAGGTCCTTCTTATGCCACAAAGTCGATTAGTATCATAGAAACTCGATCAACTTAAACACTTATACACAAACTCAATTAACATCAGCTAGAAACTCGACTAAAGAACACATACTCAACTTTGTATCCAGATTTTCATGCATATCAGTTTATGAAAGATTAACCGCATGTTCTAGCGTTGTAAACAAACATAACCCAACATTTAAACAATCACATACTTCATTCATTTAACACAGCACTCAAAACGCACTTCCTTAAATCCTAAATCAATCGAATCAGTCCTATTTGAGTTATAGAACCTAATTAACTAAGTGCAAATTACTCAAACACACGTTATGAATCTTTTACACAAACTCAATTAGATCAAATAACTTTAAAAAATAAACGTCCAAATTCTTCGTTAAACCCTAATTCGCAAATTTTAAAGTTCAAACACAGAAGTATAAATCAAATGATTATAGTGCCTAATAGATTAAATTTAAACACTTACAATCGAATATTTAACGGCAACTTAGTGATTCTGAATTTCTTGAGGGTTTAAGTGTTTTAGCAGTTTTAGCATGAGAGGGAAAAGTTAATGCAGCTACTGTGTGTTTATGAGTTTGACTGAAGTCAGACATCATGTTTTATTGAACATGTTTTGTCTATTGACAGTTTTAGTCCTCTAACGTGCATCCTTGATTGCATTAGGTCCTAAGTTGATAACTTGTATCATTTTGACAGATTCAATCATTTAACTAGAAACCTAACTCATTTGAGGTCCTAAATCCTCAACTTTTCTAATTTGACAGTTTCAGCCCTTTAAGTTTAAAATCTAGATCCAATATGTTATGACATTTTCTCCCCCCTTGAACTAAGACCTATTTGTGACAATTTTTAAGACTAGTAGTCCAAGAGATCATAGAAATATTTTTTGATGAAGATTTGAGATGATAAATGTGCAAAAATTTCTCCCCTTCAAAATATGTTCGTGATTTGAAATTGAAGAAATTTGAAATGTCGAGAACATATTTTGATTCGGATACACTTTTGCACACTTAGAGTTTCTTTTTTTTTTCTTTTTTTTTAAATTTGGAAAATCTTTTGTGTTTTTCAATAATTATTTACAAAAAAATTTTGGATGTTTGACTCATTTACTTTTATGTAAGAAAATTGTTCAAATCGTCTGGAGTCAAACATCGCATACCAATCTGGTGAACCAGTTCCACAAATCTTGCATGAGGCAAGGCTTTGGTGAACAAATCTGCCAATTGGTGTTCAGTACCCACGAAGTATAATTCAACTGTACCCATTTCCACGTGCTCTTTGATAAAGTGATATCGGAGAGCAATATGCTTTGATTTGGAATGTTGAACCGTGTTGCATGAAATAGCGATGGCACTCTTGGAGTCGCAGTACATCGGAATCTTGTTAAACACGTATCCGTAGTCCATCAGTTGAGATTGCATCCAGATGACTTGAGCGCAGCAGGCAGACATGGCGACGTATTCTGATTCGGTTGAGGAGAGAGATGTACAGTCTTGTTTCTTTGACTGCCAAGAGACTAGCTTGTCACCTAAAAATTGTACTCCCCCAGACGTACTTTTTCTCGTGTCTAAACAACCTGCATGGTCAGCATCTGAAAAAGAAACAAGTTCAAACCCAGAATCCTTCGGATACCATATCCCCAAATGAATGGTTCCCTTTATGTATCGAATGATCTTCTTAACAGTAGACAAATGACGTTCAGTAGGTCGTGACTGGCAACGGGAACATAGGTACGTGGCAAATACAACATCCGGCCGGCTAGCTGTGAGATACATGAGAGACCCAATCATACTACGATATGTCGTAGGATCAATGAGTGTGCTATGTAGATCAGCATCTAGCTTTGGGGATGAGGAGGACATGGGGGTGTTATAGGTGTCACAACTATTCATACCATGCTTTTTCAATATTTCCTGAGCATATTTAGACTGACTTAAAAATATACCACGGGGTGATTGATGAACTTGCAGTCCTAGGAAGAACTTGAGTTCACCCATCATGGACATCTCAAAGTTTTGTTTCATAAGTCTTGCAAAAGCGTTTGAATATTTTTTATGAGTTGAACCAAAAATGATATCATCTACATAAATTTGAACAATGAGAATATCCTCCCCGTGTTTTTGTATAAATAAAGTCGGGTCAACAGATCCTTTAGTAAAATGATTGGCTAGTAAGAATGCAGACAGTTTGTCGTACCATGCCCTCGGGGCTTGTTTAAGGCCGTAGAGGGCTTTCTTGAGCCTGTAGACGTGGTTTGGATGCTCTGGATCGACGAAGCCCTCTGGTTGTGAAACGTACACCTCTTCCCGGAGTTGTCCATTGAGAAATGCCGTCTTCACGTCCATCTGGTATACCGTGATATTCTTGTGAGCAGCGTACGCCAGGAACATTCTAACAGCCTCAAGACATGCCACTGGTGCAAACGATTCTTCGAAATCAATCCCTTCTTCCTGACTGAACCCTTTAGCAACCAAGCAGGACTTGTTACGAATAACTGTACCATCCGCATCTAACTTATTTTTCCATATCCACTTCAAACCGACGACATAAACCCCAGTTGGTCTTTCTACCAATTCCCAAACTTCTAACCTCTTGAATTGATCCAATTCCTCTTGCATAGACTCAATCCAGTTGTCGTAGGTAAGGGCTTCTCGAATGTTTTTGGGTTCGGACTGACAAACGATGAGTGCATAAATGCAGGTTTCACCGTCTGTATGGATTCATTGTCGTGTCATGACAGGGTTTGCTGGGTTGCCAATCATATTCACAAGGGGTGATCTTTTGTCCATTTGTGTGTTGATGGGTAGTGTTGATAAGTATGGTGCAGATTTGATGGTTCCAAATTGCGTATGGATGACTCTGCAATATCAGGAATGGTGGGAGCCGGTGCAAATGGATTGAAGAACGCATTGCCGTCATAATCTGCTGGTGTGGGTACTTGAGAAGAATGTAGAGGGGGATCTTCAGCTGCAAACGCAGAGGTAGAAGATGTTTGATCTACAGATGATGATGTTTCTGGTTGAGGTGCATCTTCAGCAACTGCAGTGGTTGTAGTCACTGGTTTATCAGGTACTTGATTATCGACGAGTGGTTGTGCAACGGAGCTTGTGGATACATCAGGAGCACGACTAACCATAGTATCATCAACAAATGCAGTAAACAAGTCTTCTAGATCTTTGCGGTTTAGAGAGAAAGATGCAGCTGAAGGATCAGGAAAGTTGAGACGGTTGGTTTCGGGTCCTAAGTTGTTTTGCTCAGAAGCCGTATCGGTAAGCTCATCGAAATTAGCATGTATAGTCTCCTGAATCTCCCAGGTGCAATGGTTCCAAATTCTGAATCCCTTTGAATTTTCACAATATCCGACAAAAATCCCTATATCCGCTTTGGCCTTCAATTTTCCGAGGTCATCACGATCATTCATTAGATAGCAGAGAGCTCCAAAGACATGAAAGTAATTGATGTTTGGTTTTCTGCGGTGAACAATTTCATATGGTTTCTGGGTGTGCCTTTTGGTGATCATGCATCTGTTTTGGGTGTAGCAGGCAGTGGAAACGGCTTCAGCCCATAGGTAATCCGGTAACTGAGCATTGATTAACATCGTTCGTGCTGCTTCCACTAAAGTTTGGTTTCGCCTTTCGACCACGCCGTTCTGTTCGGGGCTGCGAGCAATGGATGTTTGATGTTCAATACCCACTTTCTCATAATACTCCCTAAGAGTCTGATTCTTGAACTCAGTTCCATTATCCGTTCGAATTTTTCTGACTGTGTTCCGGAGCTGAACTTGAATCTTTGTGAGAAAGGTGATGATCATTGACGGTGCTTGATCTCTACTGCGAAGAAAATAAGTCCAAGTCCATCTCGAATAATCGTCGACGATTACCAGTATGTACCGCTTCCCATTAATAGTTTGAACACGCATAGGTCCACACAGATCCATATGCAACAGTTGAAGTACGTGATCAGTACTGTGCTCGGGTTTAGGAGGAAAGTGAGCACGAGTACTTTTTCCTTGTTCACAAGCGGGACACAGATGATCTTTGGCGTATCTGAATTTTGGAAGACCATCGACCAACTTTTTACGAGCGAGCTCGGTCATGGTTTTGAAGTTCAAGTGAGACATGCGTTTGTGCCATAGCCATGCTTTGGTGGGATGTGCCTTGGATAGTAGACAAATTGGTGAGGAAGCTGTCATGTCCGAGAAGGAAATAGTATAAAGACTGGTTCCGCGCTTTCCTTTCATTAGATCATTTCCTTGAAGATCTCGAACAAAACATGTTTTCTCCCGAAAAGCCACTTCTAAATCACCATCGCAGAATTGTCCAACAGAGAACAAATTATGACCAAGGCCCTTGACATAGTAGATACGACTAATTTCGATATTCCCATTGACATAATCACCATAACCCATGATAGCCGCAAAATGATCATTCCCGAACCTGACAGTGCCTATGAACTTCGCAACGAAGTTTACTAGAAGCTTTAAGTTGCATGTCATGTGCCGGGAACACCCGTTATCAACAATCCAGAGAACAATTTGGATCACCTGCATCACAAGGAGAAGACACAGATGGAGAGTTGGAACCAGTGGATCCCGTTGGGTTAGTAATACAGGTTTTAAGCATCTTTGGTACCCAATTAAAACTAGGTTTATGCTGTAACCAACGCTGCCACGTCCAACTAGTCTTTGCTTTCTTCCTAATGTATGTACTTGGTGATCGGTTTGTCCTAGGTGCAGCTATGGTCTTGTCAACTTTGGTCTCAGAAACTACTTGTGGCGGTTTTCCTAAAATGGACTTAGCAGCAGTTATGGGCCTATAGAAAATGCCAGTAGTACGTTTCTGTTTTCGTGACAAAAAAGTTTTAGCAATGCATTTCTGATGATTTCTAGACAACATACTATTACGACAGAACACACAATAAGCATCAACCATAATAGCATTACAAACATTCAAAGATTCAACATTCATTACATCAGATTCAGAATGACACTTGGACAAGTTGGATTCTAATCTAAACATAACATGTGTTTTATTCAAGTTACTAGCATTAACTTCTACTTCTGCATTCTTAGATAATCCACTCTTAGGTTGCCAAACTCTATTCTTCTTTAGACTCTTGGTGTTCTTTGAGCTGCTAGCCTTAGATGTGTTGCCTAATCCTGTGGAAGTTGAAGTATTCACATTAGTAGTTTGTGATGATGCTTTCTTAGGTGCCTTGTCGACTTTGTACATTCCTGGTGCAATCACATTATTTGATACAGCTTTCCCTTTGTCAAGAGTTCTGAGTTTCTCTTTCAAATCAATAATGATGTGTTTTTGTTCTTGAATTTTTTATTCTAACTCTCTGTTTAACAGAATAGTGGCATTTCTGTTTTCACAAACTCACTCAATGTCTTTTTCATATTTAGAAATTTGTTGTTTCAAAACAGCATTTTCTTTCTCAAATTGATTGTCAGAGGCATGACTATTTTGGAAAGACATTGATTCCTTTTGGTTTTGTAGTGCTAACTCAAAGTTAAGACTCTGATCTTGACACCATTTCCACCTTTGGTTAAGTTTGAAAATTTCTTTTGCACATTTGGTTTCCACATCATCATTGATTTGTCTAAGTCTCTCATTTTCTTTTCTCAGATTATCAATCTCAATTCTCATTGTCTCAATTTCAACACAGTGATGATCAACAAGCAATTCATGACATGACAAATAGATAGAATTCATAATCACAGATATCATATCAGAACTGAGAACATTCGTCAAGAGTCGATCGACATCTTTTTCCAAAGCCTTCTTTTGACCTTTTTGTTTTGCAATTTTGTTATCTTTTGCTTTGAAAATACTCATCATTGATGCAACTTCTGACTGGAGTTCCTGTTCCCACTGTGTCGCACAAATTCGCAGGTGTTTGACAAATGGCAAGAATTGTTTTTGAAAAACTTCTCTCTTTTCTTTCTCATAAGGAGAGAGAAAAGTGGAGATTTTGATTTCAGAATTTCTTTCAATTGCGTTTTCCAAAAGTTGGATGTCGTCCATAAATGTTTTAAAATATTTGAGAATGCGACATTCTTTTGGCATTTGTTCATTAACACTTTGATTTGGTAACGGACCATTGACTTGTGCTATAGTGGTAACTGGACCAACGTCAGACGAAACATTTATTTCATTTAAAGACCACGTTTGGTTAGATCTATCTTTTTGTGGGACAAATGATTCACTAGTGTGAGGTGATTTTGAGTAATCGTATGGTTTGTTATAATAGACACAACT
This sequence comes from Artemisia tridentata subsp. tridentata, assembly GCA_021014915.2. Lineage (NCBI taxonomy): Eukaryota > Viridiplantae > Streptophyta > Magnoliopsida > Asterales > Asteraceae > Artemisia > Artemisia tridentata. Next base: position 256,833,279 of record CP139501.1, read on the forward strand.
CAATTTGGATCGACTCTCGTCCGCTTGTTCTAGTTCCTCTTCAGTATTATAAACAACAACACGCTGGAAAGTTTCATCAAACAAGTATTCTGCACTGTACAACTTAGGATTTTCCCTGAGTGCCTTTTGTAAAAAACGTGGTTGATCATTTCCAATTGCAAATCCGTATCCTTTAGGATTTGGTTTCACAGTCAGTTTTTGAATTGTAGTTACAGAATCACCCGTTTTATACACAATGTTTTGAAATTCTTTGAGCTTGGATTCCAACGCAACAATCTCCTCAAGATATGAGTTAACACGTTTCCTTGTAGTTTGTTTTTCTTCAATAAGATCATTTTGACAGTTTGAAAACTCTGTTTTAGTTTTGGAAAGCTCAGAGTTTAATATGTCAATTTGTTTTTGAAATTCGAATTGCTCTGGTTTTTTTTCAAAAATCAATTCATTTTTAGAAACAGTTAAGTCATGAACTTGATGTTCTAAATCTTTTACCTGAACATGTGATTGTTGGAATACAACCTCAAAGCTTTTCTCACATTTTTCTTGATTTTCATAATTTGAAAGTTGCATTTTGTAGCACTCAAGATCCTTTGTTAACAATGCAATTTTTGCTTTTAAGTTTTTGTTAATGTCATTGCATTTGTCCATCTGGGATTTATGTGCATTTAATTGTGATTGGGTGGCAAGCAATAAGGTCATGAGCTCTGGATCCGAATCTTGCATAAGATCATTTTGTTCAAGATGATCATGATTTTCATCATCAAAAGAATCATCAAATGAAACCACTGGGTTAATTTGATCATCATCAAAGGTAACCACTGTGTTTATTTGATTATTGTCTTGAGATGAAAATGATAAGTCATTTGGAGCAAAATTTTCTTGTGCAGATGAAGATGCAGATGGTGAGGCAATTTCATGAATAAGACAATCTGCATCAGATACCTGAGATAAGTCATCGGTGTCATAGACCGGGCCTGTCTCACTCATGTTCATCTCCTGCATTTTGGCCATCAACATTACGGCTGCGTTTGCTTCAAGGTCTTCCATTTCATCATCTGATAACGCGTTTGCCATAAAGTTGTGTTCTTTTTCTGTCAGAGTACCACTGGCCTTTTCATCTTTCAATGCTAGGAGAAGAGCTTCCTTATGATAAGCACTGCCCATTGTCCTTGGCTTTGGGCATGCATTTGCCATATGACCACTCCCACCACAATTGTAGCAAGTGATGGATGTGTTAGCAATCCCTTTCCCTTTATCTGCAAACTGAGTCCTCCTCTGAGTATTTCCCATACTGTTTCTACCACTTCCTCCTGAACTTAACCGTTGACCACCAGAATTCCCCATGTAATTTCCTGAACCAAACCTTCCTGAAGACCTATTCTGAATTTCAACCCTTCCATCATTCACCACTGCTAGATTCCTTGTATTTGATGAAGATCTCAAACGATTGTTCGACTTGTTGGAGAATTTGCTAAATGCATGAGCGATCAATGCAAATCCTTCATTCAGAGAGTTAAAAGCATCATCTTCATCATTGTCAATATTGGAGTACATGTTATAATCAGTGTTGTCGTATGGGACAAGTTGATTATCAGAGTATGGAGAAGGTGCTTCATATGGGACAATTTGGTTTGACGGTTGTGGTGCAAAACCCGAATGAGGTGGTGGTGGTAGAGCAAAATCCTGATTTGGTGCAAAATGAGATTGAGCCATTAGAGCAAGTGAGTTTGAATTAGGTGCTGATGAGAATCCTCCACGTGCTGCTCGGTCCTTGTCAACTTCAGATTGGTGTTGTTTTAGGTAATCATATAATAACCCATAAGAAACGTCGTTTATCTTTTTGGCTTGTCGAACAAATGTGACGTACTTTTGCCAATCTGGCCCGAGACATCCCAAAAACTTTGAGTTCACAGCAATCTTTGGTAAGGTGATGTTGTGGCGATCCAGATCATTGATGATGTTGGTGAAACGATGATAATAGGATTCTAAGGATTCCTCAGGTTCGATCATGAAATGTGTGTATTGCATATACAACTTTGATTCTAAGTCCTCTTGATTGAGTTATGTGCCTTCCATAAGCAGATGAACATGCTCCCACATATCCTTGGCTGTCTTTTGGGCATCAATACTCCTGAAGATAGGATTGGGAATCCCTTGGAGTATGTAAGACATGGCTAGCTCATTGGCCTCTTGTTGAAGTACTTGTTCTGCGGTTTGTTGAGCTAGAGGAATAGGGGTTGTTGTCGCTTCTCTTGGAGGAACTTGAGTTGGATCAGCAGGAATGGTTGTAGTAGGTGTTGGATACGGTCCATCAATGATAACTTTCTTCAGATACTTCCCATGAGGTTTCCTTAGCTCAATGAATCGGAGAAAACGACTGGACCACTGCACATAGTTTCCTGGTGTGAGCATAGGTGGTGTGTCCAAAGAACCTGCTTCATGCCTCGACTGTTGACTACTTATGGCTTCACACATTTTGGTAAACCAGTGTGGTTCTCTGGAAAGAGGTTGGTAGTTATGCATTGGTTGTGGAGGAAATTGATGTTGATGCATGAACATTTGATGTTGTTGATACTGTGGTTGATACTGTTGTTGAGGATACTGCTGCTGGAATGGTTGTTGACGATACTGTTGTTGTTGTTGATTGTAGAAGTAGTAATTGTATGGTGGTTGAGACATCGTTAAGTAACTTATGGATGTAGGTGTAGGATCTTCAAAGGATAATAATGGTTGTTGTTGAAGATTAGAAACTTGAACGGTGAAGAACTTGAAGAAACTCTGAGGATTTTACTCTAGAAACTCGGAGAATTCAATCGTTGAACACTCGGAGGATTTTACACTAGAAACTCAAAAGATTCTTAAAAAACTTGATAAATCTCACAAACTCGGTTACTGGTCAAGAAAGTCGATCAACTTAAGAAAGTCGAGTACTTGAGAAAGTCGAACACCTTGAGAAAGTCGAGCAATCTTGAGAAACTCGAGCAACTTAGAGAAACTCGAGCAACTTGAGAAAATCGAGGAACTTGAGAAAGTCGAGCAACCTTCAGAAAATCGAGCAACTTTGATAAAGTCGAGCAATTTGAGAAAGTCGAGAAACTTTAGGAAAGTCGAGCAACTTCCAGAAACTCGAGAGATTGTAGCCAAAAACTTTCTAACTCGAAAGCAATGACAGAAACTCGATCAATCTTATGAAACTCGATCAAGTTAGAAACTCGATCAAATTTGAAACTCTATCAGATTTATCTAACTCGATAAATCTGACAGAAATTTGATTAAGTCCAGAAACTCAATCAATGAACAGTAACGTGTCGGATGAACAATGTTTTCTCGGATGAACAGTAACTTATCAAATTTTCTTTAATTTTCACGTAAATCTAATCTTTACCAACTTAAATTACCCCTAGGCGAATGATACCACTTGATGAATCTACTAATTAATCACACAAGCTACCTAAACTAATCCTAGATCTAGAGAGAGAAAGTTAGAGAGAGAAAGAGAGTGGAAGGTGAATAACAATAATAAGGAAATGTTTAGCTCATTCAACCAACCAACCCTCTCCCTTGGATGGGAGGGGGTATTTATAGTTTTTACATAGTCTTGGGCTTTTAGCCCTACTAACAATACTTAACATAATAAATAAAATAAATAAATAGACACAGCTCATGGTCCTTCTACACAGACTGGGCCTTAAATCAAACCTAAAGGCCTAAGCTACCTATTACACAATGATCAATACTTGATAATACAAAATGTGTTCCCAACAGAAGACGTGATTAAAATCTGATCAAACAATGTTTAAAGATCGTGGATTGAATCTCAATAAGAGCTCGACTCAGTATGAAACCTCGAATTGACGAAAACTAAATGTCAGTAATCGAAAAGACTTGTCCGGGATGGGTAATAATTTCAAGCTGGTTATCCAGTGATGTAAACGTGTCTCGCAAAGGACTGGTCTGAGTAGAATGTACCAATTCGAGAGATAATCTTTTGATATGACCAGGACGAGTAATAATTTTAAGCTAGTTCAACTAGTGATGTAAACGTCTCTCGCAATGGTCATATTAATTGAAAATCGATCAATTCAAAATGTGCGAACTCTACCCAACATGTGCAAATTTATCTTAAAAATGCATGAGCGCATGTGAAGGGGGAGTATTTCAGAAAATGCAAAACTCTCGAAGTGTTAACCTAAATGTGTTTTACTCATAAACACTTTGAGAGATTTTCACAAAAAGGTTTTATGGCAAGTGATCAACAAATCTAGGATAATCATAGAGAAATAAGGTGATTATGATTAGGTTTGTGTCCAATGATCCGCCAGATCCGGAGGGATCTACCCAAGGACAATTCCAATAGATTAGAATTAGAAGTCCTTAGGTAAGATAGAAAAAAGGAGTAAATGAGAAAGGAGAAAGAAGGGGTTGAAGAATTAACAAGAAAAAGTTTAATGAAAGGGTGAAAAGAAATATCCCTCCATGAAAACATAGGGCAGAAACCGAGTCAATACATCTACTATCGGTATTCACTAAGGTGATACTGATATTGAAGACAAGACGTCATGGACCCAGTGACGCGCTGCACCACCCCTCCTAGCCACTCAGATAACTCTTAAAAGATATTTTTTTTCATTCTCATGGAGAACACTACATAATCTATCGGCCTCTCACTCCGAGATGTGTTGATATTGAAAAGGTAGCACTCTGCTCCATGCCTCCAACTACTAAAAACCAAAACGCACATTATCGAGTCTAGAGCCATGAGATTCATCAAAAAATCTCTTAGGAACAATTTCCATATAACACACCTATGTTCACCAAAAATGACACATAGTGTACAAGAGTCTTAATGAGATCTAAGGATCTTGCCATCAATATCATGATGGTTACGTACTTCAAATGGTCTACAGTCGTGGGGTGATCTCCAGCGACTCACTGAATCGTGGGTGCACTTTGGTGTGTCTGTGTAAGCCCTTTCGAGGGTATCCAATTTAGAACGGCCTTGGTTAAGATTAGAGAAAGTTTTCACACTATGCTGTTAACAATCTCGAAATCTGAACCTGTAAGCGCTGGATGATTTATTGCTAACTGTTTTATGCAGGTACTACAAAAGTCCATTCACCATCATCATATGTCTCAATATCTCCACCTCCGCATACTCATACTTATGAAGATCATCCTCAACAAAGCTCAAGTGAAAAAGTTCAAGACGAAAAGATCAAGTTAAAGACAAAGTGTTAAAGACAACGTCAAAAAGCTAATCAAAAAGTCAAGAACAAGTTCATGTATCAAGAAAGGATGACATAAGTATGAAGTTCAAGAAGTATGAGTATGACGGAGGACACGACGCATAAACACATGAAGATGTTGATCAAGGCAAGAACGACCAAAAGGCGATTACTTTGAAGATCACATAGCATGACGGAACAGAAGAATGAAGACTATTCTACAACGACACACAAAGTTAAAGACAACGAAGACAAAAGACCTATCACCAGGAGCATCATTGAAATGACCACCCCTTAGGGGGAGATTGTTAGCATTTAAATTATTAAAGTAAAGTGATGGTCATTTGTATTTTATAAACTTTGTGTGTGTCGAGTTCAATGTAATAGAATAGTATGTAAAGGGCTTGTGTTGGACTAAGCTATTATGTATTAGGTAAAGTCATGAATTTGTCCAACCCAACACAAGCCCAACCAACCCAACAAAAAGCCCATGAAAGCCATTAGGGCGTCACTCATGTGGCTATATAAGGACACTCTCACCTCCATTTGTTGTGTGCCTCAAGTAGTGTATAGGTGAGAGTGTGTGTGCTTTATGTGTGTGTTTTGTATTTGCTTCTCTTCCAATCTAATATCTTATACACGGTTTTAATATTAAGAACGATCCATTCTCTCATCTATATCTCTTCTCTTATACTTTGAGTGCCACGTATTATATAGATTAGTGTTTAGTTGTGTGATAAAGTAGTCACGTATTATATATATTACAGAGTCATTTAGGTTTTCCAAAACTTTGATGTTTTTAAAACATTCATCAGCTTCCTTTAACAGGGATTTGTGGTCCTTGACAAAGTCAGCTGTTTCTTTTAAAAATGCTTGTTCAAAATGAATTACTATCGCATGGATGGCATTTAGTGGAGTAGTAATTTCTGTTTCAAAGACCTTTTTCATTTCAGCATGAAAACTTGAATGCCAGTTGTTGATACTTATAGTAATTTTGGATGCAACAATATTTTGAAGAGTTTCAATTCTCTTTTTAAGATCATCTAAATATCCTGTAGCAGCACTTGTGTTAAAAAGATTGTTTGAGGACATTTGTTCCAAGTTTGAAAGAGTTTTAGAAACAACTTTTTGTTTTGCAACTGGTGTCGTAACAGCTGGTTTTCTAGAAAACTTTGGTGTTTGTTTTGTGGAACAAAAGGAATTCCAGAAAGTTTGTTAAGTTTATTGTAATCAATTGGTTTCTGGTCTAGATTCTTTTGTTTCATTTTTGTTTGACTCTCTTCAGCAAGTTCTATCGTTTCCTCAGAATCACGAACAACGGGAGGATCATGTTTAGCATATATTATATTTCCATTGTACAAAACATTCTGTTCTTTCTGAGCTTTCTTGAGAGTATAAGGGTTTTCACAACCGATAGCCATTTTCTTCATAGTATGTAAAAGCGGGTTTGGATCTTTAATTATCATATGAATGGTTTGAGCGGAATGACCTGTTTTCACAAGCAAATCTTCCAACTTTTTGATTGTTTCTTGTTTCTCAATGATTTCATCAAGAAGATCATTTTCTCATTTTGAAAAATCTGCTTTCAACTGTTTCTTTTCTTTTTCAAGATCAGAACAAGTTGATGTTTGTTTAGAAAGTTGGTTTTTAAAATCAGAAATTTCCGCATTTAAGGATTTTATTTTCATGTGTGAATTAACATCAAGTGTGTCAAACTTGATTTGTAATTGTTTTTCTCTTAAAACGGAATTTTGATAACCAGTTTCTAATTCTGGCAGTCGTTTTTTATTAAACTCAAAAGCTTTTTTGTTTTCCTTATACCCCTCAAGCTCAGCGGTCATTTTCTCATTCGCGGCCTTAACATCGCGATTGACCTTTTTCACTTTCTCAATCTCAATGCTACAATTATTCAGTAATGATTCAAAGAAAGTACGGGTTTCCTCATCATTAGCACCATTCTGTGCAACTTAAACTCCATTAGGATCCATATCTGGAGTTTCATAGTTAATATTGCGATTAACTTGCTCCTCCACATATGTGTCATAATTAGGTTCGGGAGGCACAGAATGTGGCTTTTCATGAGCAAATGGATTAGCATCATTACTATAATTTGGTACCTCATGGAGTGGTTCTGTGTCATAAGTATGAGGAATATTAGAATCACTGCTTGATGTTGTTTCTTGCTGATTAGCCATAAAGTTTCAGTTTCCATTGAGATCTGCTGCATTCTCATTAACACTTGTTGTAACCATGAAGTCATATTCCTCAGCAGTCAACAGTATTCCCGACTCTTCTTTATTGGCTAGCATCAACATGTACTGGATCTTTTGTACCTTCATCATTGCATTGACATTGCAATCTCTACAAACATGACCTAAGTCACTATTGTGAATTTCAGATGTAGTTTTCTAAATCATAGTCATAAAACAATCATTCCAATTTTGAATAACCACATTCTGATTCACAATCTGATCCATTTGGTTTCCAGCATATTGCATCTGATTCCCCATATGTATACCCGTAGCATTTTCAGGTGCATCTAACTTAGACTCAAACAATGCTTCAGCACTTCGTTCCGTTTCTAAAAACTGCCTTCGCTTCATATGCTCAGCGAATGTAATAGGAAATCTCAAGTCAAGTGATTTTAAGTGATCTGGAAGCTCATTTTCTTCTGCTTCTTGTTCATTATCAGTCGACAACTTCTCAGTCTCAGTAAATATTTCCTCAGTTTCAGTCACCGTCTTCTCAGTCTTAGGATATGGTGCAAAGAATTTAACAATAGAATCCATATCAATTGATGAAAAGAAATTGTTGAGAAAAGACATTGTGAACGTGTGAAATGAATACGGATCTTGTAGACGATAAAGAAGTGATTTTTGTTTTTCGAATCGAGTTATCCAATAACTAACACGGTAGTTATATCCAACGAACCCAAAAAATTTCACCCAAAATTAAAATTAATCTCGGATAATTGACGCTCAATCAAAATCGTGGTTCAAAGTTATTATACCAAACGATTTATCCCAAACCATCCAATTTAAGTGAAAATTCGTCCTTGTGATAACAAACCAACAGCCCAATTATCTTAACAAAATCGTCCTTGTGTCCACTCCAATTTTCAGCCCAATATTATGCAGCCCAAACACTAGGTGTTAAACCTAATATTCACAGTATTTAACACAACTTAATCACACTCCAACCCTAATATTTTGGTAACCCTAATATCACTCTCATCAAAAAATACGCAGCCACTCTTCTTTCCTTTTCTTTTCTTTCATCCAAACGACAACTCGTCCCTTGTTAAGATTAAATCCGAACACAAACACATATATTGTGGTTTCGTACCTAAACCAATAGGCCCTTGAGCGGATCCCACATTAGCTCCAAGACGTTGGTCTCTAACTAGAAAAGTAAATGCTTGGGCTTGAGAAGCTTCTGGTCCAGTGGGTCCGTAAAACTCACTAGGATAAGCCGTATTATTGAACCAGACAAAACAACAAGCAATGAAACCAAAGACAGATATAGCCGCTAAACTATAAGATAAGTAAGCCTCTCCAGACCATACAAGTGCGAACTCTGTCTGTAACTCACTAGAGGCCCCGAAAACAAATAGAATATGTGTACAAACGAGATATGCAGCAACAAGAAGAAGGAAAAGGATTGCATAGAGGAACTCCCGAACATTTGTCAGATGTGTCGATATCATGATTGTGGTTTCGTTCTTGTGTAACCGAAAGAGATATGAACACGGTAGGTTTCCTTTTTTTCGATTTGCTTATATCCGAATGAAGGAATGAATGAAACCTATTGGTTTTGTTCTTTTGTTATGATTCAAAAATTAAAAAAAAAATAAGTGATTTTGTTGTTCTTTTGTGTTAATTTAACGAAAATAAAGAAAGATGAAACGTTTTTGTTTTGTTTTTCTTTTTGATTCGGATATGAAAAGAAGGTTATCCTTCTAAAACGGATCTATGATGGGTTGTGTTTAAGACTTTGAATCTTTTAAAGATTTTTAGCAAATATTATTCAAACACAAATTTGAGATCCTCTTTGGCTTTTTCTTTTATGTTACGGCTTCAAGATCTTGCACGAGTCTCAGGTAGGTAGATGGTTGTTTTTTGTTTTTCTTTAACCGATTCAAAAGAAAGATGGGACAGCATTGTTCTTGTTCTTCTTTTAGTTTTCAGATATTTCAAGGAAGCTATGCTTCGAAAGAGATCAATGATGTGTTGTATGTTCAAAAAACTGTTGAACCTTTAAAGATTTGTAACCGTTTGAACAAAACTGAGATCTTGGTTTTTATTTTCTTTTAAGCTCCTAACAGAGATGTGGTTTGTTGTTTGTTGTTGTGAGATGTATTATAGGATAGATTGGTTTTGATTTGTTTGTTGGTTCGATGTCTTATAGAAGTGGTATGTTAAACTTGAGACGAGGGAATGGATTGGGTTTAAAATAGTAGACAGAAGTTTTGTTTCAGCTGTTAACTGTTGTTGTCGTGAGATGGTTGTAGGATTGGAGATTTTTTTTTTTTTTTTTTTTTTTTTTTTTTTTTGATGTTGTTACCTGTTGTTGTTGTTTATTGTGATGAATTCCGGCAACAAAGTTGAATTCCAACAACACAAAATCAATTCCGATAAAACAAACCCAATTCCGATGAACAAGTCCAATTCCGACAATAGTCCAATTCCGACAATAGTCCAATTCCGATAATAGTCCAATTCCGACAACAAATCTAATTCTGACAGAAAGGTTCAATTCCGAAAAAAAGTTCAATTCCGACAAAACTTATCGAATTTCTTTACAAGAAATCGATTCCAATTCCGATGAAGTCGTGAATTCCGATAAACCCTCGTGTGCAATTCCGATGAACCCTTGTTTTCGTACTTTTCCGACAAAGTATTCCGACCAACTTTTTCCGACGAGTTTTACCACGTTTTGAACACAAGATCAACTCGAAATAAGCTCAAAATGAAACAGTAAAGAAGATGTTTTGGACACAACCGAAATATAGAAATGAGCAGTAAAGAAGCTGTTTTGGACAAAAAGTAATAAATCTGAACAGTTGGACAAAAAATACGCACTTAAAAACTGATAAAGCTTTTGATTGACCAAAATAAGCTCGTAAAAAAACAGTAATAAACTTGTAATAAGCTAAACCGAGACTGAAATTGCTAAAAAAATTAAAAGACATGATTTTTTTAAGCAATAAAACACTTCTAAATCATCTTGAGGCTCTTTATACCAATTGTAGGACCCTTAAAATCATATCATTTCACACATAAAAGATTAAAGAAGAGATTGAGATGAGAAGAAGAAGAGAAAAGAGAATATTAGATTAAGATAAAGAATAAGATGAGATACAAGAAATGGAGGAAAACTATAATCTTACCCCTAGTCTTCCACCCCACATATGGGAGGACATGGGTTCCTTTTATAGATAAGGAACCCTTACAAGGATTACATGTTGGGGCGATGTGGGATAGGATAGTGTTTTTGATAAAACTAGAATAACTTACGGTTTTTACATCATACTTAAACCGTGTACAAATGTTAAAAGATAAATGTAAATCACGAGATACTAATCTAAGAATGACAATCACTTTCACTAAGTCTAACAGACTATATCCATAAAGTACAATCACATAGTTTGGGATAAGTCCTATATTCAATTTATTGAATATCATGTGAATTTGGTATGTCAACGCATCAATGTACTTTCAAGTATATTCTACCAAAACTCAGATTTGTCTTAATTCAATGATATTCCCATATCATTAATTGACAATAGACTATTTTAGAATAACTAAATTATTCACGGATTAAACATGCAAATATATGACACAATATATTATAAATGAAAACAAACGTACCAAGTACTTAAATTCATTACAAATAATAAATGCTTAATATCCTTTATACAAATATTAAATAGATCAATGGATGATAATTCTAGTTAATGAATTATGCCTCAAGTCATGACAATCATACTTGTTGAAAAGTCATAAATCAACCAACTTTGATCTATCATAATTTTGAGAATACTTATTTCAAGAATTCAACTAGTGAAGTTCTTGTATGTGTGCATTCAAATAATTTTCACATAATATTTCATAAAGTGTGGGACAACCTCCACCGCCAATTTATGATAATCAAACTTTCAAACATTTTTAAAGTTTAAAGTATTTCAATTCTTTAATGTATAATGCAACTATGTTCTTAGTGAGCACAACTAGTTTACATAGCCAATGATGAAATCCTACCATGACTAGTATTGAGTATCATCTCAATTAAACCAGCATCATTGTATACAAACAACACTATGCTCATTAAAACTCCGTAAACTTTAATATCTACTGTGTAATGTTTGATGCCTTCCAGACTTTCAAGTTTGTAGGCGATGACAATTTGCACAACAATTGACATATTGTTCATCCATAGAATCTATGAGCAACTCCAGGCTGAGGATGTAATTCTATATCCGAACATATTCTATTAGAATATTCATTACACTAGTTATCTAATAACTTTTAAATAGATATCAATGTTGTCAAATCATCTTGCATTCAAGCATGATACAACAATAACATGATGTAGATGAATATCTTTGAGTCAGACTTAGATTTTGTTCATGTTCTATCTTTTCAAAAGATACATATCCATTTAGACTATCTAGATGATATGTCATGTTCTATTAGATTTATTTTTAATTACCGCACATGTTTATTAATAATAAACATTTATTCCTTATTTTCTAAATCATTCAAGTGAAGTTTCATTCCAAACTAAGACTTAACATTTTACTTATATGGAATGTTACTTCCTATATGTTATATAACATATATGATTTAGGAAATTAAACATAATACTCCCACTAGCTTTCAGGAATACTTAGGAGCTGTCTTATTTTAATTATAAATCAAAACATAGATTTAATAATTAAACATAAGATTTATCTCCTAGATGCATGCATTTATCCATTCATGAATTATCGTATTTTGTACACTTCCAAAGATTATTTTGAATTTATAAACTCCTTTTGATTACTTACCGTCCTCGTACAAGTAATCATTCAAGAAAGAGTTTTGATATTCCATTGTCACATTTCATATTAATGAAAATAAGTATGACAATCATAATCTTTATTTATTTAATGTGTTTAGGATAGAATATTCAATCACAGTTAATTGCTTAAGTGTGATTAATAATATTGTAGGATCGGATCTTTGTATGATTTATGTAGTTCGGGAGGTCTTGGTTGGTTGAAGAAGATGAATATCTTCATCTTTTCTAGTGAGAGAAAGTAGAGAGAAGGTGGAGAAAACACACTTAATATATTAGCTTAAGAAATGAATGAACAATACAATGAATTCCCACACCCCTCATGGAGAGTCATGAGGGGTATTTATAGCCCTATTACATTACTAGTTTGCCATTTAAAAAGTAGTAGTCCCTACGTGTACTACTTACTAAAAATCTAGTCCAATTCACTTGAGTGACGATATCTTTATAAAAAAGCGAGTCTAACAATCTACCTCCAAGATATCGTCACACGTGAATGGTTACAATGAGACCTATAAACAAAGTAAATTACAATAATAATAAACTTTTGTTAACGTTGTTGAAGCGCAGAGTCTCTGTAGTCTAGATCCTGAGGCAGACTTGAAGTTCTCTCTTCCGACAATCTCGGTGTTCGATCTTAGGCACTAACGACACTAATTCTTGTAGCTCTGAACTTCAACTGTAATGTTCTAGTTAGGTTATTACTCCCTCCTAACTAGTGAGCCTTTTTTTTCTTTTCTCTGCTCCCTCCTAAATCGACAACTCTCTTTAGTCTTCAAACACGCAGCGGAGACTGTAGATACTAAAGTGATACACAATGGTTGTCGTTCGGGAGCATCATAACAACATATCTCACAAAGTATTTGCATCCAAGTTGGTAAAAAGCCTCGATGTACCCACAAACCAAATTACTGAAGACGAGACATTACTTTTTTCTTCGTGTACTTCTCCCTCCTGATGGTTGCGAGTCATCGGAATCATCATACTTTAGTGTACATGCCTTTGATTACCTTTTACTTGATGCAATATTAAAGCCATAACAGCTCGTCGAAGCATAGTTTCGTGAGAATATGTCGAAAAAATACTCTCAATACTTCTCTCCAACCAACCTTTAGACGAACCTCCTTTAAATTCACCGGCTTCTAGTAAATGACCACATATGGAGACAACCCGATATGACCAACTTGAAAAAGAAGTAAACATCCCAACTTTTTTGACTTAATGCTTGTACTAACGCGTCTTGTGAACAATCCACATCTTTGTGTGACACTAAGTACTACAACGTAACTCCTTAAAGTGATAGCTATATTGTGAGCACTACAACGTAACCCCTTACATCAGTTATAACTAGATTGTCCATTCTTAGTCACAATGAATAAAATTACCCAGACAAGTTATCTTGAGTATAACTCCATATCTCAAAGATAAATAAGTACCTGTGAAATATCACTTCAAAATCAAATAAATAATATCGTACAAAAACCCCGTAGTCATTTTTGTTGAACATAATAATTTTAGCCGTAAACTGTGTATCCCCGTGAAAATTATATGTCCAAAATAACACTCAATATACCATAATTAGTACAATGTATAAAATATACATTGGATAATTGAAGCATTGCAACCCAATTTTCAATCCAGTCCAACATAACTTCTCAGCCCAACTCAATTCATTTGCTATAGCATTTAAAGGCCCAACAAAAGAAAAGAGAAGATCCAGTCCAACAACTTATTCAACCCAATTACACACCAATATATAACCGGTACTTAACTAACCTAACCCTAAACACACTTCACATAATTATTTCCGCCCCCATCAATCACTTATTCTCCCAGCGCATATCTCATCCCATCTCAACCGCTCACCTCAAATTGCTGATCAAATCAAACTCATCTCGATATCATCTTCATATCTGCTGAACGAATCTCACAAACATCATTTAATTACCTTTGAATCAAGAATCGAATTTCATAGCTCGGCTTTAAGAGAGACGTCTTCTAGACCATTCGTATGGTCACAGGTCGGTTGTTGTAATTTCGTTTTGACTGAACATGAGGATGAATGAAACGGAAATGTTTTGTTCTTTCTCAATATGTTTGGACATTAAATCAAGAAGCTTAGCTTCTATAGGATTTGTGATGATATAAGGTCAACGGAAAAAATCTTTAAAAGATTGGAAACAACATTGACTTGTTCTGAGATCTTGTGACTTTCTTGTTGTTTTGAGTCTTGTGAACGATAATAAATGAGATAAGAGTAGTTGATGATGTGTTTGATATGTGTGAAGGATGGGATGTTAGGATAGATGTTGGATTTGGATTGGTTTAGGAATTGTTTGTGGACCGGCTGTGAAAGTTTTTCTTCTACTTCGATTTGCCTTTTCTTTTCATTTGACTTGTGGACTGATGATGGAATACTGAGGTCACCGAGTCTGTGGTATATGGTATAGTGTGGTCGATGGTCTTTTCTTCTTCATCTTCATTCTTTTTACTTTCTTTTTTTTTTTTCAAAACCGATAAGGTTTGACCGTTTGACCTAAGTCCGATAACCTTGACCTTATGCCGAATTGCGATTAAAAAATCCAATTTCGATAGGTTTGACCGTTTGACCTGTCGAATTGCGATAAAATCCAATTTCGATAGGTTTGATCGTTTGACTTGTCGAATTGCGATAGAAATCCAATTTCGATAGGTTATCGAATTTCTTTACAAGAAATCGAATTCCGATAGAAGAGGGTTTATCAGAATTGCTTTACAAGCAATTTCGATAAAAAGGGGTTTTGACTTTTTGACCAAAAAATCCGACGATTTTTCCGACCAAAAATTCCGACCATGTTTTCTGTCCACCTTTTTGCGACCCATATTTGACCAGAATAATCGACCACTATTCACGGTAAAAGGACAAAACAATCTCAAAGAAAACTTGAATATAGAACTGTTACCAGAACTATACCAGTATAGACATGGATTAGAGACTTTTTTACCATATTTTAGATACAATAAACTTGTAATAGAACTGTTTATCGAATGATACGGAAAAAAAAATTCCGATGACCGAAAAAAAATTTCCGATGACCAAAAAAAGTGATAAAAACAGCCTAAAACAGTATATTCGAACCACAAAAATCAGTGTGTAACATAACCTGGCTCATTATACCAATTGTAGGATCGGATCTTTGTATGATTTATGTGGTTCGGGAGGTCTTGGTTGGTTGAAGAAGATGAATATCTTCATCTTTTCTAGTGAGAGAAAGTAGAGAGAAGGTGGAGAAAACACACTTAATATATTAGCTTAAGAAATGAATGAACAATACAATGAATTCCCACACCCCTCATGGAAAGTTGTTGGGAATGCTTCTCGCACTAAAATGTGACAACATATTTGGGATTATATTAGTTATTATGTATGGCTCAAACACATGGACTGAAACCGTCAATATTGTAAAGTTATGTGTTTGATGCCCTATTTAAGCCCTCCTTGCCTTCACAAGGAGGTTGAAGCTTGATTGTGTAACTTTACCTTTTATAAATCTAATAAACATCAGGTTATCCACACTCTCTCTCTATCTCTTTCTCTCTCTAACTCTAATCATGGAGATGATCTTCTTTCATCTTCCAAGGCCTCCCGATTCACAATATTTTAACCAAAACACGATCCGACAATTGGTATCAAGAGCCTTGGTTTTAGTTTTGGTTGATTTGTGTGATTTTTTCTTGTCAAAAGTGTATTTCATATACTGTTATGATTAATATTTTCACTGTTTTATACTATCTTTTTTGGTCAAACAGTCTTTGATACAAGTGGGTTTACATGTCTATGATTTTTTTTCATTATATCATCCCTGAGATTATTTTTATGAGATTATTGAACTAGTCTGATCGAACATCAAATCATCGAACTTCTTGTGATCGAGCTAAGGTTTTTGATCGAACTTGGTCATTAGTCGAGTTAGACTACATGACCGAACTAGTCTGATCGAACTTCAAATCACCGAACTTCTTGATCGAACTATTTGATCGAACTTTAGTAACCGAACTTCAGTAACCGAACTTCTTGATTGAACTATTTTGATCGAACTAGGTTGATGTATTAGTTCGATGATTTGTAGTGTAGATGGTTGAGAAGTTTGATTAAAGATGAAGGAGAACGACCAGTTGACCACATCGGGTCCAAAAACAGAATGATAACAGACGCAGCAACCAAACAATTACTCAAATACAAATCTAACCCATCAAAACACATCATAATTAATCCCAAACCAATCTCTTAATCACAGCCGCAACCTCACAACGAATATAAGACACTATATTATAACAAAAGATCTCAGTTGTTTTTTCAGTTCGTGTTTCAACGATTCATGATTCGAACTCAAAAGTCAAATACCACGAATGAAGTCAAACCATCATCGATCTATTTTTTTGAAGCTCTTTGCTTCATTTAAATATCCGAATATAAAAGACAAGAATGATAACAATAACGTTATCCTCTTTCTTTAATTCGTTCAACAACATCATAACAACAACGAGAACAAAAAACGTTCGTAGAACCTACCTTGACCCTTAAAAGGACCATGAAGCTTTTAAATAAGTTCTTGATTCGGATTGAGCAACAAAGTAGACATAGGTTAAGGGTTGGCACAGCTTTCATTTGCGTTTGGGTTAATTGATTTGTGAAAAACAATTATGATGGTTGATGTATGTTTAAGGTTGATTAGTTTGGTGGTTGACTGCTCTTGAAGTGATATTGGAAGTTGGTAGGCGCAAGTATAAGTGATTAGGGTTTGACTTGATTTGAGTGGCTGTGCAAAATGGAGAGAAGGAGGCGGATTAAAAAAAAAAAAAAAAAAAAAAAAAAAAAAAAAAAAAGGTTGTTAGGGTTAAGTGAGTATAAACTTCCATTATATACCCGTAATATTAGGGTAGTGTTTTGTTTGGATCGGGTTTTAATGAGTTGTGTTGTGGGCTGGTGTTTGAAATGGACTGGACTGTATGAGTGCGTGGATTGGGCTTATGGTATTCCGTTTGTAGTGGATTGGGCTTCACATGCTATTACCGAATATTAGTTAAAATGAGCTGAATTTTTTGCCAAATATTTAGATTATTGATGTAACTGTTGGGATTTAAGTGACAACATGACTAATTTCATGGGGATACAATTTTGACAAGATCGGGATAAAACCATTATCATAGTTCACTTAAACCGTCAAAAGGCTAGTGTTGGGTATTGAACCGCAAGATGTGACTACGGGGTTAATTCTTTATTATTTATTTGAGGTTGAAGTGGAATATCACGGGTGCGTGTACTTAGTATCTTGAAGATATCGGGGTTGGTTGGATGCATGATTCTTCGAGATCCTTGTTCGAGCTTATAACCTTCAAAATGATTAAGACTTGAGTTATCTAGTTATACCTGATGTAAGGAGTTACGTTGTTGTGCTCACAGAGTATAGCTATCACTTTAAAGGAGTTACGTTGTAGTGCTCAAGTGTCACACAAAGATGTGGATAATTCAAGATGAGTTCATATACAGAAAAGGATGGTTGGATGGGTATATGAACCGACCTATGCTTTAAGGAGTTACATTGTAGTGCTCAGTATAGGTACTTAGTCAGACAATAGTGCAAGTTTAAGTCACAAATTCGGGTTATTTTACTTGAGTCTCAAGTTCGTAATATTGGGTTTTCTCCATCAGTGGTCACTACAAAAAGCCGTCGGAATGATAATGGGGTCGGTAAAGAGTTAGATGAGAAGAGTATAGAAGAGTAGAGATTTTATCAGCAGTTGATTCTCACGGGCTATTTATGGTACTTCACACATCTTCGCTTAATTGGACATACAGGGTGTACGCTGCCTCCGTTTCCATCGTAACCATAGTGTGTATGCTTCCGATTCCGCGAAGACATCGTGGGGGAAGAGAGAGTAGATGTGCTTTGACTTTCTTTGACTTTTCTTGCATTTTTTGAGAAA
Organism: Artemisia tridentata subsp. tridentata; assembly: GCA_021014915.2. NCBI lineage: Eukaryota > Viridiplantae > Streptophyta > Magnoliopsida > Asterales > Asteraceae > Artemisia > Artemisia tridentata. Next base: position 256,851,527 of record CP139501.1, read on the forward strand.
ACACTCTTTTTCCAGATGGATCTGCATTCAGGGGGAAGAAATGTACACATCAGGGACGCATAACAGACTCACGTGATCGAACTTATAATTTTATTACTACCGGAAGACGTCCGCAGAGATGATCAGTGGTTCAGTTTTGTGATTTTGGTGTACTCGTTTCAACTTTCACTGGTTGTGATGTGTGAAGTAGCCTACTTATGAGAAAAGATCTTGCTGATTTCTTGCATGTTACCCCCCCAATCGAAGTTTCCGCATTGAGGATAATCGTTACTGAGTGACTAGTCAGATTTCCTTGGTGTGGTTTACAATGTCATCTACAAATTCCGCTGCGTACTTACAACCTTCAAAAGTTAGAAGACATGTTAACTGCATCAAAGTTTCGAATCTGCTGAAGACGGTTGTCAGTTTGGGGGGAAGCTGATTTAGAAACTTCGCCAAAAGGAAGTATATGAAGAAGCCGTTAAAGACATGCAGCATGAATTGGGGGGAAGTTAATCCAATTCATGTATATTACATCATTTGGCTACAAGTAAAGAAAAGTTCTCAAGCCGAGGTACAAGATGAAGACAAAGAGCGTCAACTGTAGTCATCCTCAGCACATGAAGAGCTTATGAAGACCTTTCTTTATTTGTATTTGTACTTGTAGGAAATGATGTAAGTAATCCCATATGTTGCCACATTGGGGGAAGATTGTTGGGAATGCTTCTCGCACTAAAATGTGACAACATATTTGGGATTATATTAGTTATTATGTTTGGCTCAAACACATGGACTGAAACCGTCAATATTGTAAAGTTATGTGTTTGATGCCCTATTTAAGCCCTCCTTGCCTTCACAAGGAGGTTGAAGCTTGATTGTGTAACTTTACCTTTTACTAATCTAATAAACATCAGGTTATCCACACTCTTTCTCTATCTCTTTCTCTCTCTAACTCTAATCATGGAGATGATCTTCTTTCATCTCCCTAGACCTCCCGATTCACAATATGTCAACCAAAACACGATCCGACACCCCTCATGGAAAGTCATGAGGGGTATTTATATCCCTATTACATTACTAGTTTGCCATTTAAACAGTAGTAGTCCCTGCGTGTACTGCTTACTACAATTCTAGTCCAATTCACTTGAGTGATGATATCTTTATAAAAAAGCGAGTCTAACAAATATTGTCACAAGATATGCATTAAATATGCGTACAATATTGTCCATATGATTTTTCCATAAAGAATTAAACCACTAGGGTTTTCCTTCTCTTTGAAGAAACTCATTTCCATTATCTAGTCTAATTATAGAGTTCGAGATAAACCAAGTTTCTAAAAATTGATTATCTTCATGGACAACATCTTAACATTCATAGTATGAGTAATTTACCCAATTTAATATTTGGTAATACATCATAATGATTATCAAGTTTACCATAATCATGTAACTCATAATCCTCAACATATTAATCAAATATCTGAGATATCCTTGTAGATCTATGAATGAAAATTCTATCATCTTGAGGTCTATCATTTACATGCTTAGCCTCATCATGGTATTTACTAGTGTATTTTAGAAGATTTTGTATTTTGTAATTTTATCTTTACAAGATAAAAAAACCTCCCACTTGCCTTTTGTAATTTATAGACTATCTATAAATACTCGGCAAATAGAGCAACAATACAATGTTCTCTTTTGGGACATTACAAAACACAATGACAATTCCTAACATCAGTTTGTTAATAACCTACTTCAACAGAAGTTTAACAAATTCAGAATTTCATTTTAAGACTTAATGTGATTCATCACATTCCATAATATAATGATGTCTTATTAATCTTCTAGGTTGGAGTCTTATTAAGTATGTCCAATCCATACTCAATATCCTAACCTTGATAACTTTTGGAAGAAAATAAGATATAGTTATCTTGAATCAAACGCTGCAAGAGTTTGATTCTCCTAACCGAACATACCATAAACATGTGGTATTTTATTAGAATTAATATTGTAAGATAATTTAACAATATGTAAGATAAACATATATCTTTTGGCTTATCTATTTACCAACTAAGTCATCTTAATGGTATAATAGAATTTCCAAGCCAATTGCATGCTTTACAACCCAAGTACTTTTTGACAAAGTCACTTCATGTCCATGTCTCATCAAGACGACATAAACAGCTACAATCCCACTATACGTTATAAGTCTTTTTTCAATGACTTCATGTATATGCCTTATTTAAGATGATATAACAAGTTAACGCCATACTTTATATTATAGTAAGTCCAGTAACAATTAAAAGACTCCATGTTTGTGACTTTACAATAAAACATAACCATGTTAAACTAAAGTAATCATGAACACCACCTCTTAGTTTCAATATTAATTTCAAGTTAATCAATTACTTCATTTATTTATGTCATTCCAATAATATATAAATTACATTGAAGTAGTCTTTGTTGTTATCTTGACAGATGTTCTAAATAGTTATCTAATTTAGAAACTGTAAATTTATTCCAGATACGGTCTCACGTAACATGGAGATATACCTTGTTGTTGCAATCTAGCTAAGCTCTCACATAACATAAATTGCAACACCAAATGTTTCTTGGATTAGATGTGTATAAGTCATATTATAACGTTAGTCTCTTACCTTGCAGTCAAGAGAATCCTTTAAATCAGATTCCTATGTGTTGTACCTTGCACACAATAAAGATTTCTCCCACTTGTGCATTGAACAACATCATGTAGCAGATAAAAAACATGACACACGTTTGCTTATGTGATTAATATGATTGTGTCATAGATATTAGCATAATTAGTAGATGTAGAACCACTTCATTGTCTAGTAAGGAAACGTAGATGACTATCCTTAAAAACATAAGTGTCTACAATTTGAAAGTAATTATCTTGAGACATTCTAGAGATAATCTGGGTTACTACCAAGATGACAAAGCTTGTAGCTCCCACTAAATTACAGATCATTACAATAATTCCTTATTCAGTAATACACACAATGCTCCCACTGTATTTGACAACATTATAAGTGTTTCATAACCAGTGAAACCAAATAGTGTATTATTTACTTTCCTACATCTTTAAGACACCCATACGTAACAATTACTTAGGTATTAAAAGAGTGTATTCTACTATGTAAATAATGGACTATCCATCAATGCCATTAACTTAAAAAATTGGGCATGCAATTTCTTCTTTAATAGGTCTACCATTCCAACAATTGTATGTAGTACCTTTAAATGGTCAAAACAAAACAACTAGATAAAATTTACTAGTTTGTCTTTTACCATTTTGCGGTAATTAGTCTAGCTTCTAATTTAATAACTCATAAAATGTTACACATGTTTTCCAGTTAACCAAAAGTCGTATTTGTTACATGAGAATTCTATTACCGAAAGAGTGTAATGAAATCTCTATAGAAAATGTGCAATTCTCTTAACTATTAAAGTTTGATATGAGTTAGGTATTTAGAATTTAGACAATTCTATTTTTCTTATCATACCTTCCTCATTCATGAAAAGGAATAGGATTAAGTCTCACGCTTCTCTCATGGAAAGGAGACTAGGTTTATTCTTTTAGTAAAGTTGACTCTAGACAAAAACCCCTACGGGTGTAGATCAATTTACCAATAAAAGAATAACTTACGTTTACGGTTTAACGTTGCATTAATACATTTAAGGGATTAACAAAATTCAATTTCAGTATTTTCGATAATTAGATCTTTAAGAAAATAAAATACCCGTTGGTAAATATTCATATAAACCATAGTATTTTCTTAAAGCTAGGATCCTAATTGATATAGTTCCATTACATCAGTTGATCTGCTAGTAATGAAAGTATTCAACAAGGTAATATGTCAAACAATAATTGGCAAATAATTTTCAATTCCTAGATCATTATGGGATTTACAATTGCCAAACCTAGTTGCAATGTAAGCATGTTTCATCCTCATCTTATGCCTTGAGTCATAGGTCTCACTAACTAACTCAATTAAGTTGTCTAATGTAAAAACTGTAAATGTGTCCAGTTGAGCTCTCACACAACATGAAGATTTACCTTTCCATTGCAATCTAGCTAAGCTCTCACATAACGTAAATTGCAACTTCAAGTGTTCTTTTAATTAGATGACATAAACTTAAATTTTAAGGGTACTAATTTTGATGTGTATAATCAAAAATATGTACGAAGAAGCATGCATACAACTTCGTATCATAAGTTTTAATAAAAAAACCTTTTATTAACCAATTTCAGTAAGATTAAATTTACCAAAGTTTTAATTGAGGTATTGGGTTCAGCAATCAAAGAATTACCTACAATTATCGCCCACTATATCCTACTACTGCATGAGTCAAAAGACCCAAGTTATTTGGATAATTACCACAAAGTGGCGCCTGAAATTGAGGTCAATTCACCCTTAAGATGATTTTGTACATATAAAATAGTCGTACTAGGTAGCTCCAATTTTGACATACAAAGGAGCGGACAAACAAAGGTTGACTTAAAGCCATTAAAAACCCGTTTCTTTAAGGTCACAATTTAATGCGTACCAACCTTATACCCCTCACACAGTTTGTCAAGTTGGGTGAGCCGTTCTTACTATTTGGTACAAAACTCATCACTCAATTTTAACGTTGAAAATTTAACTCTTAAAACATGTTATAAATTATAAAACTTGCTAGTCTCGCCTGGGAGCGAATTACCGTGCGAAGCGAACCACTATCGGCACATAAGACTTTGCAAGGTTACAATTTATACATAATCAAGTTTCTCCATTATTTAATCCGGCTTATTTTTCTATTCAAAAATTACCCTTTTTGCTTACAACATGTCAAACAAAATAAATAGAAACAAGTACTAATAAAAAATAAACACTTAAATAATGCGCACATAACTTAACAATTAATATGAGTTAACAAGTAGCCACATGCAAACTTATTCGATAAAATCTACTAATAATCAATTCTAGGTTTAATTATGCATATATTTAACTAAGGCTTTCACTTACAAAGGTAAGTGAGCCACATGCATCGACAAGTCGATAGCGTAAGCCATAGCTAAATATACACCAAATAGCACATAATTGATTCATTAATATAATTGAGGTTATTCCCCAATTCAAGATTTATCAATAATTACATGTGAAAAAATCTTAACAATTAAATATACAAGATCTTAACAATTAAATCATATAACTAATAATTTATGACGAAACATGCATGTATCATCATGAATTCTACATAATAATTATTACAATTAGCCACAAGATCGCATACATAACACATAAACATAACATGTTAATCCTAGGGTTTCTAATCAAATTAAATTACAAAACCCAAACCCTAAAAAATTTTGGGCAATCGGCCCTAAAAAAATTAGGGTTCGAATTTTTATAACCCTAAAATCGACCAACATGTAAAACCTAATCCAAGATTTTTTTTTTTTTTATGTGTTTCGGTAATTAATTACACATTATAACGGCTCGTGATGCCACTGTTGGAATTTTAATAACATATCTAACATAAATTAAAGACAATAAACATCAAAGAAAACATGCGGAAGCGTAAGGTCATATAACATGTAAATAATTAATCTAATATAAAAGTATGCGTACCTTTTAGCAATTCTTCAATCAATCAACAAGATGAACCCTAATTAGGGTTTATGTGGATTATAAGAATTACCCCTTACCATTTTGTAATTCAATCCAACATTCAAACAATATTGTGTTTGAATCACGTTCTTGTACACACGTACTATAACGAATTAAAATGCTAGTTTAAGTAACACAAAACGTTTGTTTATGAAAAACAAACCAATCGAACCCTTATGGGTGTTTGATCGATCGGTTATCACCAAAGGGAAAGAAGGAAACAATTTTAGGGTTTCGTGTGTGTAACAAGATTAGCAAACAATGAAACCTGAGCCTTGTTTATATAGTGTGAAAGACTTGGAGAACAAGTTGGATAAGGATTGGGTCTCCAATCCTTCTCCACGACCGGCCAAGCCCAAGGGAGGGTTTCCGGATCCTTCTTGACTTCCTAATTTCACTCTAATTCTTTTCCTTTAACTGTTAGTCAATTATCGTTAATTACTTAATGGTCGTTATTTGTTTTTATTTAATAATTAAATATAACTTTTATAAATAATTATTAAACTTTAACTCTCATACGTAAAGTGTGCAATCCCGTGATCTCAAGTTCGATCATAACATACAACTATTAATTTATGTCCATAAACTAACAGATACTAGCTAGCTGTCGCTTTTTGTATCATTTTTTTATTGTCATGCCGACAATTCCTTTCTCAGATATCCATTAGTTTTCAAGACACAAAAGTCTGAGAAAACATATTAGAATCAACATAACAACAAGTCAAATGCTAGTACATAAGCAAGCTAACAAAGTTGAATGGTCTTTTTATTTGTTTAATCTGATTGATGTGTAAAGTGGCCTTTCTTATCCTATATTGCTTATTTCATGGTTTTAGAACATGGGATCTTTTTATCTTTTCATCCCCCTTTAAGCACTAAATTTACATCATGGATGATGTATACATATAGCAAATGGAATACATAATGATTCTGCATATACCCCTTTTGTCCCATATTATTACAAAATTAAATAAGAATAAATAAATAAGAAGAAAAAACAATGTCAAAAGGTCACAGAAAACGGGGTTCTATTTCAAAATCCTGATATAGTAGTGCTATTGGCCACCAATAAGAACTAATACAGCTGAATTTGTTTGGAAATGAATTCTTGCGCATTGGCCTTCCATGACCATTTGTGACCACTATGGACCATTATTGCATCAGGAAATTCTGATTGAGCTGATCAATGGCTATGACTATTTATGACCACTCCCTTCACTATAGCCAATAACTATTTGGTCGATGCTATATATGCTAGGCCACCAATAACTAATCCGGCTATGCTTGTGTCATGCATATTCACATAACCCTTTCTTTCTCATGGATTACTTATAGAAACAGGAAAAACTTAGATTGGAATGTATGGATCTATGATCCTATCTTGGCATGTAACAGCATCTTGTAAATTTCCCCATCTCGAGCTTCTTGCTTGAGTTTTTTTTAATAAAATCTTGCCGTTCAAAAAATATATATATATATGCGTATTCACATAACTGCAAGGTTTTTTGTGTGTTGCCAAACAATTGGATACTCTGACTTTACGAAGTGTGAAACCCGGGCAAAGAGCTGGAAAAAATACGTTGGCATATAAGAAACATAGAATGATGCATCATGTTTGGGCGTGTAGGATGTTGCATGTATTCTACTCACAGAAAAACATGTTTTTCCATATCAAGAAATTAAGTTGAGAGTAAAGATCTGTAGTCTAATGAATTCTTAGGTCTATATATAAATCTCGAATATTGTGTCATGTCATATAATTCTTTTCATTGCATGTCTTACGGAACTTATGGAAACGATCGAATACAGAAAATAGGAATTTGTTGATAATTGGATGATTATAGATATTATGTTATATTGATGTAAATACTTCCATTGGAATATTATCTTAATCTTCTTCTTTATTTACATACAGTAGCCACTAACAAATATAATCTAACACGCTCGTGGATAATTTGTTGAAGTTTAATTAATAACCCCGAAATATATGATGGTGGTGAGTACTCTTGAAGATTTAGATAATGACACATTAACACCAAAACAAAATTATTAATTGATCACTGTTATTGTCTCTCATCTGTTCACAAATATATATACATCTTCTTCCCAATAGAGTACTCTAGTCATACTACATCGTGTTTTACATTTGAAATTTACATGGAATTAAGATCGATGTTTGAAATCAGAAGCTTAAGCATTCTGGGCTGATTGTCTGATGGAGGTATCTTAGAGTTTTCTTGTAATTTGGGAATCCCAAAAACCAGAAATTGAAATCATCCACGGTTACTAACTCCATATATTTGTTTGATGGCTTCTCCGCATTCACGCTCTCTCCTACTCCCTTTATCTTTCTTAACGGGATAGATACCTTATATTGAAACTTCAACAGCTCACCGGTCGCTGAATATGTTTTGAGGGACCTATCACTGCAGAATCCAACCCTTTCTGTTGACATGAAGAGGATGCCTTCTATTGCACCGGCTGTGGTGTATAAGGAGCATCGAGAAGCATGCACAAGTTTCTCGTTATCTGTGGTACTGAAATTCTTTCTGAAGATTTTTCCTTCGCGGCCAAGTGGTAGGATCTTGGCACCATAACTCAACTTATGTTTCACTATTTCTAATAGACTTTTACCCGCATGACTTTTAATCAAATGCATGTCACTGCTATTGGTAGTAGAAAGAGAGCAATTGGGTTGGTAAGGTTTAGACAAAAGTAAGCCCCTTGTTGATGTGATCGGAATTCCCATGACAGTGTCTGAAAGTCTAGTATTCATGCTTTGTAATTGGACTGCTTATTTTGGTTATCTTGCAGGTTTGAAATGCTTAATGGTGAAGGTGCTGGTCGTAATGTTTTGTGGAGATCATGATATTTATATGCACATAAAGATGACAACTTTTAGTTGGATGAGTCATTTGAGATTTGTGTGTCATCTTTTTTAAGGAGCGGTTTAAAGTTGTTTCACCAAATTTGACTCCTGACCTCATTCTGGAAGGTTATGTCGTTACTTCTTCTTTTTGGTGGGCAGTTTTTTCTTTATTGATATCAGTCTTTTTAACAAAGATTTATAAAATCTCCTTTCCATGTCAGGCTGACTGTTCCTTTCATAGATATCCATTAATCGGCAATGTGTGACATGCCAACATGTCACATGTATATGACATAAGCAAGCTAAGAAATTTGAAATCTAAAAAGTGGAGAGGTGGCCTTTATTTTGCTTAATCAGATTGACATTTAAAGTAGTTAGACAGTTGGAAGGTAGCTTTCTTATCGTTGAATTCTTAGTTCATGGTTAGACATTAAAAGTTTTGGATGTTTGTTTGTTGTTCTTATGACCCAAAATACTCCTAAAACTGTTAGCCTTTTTAATGTTGTTAGTACAAATGTTTTATTGTTTAAGTATTAAGACTTTAGTTAGTATATGAATTCGTATGTATTATTAGTGTTTGGGTCATAGTATTATGTCTGCAATATGGGTCGAATTCTGTTAACCCAAATAGGCCCATATGAAGGCAGTTATAAGTAGTTATTAGGTTACAACGTTTAGTTTAAGGGTTGCAACGGTTATTGATGAAACGACATGTCTTTTGGAGGCAACGTTTCATTCAGTATATATAGGCTTAGGATCATTTGTAAACATTCAACCTTTCCAGTTAATAAATATCGTTTATAAAGGTTCAACCCATCTTCTGTGTTTTCCTTTTATTGCTCCTTTCAATGATGATTATACATGTTGTTGTTTGGATCATTCGATCCTGGAAACACCCCACAAAACCTGTGAAACAGTGGTATCAGAGAGAAGGGATCAAACAACACACTCAAAATCTGCCATGAATGACGTTTGAAGAGAAAGAAAGAAGGTTTAGACGGTTACCACCAAAGACCGGTGGTTAAACCAAGGAAAAAAGGCAGATTCAAGAGAAGAGAATAGAAAGAAAGGAGAAGAAGAAAACATGGCTGCAAGTTTGTTACAAAGAAAGAAAGAACATAGTTTGTTCATAAGAGATCGAGAAGAAGAACCAACCTTGAGACCCCGGTTCATGAGGAACCCTACAACCATGATGGTTGACAAAGGCAATGATGCCAAAGATGAAGATGTGTGAGTATGATGGGGACAAGGTCGTGATGATTTGATGATAGTATGATGATGATCAGAAGGTAATAAAACCTTTGCAACAAACAAACAAAAGCCATCAAAGTATGAAGACGGTCTAACAAAGATGAAGAAGTGAGGCAATAACAAGATTGCTGTAGGAGGTTCATTAATTTAAGTTGTGATATACCATGAAACTGCCCAAGTGCCTTGGGTTGAAAAGCCTTTAGAGGTGGGAGAAGCAAGCAAAGATGACTTGGCCATGGACCTACCAGGCCAGAAGGATAAGGGAGTGAAGGATGGAGCACATGGAATGAACAAGAAGAACAACAAGTTTGGCGTTAGATTGGTTGATGATGAAGATGGACGACAGCAGCCAAGATAGTAATGATTTCGAAGCCATTACTTGAAGAAAGACAGCAGGCAACTCAGAAAGATGTGAAGAATTTGATACTAACACATTAGGGGGGAAATTGTTAGCCTTTTTAATGTTGTTAGTACAAATGTTTTATTGTTTAAGTATTAAGACTTTAGTTAGTATATGAATTCGTATGTATTATTAGTGTTTGGGTCATAGTATTATGTCTGCAATATGGGTCGAATTCTGTTAACCCAAATAGGCCCATATGAAGGCAGTTATAAGTAGTTATTAGGTTACAACGTTTAGTTTAAGGGTTGCAACGGTTATTGATGAAACGACATGTCTTTTGGAGGCAACGTTTCATTCAGTATATATAGGCTTAGGATCATTTGTAAACATTCAACCTTTCCAGTTAATAAATATCGTTTATAAAGGTTCAACCTATCTTCTGTGTTTTCCTTTTATTGCTCCTTTCAATGATGATTATACATGTTGTTGTTTGGATCATTCGATCCTGGAAACACCCCACAAAACCTGTGAAACACTCCTTGCATGCTTGTTAGTAATAGACACAAGATATGATTCATATATGACTTTTCTGTCCCATAACATAATAATTTATAAATTCTGATAGTCCTGGAATATATAGAATTATATATTTGAAATCATTGCGGAGAAGTAATAATTTCTTAACATGATACAGATACTGGATCAAGTTCATGCGGAGATGTATATAATTCCATTTGTAAATCCACAATATCCATTCGTAGCAGCAACATTTTTGTAATATATACGGGATATCATATTCATCTTGATGTATGAGAGCCACAAAATTCATCTATATTAAATCTGGAAGTGAAATATATAAGATCGGATACCGCTATTTTAAAAGAAAGCTCTCAGGATTATAATTTAAAATGATATATATGCTATCTTGATTAGCGAAAAGCTAATGCATGTTGCAGATGTTAGCAATCATTTTATGTTAATATAAAGTGATGGTCATTTGACGTTTTAGATGTAATGTGTCAAGTATAATATGTATTAAACAATGTGGGCTTGTAGCATTAGTGTAGTTAGTATGTATTATGTATAAGTGTAATGTATTAATCAAGCCCACTACCATGTCCAAGTCAAAGCCCTTCAAAGGCCCATTTGGTTGGCTGACTTTCGTATAAACACACACACACCTCTTCACAGATAGAGTGCCTCATTTCATTATAAGAAAAGAGTGTGTGTGTGCAAGAGTTTCAACCTTTGTCTTTGTTTATTTCTTTTCACTAAAGCTAATAAACATTTGACATAAATATATGCCATACGATCCATGCTACTCTTATTGTTCTTATATTGTTTGTGAGTGTCATCAAGCTTTTGTGTGTATGATAAAGAAAGAGATTCGTGGTCTACAAGTGGTATACATGAGCCAATCTTCAAGGTAGAAAGTTTGTAAGTTTGGTTTGTTTCAAAAAAAAATAATAATAACCCACTGTTGTGTTTTTTTTTCTTCTAAAAAACGTGACCAAGTGATTTTTTCTTGAAATCCAATAGCAAAACACTTACAAGGTTGTGGTTGTTATACTCAGTGAGTATTTCGTTTTGGTGAAAAGAAAAATAACTGCACTTTATTGATGTTCTTAGCCATTTTGATCGAAAGATATTTAAGGATGAAACGCTTTATGTGTTTATGAATATTATATGTGTAATATCTTTGATTTGATTGGTTGAAAGTTGGTACAAGAAGTGATAAGTTGTCAGGTATATTACAAGTTGGTGAAAAGTTATAAGATATCACGTGGGAAGTGTCTCAAAAGTCAACAAAAGTGGCCAAAAAGCAGAATTATCTCGCAATTGGGCTGTTTTCTCGCAATTGAAAGCCTCTCGGAATTATCGGAATTACTACTGCTCTCGCATTTGGGACAGTCTCGCAATTGCTGACTCTGTCGCAATTAGTGCTTCTCGCAATTACTGCTGTCGCAATTCAGGTGTCTCGCAATTCCACTCTTATCGCAATTGGGGTATCGCAAATGAGCAATTGTCTCGCAATTCAACTTCTATCGCAATTGAGGTGCTGATCTCGCATTTGGAGCATTTTATCGCAATTGGGCCTCGTAATTCAACATTTTGACTCGCAATTGATGCAATTTTCGGAATTGGCAACTTCAGTCCTTGTACTTTCAGCTGAATTAAGAGATCTTTCGGATTTGACACTTTTGGCCCTCGCAATTGTAATTAAAAGACTTCAAAGTTAGATAACTTTTAAGGATTTGATTCGAACGTAATTTCGTCAACTCGAAAGTGAACTCGGTATTTTTACTCTTGTATAAGAGTGTAAAATACTTCGACAAACGGTTATCTAACCTTTTGTATAAAAGTGTTAGATTTTATATAAATTACCGATTTATATAAATTAGATATATTTCTATCTAAATTGATATTTAGCCATAATTTGTATAAATTTTGGTCAAATTGAAATTTCTATAGAAATTGTCGAGTTTATCTAAATTGTAATTTACATAACTTTTGTCGAAAAAGTAAACTTTTGACTTTGTCTTAATTATACTTGAATCAAGTTTCGTAACGTTATTTAATTTGTTACAACATCAACGATCATCAACAACAAACCAAAGCATCACATCAACAACCAAGTTCAAGTTCAACCTTCAACGAAAACAACTTCTATTTTGTTGAATCGATCCTCAATCCACTTTATCATACAATAATTTTAAAGATGACTACACAACAAGACATTCATGCCGCAGGTTCAGAAAACCGACCTCCAATGTTAGAAAAGGGTGGTTACCTTCCATGGACGAGTCGTATGCTTCGTTATATGAAATCAAAACCTAATGGACAAGGTAGACTCTTGGCTAACTCTGTTGAGAAAGGTCCATTCAAGCCTCGTAGGACGGAACTTACAGCTGAAGATCGAACTTCAGAACCTCCCGTTGCAGCAACTTACAAAATCCAAGAAGAAAAGGATTATACGGCAGATGATTGGAAGCAAATTGAAGCTGATAACTTGGCAATGCATCTAATCCAACTTGGGTTACCTCAAGATATATTCTGTGCTGTAGACAGTTGTGAAACTGCTCATGCAATGTGGGAACGAGTCAAAAGACTTTGTTATGGTACAGATATTGGTAAACAAGAATTGGAAAACAAGCTTCTGACTGAATGGGAGAAGTTCACATCTACACCAGCTGAACAGATTGAATCTTACTACACACGGTTTTGTACTCTAATGAATGAGTTGAACAGAAACAATTTGGCACCTAAACCAATTGTTCAAAATATCAAGTTCATCAACAACCTTCCTGAAGAATGGGGACGATATGTTACTATTGTCAACCAGACACAAAACCTTCACAAGATGAACTATGATCAGCTTTATGACTTCCTAAAACAAAACCAAGCAGAGGCAAATGAAGTCAGACAAGAGAAACAAGCTAAACAACAAGATCCTCTTGCACTCATAGTCCAAACACCTACACCTGCAACAGTTAATCCACAACCTTCATCATCATCTTCATCCCAACATGTCATGCAACAACAATACAATCCTCAAACACCGTTCTACCCACAACAACAACATGTAATCCCACAACAACAATACCCGCAACACCCAGATCAACATGATCAGGATGAGTCAACTGATGATTTGAATCAAGCTTTTGCCTACCTATCAAAAGCATTCCAAGGACGTTACTCCACACCCACCAACAACAATCAACGAATCTCATCGAACACTCGCAACAAGCAGATTGCACAGCCGAGTTTCAACATGGGACAACAAGGACAGATGGTTGGGGGATGTGGGAATCAGCAGGGATATGCTCCAAGATATCAGATGGGTAATCAGAATGTAGGGCAGTATATTGGTAATCAGATGGGTCAGTATGCAGGGAATCAGATGGGTAATGCTGTTGGTAATCAAAGGGTACAGAATGCTGGGAATCAGTTTGGGAATGTTGCTCAGGGAGCTGGGAACAGGAATCAGGGTAATGTGATGAAGTGCTTCAACTGTCAGGGTGTTGGTCATATGGCTAGGAACTGTCCAGACAAGCCGAATAAAAGGGATCCAGCTTACTTGCAGAAAGCATTAATGTTGGCAAACAAGGAAACGGCTGGACTTCAGTTGAGTGCAGAAGAGAATGACTTCATGGCTATTATGGATGCTTCAGAAGATCTTGAAGACATCGATGCAAACTGCATTTTTATGGCTAATCTTCAGGAGGCAAAATACGACACAGACTCAGAAGCACCTCCTGCTTTTGACACTAATGCGGTTTCTGAGGTACAACCATATGCTACATGTCACGATAATGAAATGTTTGATATGTCACCTCAAAATGAACAGTATCCTAAGACTCCTAATCTCATTTATGATACATACATGGACGAACCAAGTTGTAGTAATACTAATTTGGTAACTCCAGATATGGATCCTAATGAAGAATTCGTGTCACAGCATACTGATAATGATGAGGAAACACGTGCTATGTTTGAATCATTATTGCATAATTGTAGTATTGAAATTGAGAAAGTTAAAACGGTCAATCGCGAGGTTAAGGCCGCGAATGAAAAATTGACCGCTGAGCTTAAGAGTTATAAGGTGAATGCAAGAGCTTATGATTTTCATAACGAAAAACAGTCAGAACTTGAGGTTAGCTTAAGAGATTCTAAGTTAAGAGAGAAACATTTGCAAATAAAATTTGACACTCTCGATGTTAATTTGAATTTGAAAATCAAATCTCTTAACAAAGAAATTTCTGAACTAACCAACCAGCTTTCAAATCAAAAATCAACTTATTCCAATCTTGAAAAAGAAAAGAAGGAGTTGAATGAAAGGTTTTCAAAACGTGAAAAAGATCTTCAAAAAGAGATCACTGACAAAAAGGAAACCATTGCAAAGTTGGAAGATTTACTTGTAAAAACGGGTCATTCTGCACAAACAGTTAACTTGTTAATAAACGATCCAAACCCGATTTTACATACATTAAAGAAAACGGCTATCGGTTATGAAAACCCTTATTATCTCAAGAAAGCTCAGAGTGTACAGAATGTGTTATATGATGGTACTCTTATAAATGATAAACATGATCCTATAGAGGTTCATGATTCTGATGAAACGATTGAGCTTTCAGAAGAGAGTAGAAAGAAAATGAGACAAATGAACCCAGAAATAAAACCCATTGATTATAATGAAGCAAACAAACTTGCTGGGGTTCATCTTGTTCAAAAGAAGTCACCTCTGTTTTTCCAAAAACCAGTGGTTTTCACAAAACAAAAGGCTGTCTCAAAACATCTGTCTAACATCGAACAAATGGCATCTAAAAACACTTGTGAAACAAGTGCAGCTAGACTATATTTGGTTGATCTTAAACAGAGAATTGAAACACTTCAAAGTATTGTGGCTTCCAAAACAAACAGTCAAAAATTTGAATGGTTTTCAGGTGTTCAGGATGAAATTAAAGAGATTTTTGAATCGGAAATTAATCCACACATTTCTGCAATCTATGCGGTTGTTCAAAATGTGGAAAATAATCTTTTGAAAGAGTCAGCAGCATTTGTTAAGGACCACAAATCCTTAGTGAATGAAGCCAATGAATACTTGGAACACATAAAAGTTTTGGAACAACAAAATGACTCTCTCTCTTTCGAAGCTCTATCGACTGATATCATGTCCATTATTTTCCAAACATATTCTGTTGAGGATGATGAAACACTTCGAGCTGAGACTTCTCAAATTGTTGAAAAATATGAAACGGCGCTTTTGAAACTTGAAAAACAAAATTGCACATATTTTAAACAACTTGATACGAAAGAGGAAGAATGTAAGTATGACAAATTGTCGTATGAGCGTTCTTACAAAAACATGCAAGATCAAATAAATCTTTTGAAGTCTCAGCTTGCAAGTCAAAAAGGGCAGGGTGAGGAATCTACGGGTATTGCACCATTAACCCCCTTGCCTAATGAGAAACAAAAAGGGAAAGATGTTGTCAAGAACACTAATGTGATAGCACCTGGCCTTTATAGGATTAGTCCCACTACTGCGTCTGCCTCTACATCTAAAACATATAGGGCGATAGACAAAAGTATTAATGATAATCCATGCGAGATTAGGAATGCTAAAACAACATCTCAGGACAACAAAATAAATTCTAATGTGTGTGCCTTACCTTCTACAGGATTAGAAAGCAACTCTAGGAGCAAACGACAGACTAGGAGCAATAACAAGAAACCTAGTGTCTCGCCTGTTTCTGAGAGTCCAAGCAAGAAAGTAGAAGAACACCCTAGGAATTTAAAGCTTTCCAAGAAGAAACATGTATCATCTAGTTGTAATGATAAGACTCCTGTTTCTAATGCATGTAATGATTCTGATTGTTTAATGCAAAAGAAATCTTTGTCTGTAAATGCTTGTGATAATAATGTTTCTAATGAGGTGAAAAAGAATGATATGCCTGAACAGAAAAAGGGTCCTTTAGTAACTAAGGCTAAGTCTAGATACATTCGAAGACTTATTGTAAAAGCTAGGAACACCACTAGCAGCCTATTGCCTAAGGATCACTCTAAGTTTTGTGCATGGAAACCAACGGGTAGAATGTTCACACCTAAGAATGGCACACTAGAAATAGTTCCCACTGCATCTAAGGAAACCATCTCTAAGTGTGATTCACCTGTTACATCTAACCCCTTGGAACCAAATGTTAAACGGTTTCCATATACAAAATCATCTGTTCTTTGCAGGTCATTGAAATTTGTCTTTGGATCGTCGACTCGGGTTGCTCCAAGCACATGACCGGGAATCTGAAGCTGCTGATCAATTTTGTGTGGCAGTTCATGGGGACTGTACGTTTTGGGAATGATCATGTTGCAGCTATTCTGGGTTATGGAGATCTTCGGTTTGGAAATTACTTGATCACTCGGGTTTACTATGTCGAAGGGTTGGGACACAATCTGTTCTCTGTCGGACAGTTTTGTGATGCAGATTTAGAGGTTGCTTTTAGGAGAAACACTTGTTTTGTCAGGAATTTGGTGGGGAATGATCTCTTAATTGGGGGTCGTGGCACCAATCCCTATTCTTTTGACATAAACCAAATGGCCTCTTCATCTCCTATTTGTCTCATGACCAGGGCAGGCGAAACAAAATCCTGGTTGTGTCATAGACGTTTGTCCCATCTGAACTTTGACACGATCAATAAGCTTGCCAAAGACGACATCGTCTCCGGCCTTCCTAAATTCAAATACACCAAAGAACACCTATGTCCATCATGTGAGCAAGGAAAGAGCAAAAGAGCAACATATAAACCTAAATCCGTACCTAGTTCGGTTGATAGGTTGCATTTGTTGCATATGGACTTATGCGGCCCGATGAGAGTTCAAAGCATAAATGGGAAGAAGTATATTCTTGTAATTGTTGACGACTATTCAAGATATACATGGGTAAAGTTTCTGAGATCAAAAGATGAAGCACCAAGCACCATCATCACCTTTCTGAAGCGGATTCAAGTTCTACTTCAAGCTTCAGTTAGGATAGTAAGAACGGATAATGGCACGGAATTTGTCAATCAGGAGTTAAGAACATTCTTTGAAGAAACTGGTATTACTCACCAGACATCAGCTGTTAGAACTCCACAGCAGAATGGAGTAGTTGAAAGAAGGAATCGAACCCTTGTAGAAGCTGCTCGCACTATGCTGATCTATTCCAGTGCACCGTTATTCCTATGGGCTGATGCTGTTTCTACTGCTTGTTTTACTCAAAACCGATCCCTAATCCATCCAAGATTCAATAAAACCCCATACGAACTTGTCAACAACCGAAAACCGGATATTTCTTATCTTCGTATATTTGGCGCTTTATGCTATCCAACAAATGACAGGAAAGATCTGGGAAAGTTGAAGGCTAAGGGTGATATTGGAATCTTCATTGGTTATTCTGAAAACTCCAGGGCATTCAGGGTGTACAACAGGAGAACGAAAAAGATAATGGAGACGATGAATGTGAAGTTTGATGAAATTTCACAAATGGCTTTTGAGAGACTCGCTCTAGAACCCGCGCTTAACCCGATGACTTCCGGACATATCATTTCGGGACTCGCACCTCAAGGAGCTCAATCAATTCATGACAAACAACTCTCAACTCAAGAAATGGATAATTTCTTCGAGTTCATGTACGATGAATACTATGGTGGCACTTCGAAAAATGCATCTAACCAACATTCCGCTGCAACCACTCAACATCAACAACCACCACCACCACCACCAAATCCAGATGCATCCACATCATTCAAAGCTGGCGCACCACCTCCCTCACCATCAAAATCATCTACATCTACTCCAACAACTTCATTCATTGAAATTGTTCTACCAAGAATTGATGAGCAAGAACAAAATAATGCTGTGTTAGACGATGAAGTCTTTGAAAACCCGTTTGGAACGAAATCTGGTGAATCATCTTCCAGATTACATGAACCGTCTAACACGCAGTTATTCAGTCCAAGGTACCCTTCAACATTACAGTGGACAAAAGACCATCCGATTGAACAGGTTATTGGTGAACCCTCAAGACCAATTCAGACGAGAAAACAACTTCATACCGATTGTGACATGTGCATCTATGTCTGCTCAGTCAGTCTCATAGAACCTAAGAACATTCGGGAAGCAATGGCAGATAATGTCTGGATTGAAGCGATGCAGGAAGACTTCTTCAATTTCAAATCCATGACACCTGGGATTTAGTTCCAAGACCAATTGACAAACTAGTCATTGATCTTAAATGGTTATGGAAAAACAAAAATGATGAAGAAATGACTGTAATTTGCAACAAAGCTCGTCTGGTGACAAAGGGATTCAGACAAGAAGAAGGAATAGATTTTGAAGAGTCATTCGCACCGGTTGCAAGGCTTGAAGCTGTCAGGATTTTCTTAGCTTATGCCGCTCACAAGAACATCACGGTTTATTAGATGGACATCAAGACAGCTTTCTTGAATGGAACTCTGAAAGAAGAAGTGTATGTGAGTCAACCAGATGGTTTCGTTGACAAAGATCATCCGGAATACGTCTATAGGCTAAAGAAGGCAATCTATGGTTTGAAGCAAGCCCCACGGGCGTGGTATGACGAGTTATCATCTTTCTTGTTGTCAAATAATTTCACCAAAGGAACAATTGATCCAACCTTGTTTACAAGAAAATACAAAAATGACATTTTGATTGTTCAGATTTATGTGGACGACATAATATTTGGGTCCACTAATCCGACACATTCAAAACATTTTGAAAATCTCATGAAAAGTAAATTCGAAATGTCCATGATGGGTGAATTAAAATTCTTTTTAGGCTTACAAATTCATCAATCCCCACATGGTATTTTTCTTAATCAAGCTAAATACATAATTGAGATTTTGAAAAAACATGGAATGGACAATTGTGACTCTGTTGGTACTCCTATGGTCACTTCACCAAAAATTGGCGCTGACCTATATGGGAAACCCATGGATCCGAAGAAATATCGGAGCATGATTGGTTCTCTCATGTACCTAACTGCAAGCCGACCAGATATTCATTTTGCTGTTTGCTTACTTGCACAGTTTCAGGCAAGGCCTACCGAACTTCACCTCCAAGAGGTTAAACGGATCTTTCGATACCTTCGAAGAACCATTAACATGGGTCTTTGGTATCCGAAGGATTCGGAGTTTACACTAATTGCCTTTTCAGATGCCGATCATGCTGGATGCCAAGTAACAGCGAAAAGTACATCAGGCGGAGCGCAATTTCTGGGAGAAAAGCTAGTAGGCTGGTCGTCAAGAAAACAAGATTGCACTGCTTTATCAACAGCAGAAGCCAAGTATGTGTCTCTATCTGCGTGTTGTGCTCAAGTCCTTTGGATGAGAACACAACTCACAGATTATGGTTTCTCTTTCAACCGCATACCTTTGTATTGCGATTCAAAAAGTGCCATAGCCATCTCGTGCAACCCAGTGCAACACTCGAAGACCAAGCATATTAGAGTCCGCTACCACTTCATAAAAGAGTACGTTGAAGAGGGTACTGTTGAATTATTTTTCGTTAAGACAGAATACCAGCTCGCCGATCTATTTACTAAGGCCCTCCCAAAAGAGCGGTTTGAAAACTTAGTTCGTCGAATTGGCATGCGAAGCCTAACTCCCGAAGAGTTAGAAAGTCTTCTCGAATCATATTGATTTACTTCATAAAGCTTCGCAAGTAAATATATTTTGTGTAAATATTGGTACATATTTATGTATATATTTTTGGTAAATATATATATATATTCTTTTTCAAAATCAAAAATATAAAAATAGAAAACTTCAAAAAGACATAAAAAAAAATATATAAAACAACAAAAACCAAAAATATTCTTCTCACGACATGTCTCTTGTCTAATCAATATTCTGTACGTATCTAGATATGTCATTCAACAATGATACGGACATGTACAGATGCTTGAGCGAGAGTTATTTTTTATGTTTTTCTAAAACATGTCGTTTCTCAAATTTCTTCATCATGGCTTTCGTGCATTTCAGTACGGAACCCGTTCTTAAACGTGAAATCTTTTAAATGTAGCTCGGGTATGCCGGAAAAGGTTTCAAATAAAGGCTACATTGAATGACTTCTGATTATTTCCGATCAGAACTCGCAATGTTAATGGCGAAAAGCTAAAACCCGTGAGCACTTAATCAAAATTGCTTCAAAAGATTTTTTTTCAAAGTCTTTATAAATTTTGTGCTCACAACAACTCCCTCTAAGACCTCTAAATGCTTTTAAACTCAAAAGTTTAACCATTTGCTCTGATTAAGGGGGTATAAAAAGAAAAATGTTCCATTTTTTCATGCTAAAATCAGTCCGTCTCTCCACTAAAAGTTTCATTTTAATCAACTGTTTTCAAAAATACCACTTCATGCTATTTTTGAGGGGGAGATTAAGTGTTTAAATATATGGGGGAGAGGACGTGATTAAAATGTGATCTAAAAGAAGTTTTGTCGTTTGAATCTCAAAACGAGTTCTTCAAAAAGACTCAGCATGAACCCTCGAATTGACGAAACTAACTGTCCGTTATCGAAAAGACTAGTCCTGGACGGGTAATAATTTCAAGCTGGTTTACCAGTGATGCAAGCGTGTCTCGCAAAGGACTTGTCTGAGTAGAATGTACCAATTCGAGAGATGATCTTTGAATATGACCGGGACGGGTAATAATTTCAAGCTAGTCTAACTAGTGATGTAAGCGTGTCTCGCGAAGGTCGTGTTCATTGAAAGTCGATCATTCCAAATGTGCGATCTCTACCCGACATGTGCAGTTTATTTAAAATGCATGAGCACATGTGAAGGGGGAGTGTTTCATAAATGTAAAACTCTCGATGTGTTAACAAAATGTGTTTTCTCATAAATACGTTGAGAGATTTTCACAAGGTTTAATGGCATGTGACAAATAATCTAGGATAATCATGGAGTAATAAGGTGATTATGGTTAGGTTATGTCCAATGATCCGCCAGAACCGGAGGGATCTACCCAAGGACTATTCCAATAGCTTAGCATTAGAAGTCCTTAGGATAGATTGGAAAAAGGAGTATAATGAGAAAGGAGAAAGAAGGGGTTGAAGAATGAAAAAGAAAAGTTTTTGTAAGGGTGAAAAGAAATAGCCCTCCATGAAAACTTAGGTCAGAAACCGGGTCAATACATTTGCTATCGGTACTCACTAAGGTGATACTGGTATTGAAGACAAGACGTCATGGACCCAGTGATGCATTTGCACCACCCCTCCTAGCCACTCAGATATCTCTTAAAAGATATTTGTTTCACTTCTCACGGAGAACACTGCATAATCTATCGACCTCTCACTCCGAGATGTGTTGATATTGAAAAGGTGGCACTCTGCTCCATGCCTCCGACGACTTAAACCAAAACGCACAATATTGAGTCTAGAGACATGAGATTCATCAAAAGATCTCTTAGGAACACTTCCTATGCAATACACTTGTGTTCACTCAAAAGGATATAAGTTGTATAAGTCTTAATGAGATCTAAGGATCTTGCCTCACGACATGATGGCCGAAGGACGAATTATTGCTAACTGTTTTATGCAGGTACCGACGAAAGTCCATCCACCATCATCATCTACAACGACGACGCATCCGGTCAGAAGAAGTAGATAAAGGCAAGAACGACCAAAAGACGATCTTTGAAGATCACAGTGCATGAAGGAACATCAAATGAAAAATATTATACAGTGACACACGAAGTTCAAGATGTCAAATGCAAAAGACCAATCACGGGAGCATCATTGAAATGACCATCCCTTAGGGGGAGATTGTTAGCAATCATTTTATGTTAATATAAAGTGATGGTCATTTGACGTTTTAGATGTAATGTGTCAAGTATAATATGTATTAAACAATGTGGGCTTGTAGCATTAGTGTAGTTAGTATGTATTATGTATAAGTGTAATGTATTCATCAAGCCCACTAACATGTCCAACTCAAAGCCCTCCAAAGGCCCATTTGGTTGGCTGACTTTCGTATAAAACACACACACACCTCTTCACAGATAGAGTGCCTCATTTCATTATAAGAAAAGAGAGTGTGTGTGTGTGCAAGAGTTTCAACCTTTGTCTTTGTTTATTTCTTTTCACTAAAGCTAATAAACATTTGACACAAATATATGCCATACGATCCATGCTACTCTTATTGCTATTAATATGATTATGAGTGTCATCAAGCTTTTGTGTGTATGATAAAGAAGGAGATTCGTGGTCTACAGCAGATATCTGTGGAGTATCAAAAACCAATTTCATATTAAGAATAGTTAAATTTAAGTTGGTGTATATTGTAAATGATATTAAGAATACAGTTAAGAGAGGAGAGGAAAGAGAGGGAAAATGTGAAAGCGTTATTTCGTTATGAAATTGTTTAAAAATGAAGTGAAATGAAAAACTATTTATACTAGAAATGGTTGACCAAGACAAAGTCTACTTTGATTAGTAACTAACTAACAGAAATACAAAATGATGAATTGTAAAATACAAATGCTAAACACTACTACAAAACTTTAAAGCACTGAATCTATTTCTTAGTTGCTTGGACTTGAATTTGGGCTGTCTTGAGATTGTGATGCTGTTGACCTTTGATGTTGATGAGCCATTAAATGATTCGGTGACTAAATGGCCGGTTATGATCTAAGCTAGTATGTTGATGTTTATAACTTTATATATACTAATCTAACTTATGTCAGTGTATTACACAATCAGCCCAACTAATAAAATCGTCATGTGGAGAAAAAAACTGAACTTCTATTAATAGCATCCAAACATATGATGAGACATGATCCATATGGTTTGAATCAATAACACCGAAACATATGATGAGATATCTATGTGTACAAGCTCAAAAGGAGATGAAGCATGGGAAGTGCTTAAAGAAAATGCAAGTGAATGTTGCTTAGCTAAACGACAGATATTACGATATGAAATTTCACTATTACAAGAAGTAGAAAGAGACTTGATTTGTTTGAGTGTTGAACTGGACAGATATCCTAATCTCGAATGCCATAATCTGGTATGTTAATACAAATATCGTCTAAAAAATATTATTTATAGTTTACGATCTTTGCTATATTTTGTTAACGATAATTATAAACTTTATTTTAGCAAAACATAAATCTAGTTGAGTCTTTTGTATATATAGTTACAAGTCTTTCTTAAACACAAATAGATTTTAACATAAACTACAAATTGTTTGTTCATATATAGCATTTTAGTCATTTTAAGAAAATTGTCACATTAGGTGTTAAAAACAAATAAAGTGCCACATTAGGTGTCAAAGTAAAATTAGTATGTTTTACAATCAATAAAAATGTGTCTTATGATAACATAAGTAATAAAACATTTTTAGTAACTCATTAACTAACTAATTACTTCTTAATCAACATCATTTACCTAGCAAGTATATATATTTTACAAGTTTACTTTCCTAAACATTTTAATCAAAATGAAAATGCAATTTTACATCATTCCATGGATCATTCTACTCTAGTAAATCTTAGATTGCATATCACTATAGGATCCTTGGAAGATATGGTAAATATTTTGGTTAGATTTGATATGGTAAATATTTTGGTTAGATTTGATAAAGAATTTGAAGATCCTATGTCAGGTCCCGGCGGAACCAAAATACTACAAGGACGGAACCAAATTATTGGTTCCGCCTGATCCGTGGCTTGCTGGCACTTGTTGCCTATAAATAGCAAGCCACACCATGTTGTTTACTCATCACTTACATACATAAAAACAACATACGTTCTCTTATTCATCATTCTCTGTATCTAACTTATTCATAATTCATTTTAGTGAGCTTATTTTGTAGCAAGAAGATCAAAGCATCATTCAAAGACTTACAAGCTTCAACAGTGTGTTGCAAAGTCTTGTTTGTTTGTAATTGTGTGAATTGTATTAATTCATACATCATTGTTTGTACCAAACTATCATAAACCACTGTAGTGATCGGTTAGTATTTTAGTCCTCAAAATACGTAGTGTGACGGGAGTGGTTGTGCCCTTGTAAAAGAACTCGACATCTAGTTTTGTGTCGGAAATATTGTGTAAGCGACGTGTAAAGGTTTTCTCCGCCGGATAAATGAGCTTGTTGATTAGTGAAGGATACTCTCGAGTTAGATACTCGGGGAGTGGAGTAGGGCAAGGAAAAAGAGTCCTTGTAGACCGAACTACTATAAACCCTCGTGTTGTGGTGTGATCGTTTCTTTCTTTACTTGCATATTACTTGTTGTTTATTATTTACATCAGTTGAATTCACATAAAGTTCTCAAAGTAAATTAATTTTAAAACGGTTAAAACTATTCAATCCCCCTTCTAGTTTTCCACAATTGGCATCAAGAGCTACGTTACTCAAGATTTTTAAAATATATTGTATTTTAAAACTTGGAACGATCCATGGATTTTGAAAACTTCAAAGAAGGGCAATCTATGCAAAGACCACCACTATTTGAACCAAATGGTTTTATCTATTGGAAAAACTGCTTTGAAACTTATGTGAAATCAAAAGACATAGATCTATGGTATATAATTAAAGAATGTGATCATAAAGCTATAATAAAAGATATCACAAGTGGTCGAGATGAGGATACTTCACTTGCTCGTCATAGTGATGAGCAAAAGAAGTTGATTGCCAAAAATAATGAAGCAAAAACGATGCTTTACAATGCTTTACCTAAAAAGGAGTATGAAATAGTCTTTATATGTAAAACCGCTAAAGAAATTTGGCAATCTTTAATAATCACTCATCAAGGAAACTCATAAGTCAAGGATAACAAAATTGATCTTCTTGTTCAACAATATGAACAATTTGTTATCCCTGAAGATGAGATCATTGATAGTGCATTTGCTAGGTTTAATACTATCATTACTTCCCTTAAAGAACTTGATGAATCTTTTTGTAGCAAGAACTTTGTCAGGAAATTTCTTAGAGAACTCCATCCGAAGTGGAGAGCAAAAGTGACGGCCATTGAAGAATCTAAAGATCTTTCAAGCATGTCACTTGACGAGCTAATTGGAAACCTCAAAGTTCATGAAATGGTAATTAATGGAAAAGGATTCGGAGATAGTTAAGGGTAAAAAGGAAAAAATCAAATCCATTGCCTTGAAAGCTAAAGTGGACTCAAGTGATGACGAAGAATCTAGCTAGCTCGGGTAGTGAAAATGAAGAATATGCCACAGCCGTAAGAGATTTCAAAAAGTTCTTTAGAAGACGAGGAAGGTTCATAAGACAACCTCGAGAAGACAAGAAATCTTTTCGAAAGGATCGTGAAGACAAGAAAGGAAAAGGCGAAAGAAAGTGTTTTAGATGTGGAGATACAAGTCATCTAATAGGAGATTGTCCCATGCCACCCAAAAACAAGAATCAAAGGGCTTTTGTAAGTGGTGCTTGGAGTGGAAGTGAAGATGATGACGAGGAGCCAAAGAATGACGAAATTGCTCTCATGGCTCAAGACTCAAACGAGGTACACTCTGACTCATCTTATTCTTCTATTGATGATGACACCTTGCAAAAGGAATATAACAAATTGTGTGAACTTAGCTTAAAAATCATATACAAAAACAAGTTTTTGAAAACCAAAAAGGAATTTTTAGAAAATGAAGTTTATGAGTTAAAAGAAAAACCAAAACATTTAGAAAAGAGTAAAGCTATTGACGAGGTATGTACATCATGTCAAGAGCTTACACTTGAATTGGAAAAACTTAAAATCACACAGGATGCACTTATCAAACAAAACTCTAAGTTCAAAAAGTTTGATAAAAATATTTGTTGTGCGGATGAAATAATGAAAATCCAGAAATTACCATACGATAAAACTGGACTATGATTTATGAAATTAGGAGATTTAAGTAGTCTAAAGAAACAAGCCGAAAAAGTACAAGAAACTGTTCCAACTGTCTCAGGAACCCACGGATCAAACGGAGCAAAAATTTTGGTTCCGCCTGTGGAAAAGATTGGTTCCGTGGGTACCTCAGCAGAACAGAAAACTTGTAAGTTGGCCCGCACTGAGTTTGTTAAAGTCACAAAGAAACCTAACACTATTACATACAAAACTAAACAAAAACCAGCTGTTACAATAGGATTAGGACTTGCTAAAAATGAGTATAGATCCAAAACTACTCAACAGAGGCCTAAAATACCTATTCCCAAATGCCCCTTTCCAAAAAGCAACTACAACGCACAACCCAACTATCAACATAATGTTTGGATTCAAAACTTCCCAAGGAAATATCAAACTCCTAACTACATGCCATGGAACTCATATCCACCATTCCCATACACGAACCAAGTAAATGGAATGTTTAACCAAAATGGACCCATGAGATATTGGGGACCAAATGCTTGAGTTTTCATGTGACTTAGGTATGCTTGAAAGTCGGGTTGGAACCAGACGAGTGGATCAAAGATAGTGGATGCTCAAGACACATGACGGGAGATAAAAGCCTCTTCTCAACATACCAAGAGTACGACGGAGGCAATGTCACTTTTGGTAGCAAATTGACAAGCAAAATCATCGAAAAAGGTACAATCTCTCATGACTCGCTCTCTACTAAAAATGTTGCTCATGTGGATAATCTAGGATTTCATCTTCTTAGCATTAGTCAACTATGTGATAAGAAGTATAACGTACTATTTAGAGAAAATGAAAGTAAAATACTAAAAGATGGAATAACCATAGCTAAAGAAGTTAGGAAGAATAACGTATACGTTATGAAAATTGATAAAACATCTAGAGATAAACTTTGCCTCACCTCTTTAGATGATACCTCAACTCTTTGGCATAGACGTCTAGGCCACGCCAATATGAGACTCATCCAATCTCTATCATCAAAAGAACTCGTTAGGAACTTACCCAAGTTGAAATACGACCAACACTTTTGTGATGCTTGCAAAATTGGAAAACAAGTTCATAGTAGCCATAAGGCTAAAAATATGGTGTCTACATCTAGGTGTATAGAACTTTTGCATATGGATTTATTTGGTCCATCCGCTATACAAAGTTATGGAGTTAACTTCTACACTTTGGTCATAGTAGATGATTATTCAAGATACACTTGGATAAAAATTTTGAAAAGTAAAAACGAAGCTTTTGATAAATTTGAAATTCTTAGCAAGAAACTTCAAAACCAACTAGGAAGTCACATTGTGTCAATTAGAATGGATCATGGTCGTGAATTTGATAATGAAATACAATTTGGAGCTTTTTGTGATGCTAATGGCATAACACATAACTTTTCAGCTCCTCGTACTCCTCAGTCAAACAGTGTAGTAGAACGTAAAAACCGGACTCTTCAAGAGATGAGTAGAACAATGCTTAATGAACAAAACATATGTAATACTCCAGACGTATTTTTATACGAGATTATCCCTGTTTTTCATTTACTAACCTTCCTGAACTCATTTGACTCTAAAGCATGAAGATTATCTTGCGAAACGTGAAATTTGCACACAACGCGTACGGGCACAACCAATAATTTGATTTGATTTTGGGATTATTTACGAGAAACTAGGCGTATGAATAGTCATTTTGATGGGAAATATTATTCTGAGCGCGATGGCGTAATTCCCGTGTCTTAAATCTACTGTTTGCTAATCTAAACGTGCCACGAATTGCAATGTATCAAAAGATAACAAAAATTACAAAAATGGTCCCTGTGCTCTAATTACACCGCCGCCCCTAAAGTTGCTAGGGTTTACAAAAATGGTCCCTTGTGTTAGTATAAAAGGAAAAAGAATAGGGTTTCCTCATAACCTTAACTCCCACTCACACACACTTATAACTCTGGCGCCGCTACCAACTTCCGGCCACTTTTTTCGGCCAAGCGTCGCTGCTGCCATTGTTCGCCACCACCATCGCCGTCACCACCACCACCACTCCTCTCATCTCTTCTCCTATCTCCCTCGTTTATCCGTTTTGGTAGGTCGTCGTGAGCTTTATTTTATTACTTTTTGCTTTAAACTGATTAATAAAACGTTTAGTGGTCATTTTCGTGGAGTTAAAATGAGATTAAAACTGTTTGAAAAACGTTTTTATTTAGATTGTGTGGTAAGAAACGGGTTTAAAAACGTGATGATATACGGTTTCGTGTGGTAAGAAATCTGAAAATGGTATTTGTGGTCGACCCATATAGGGTTCAGATTTGGATTTGTGGTGTTATGGAATTGATTATATTGTTTGTGTTTCGGATTTGATGAGTGCTTTTTTCAGCTTATTCTCGTTTGGGTTGTCTTGGTTATCTTTTGGACTCGTTGCGTTTGGACAGCCTCAAGGCTTTAGGTCGAGACCGTGTGTTTAGGGTTGAGTGATATTTGAAGTTATGGCAACCATGTGAGTTTATTTTGCGTTGGTTTTGTGTGTATGTCGAGGTGGTTAACAACCCAAGAGGGTTTGAGCTGGTTTGTTTTGGAAAAAAAACACACACAAGGGTGGTCTGTTGTGGTCTTGGTCCAGCGTGAAACACCACTAGGGTGTTTGTTCCTGCTCCTGTGTTTGGTTTAGTTTAACTCAGTCAAGACACCGCAAGGGTGCGTCATGTTTTTTTTTGCTTTAGCTTATTTTTCAGCTTAAAAGATTTTAAGGGTGTTGTCCGCTTGTTCAGTTTGGTTTAACGAGACACCAATGGTGTGAGCTCGTTTGCGTGTGTCTCGGCTCAAAACAACCACATAGGCTATGTCATGGTCTTGATTTAAAAGAAACTAAAAGTGGAGTTTTGGATTTGCAGTTACGTTTTTTTTTATGTTTGTGATTGTATGTTTGAATTTGTGTTGTGAATAGGTTCGAGCTTGGGTTGGATTTAGTGTTGGGCCAGCAACCCACTTAGGGTGTGCGGTTGGTTCGTCTTTTCGTTGGGCCGAGCCCAAGTGGAACTAAGGATGTGATTTGGTTAATAATGGGTTAAGCCCATTATCTATATATAGAGTGTGTTAAATAGGTCTTGAATATTGAATATGTGTTAGAGATGGTATGTTGGGATTTAATTTTTTTTTTATTGGACTAACGTGTTATATTGTCTTTGACATTGATACTATTGGTACGTTTCGGATATTTTGGGATTGATAATTGATGTTGGACAATACGGATGCTTAACGGATTAAATACTTGGATTTTGATAATTATATTTGGACATTTGGACAATTATTGGATCATTATCGGATTTACGATATTAGATAATGAACTTCTTGGACATTTTGGGACTTGAGACGACATAATATTTTAAACTTGAAAAGAATTTAATATATCAGACTTGGACCGGACGCAAAATATTCAATAAACCCAAAACTAATAATTACGCGAATGATAACGAAACATAAAACTTATAATATATTGTAATTACAGACTTGGTTAATTAAAGTCACGTCGACTTGGGAAAGTTGTATAAATGGACGCGTTATACCAAAATTTGTGAAACTTTCCAAACTTATAGTTTTTGCTAGCATGTAAACTTTTATTTGGCGATACACTAATTTGAGTTTTACAACTTGAATTATCTTCCTAGACTTTATAGACTGTTTAAAAATAATTTGGGATTATGGGGTAAATGCCGAAACTTACCAATTGGTTTACTGCTCTTATAATTATATTGGGATATATATTATACTTTGGCGTGAGTTGTATTTTGAGTCTATGTTTTCTTACCACACCACATGAAACGTTGATACTAAACTTTTACAAGTAATGATATGAATAATCCACGAAAACTACGACACGTTGTCTCTTGTAGACTTAATTATTGCGCGAGACGTAATTTGAGATAACCGTATACGTATTAGGTTGTGCCGATCTCGTACCGTTGTGCTTGTACCTCCATGTACCGTTGTGCCTGTCTCCCGGATACCGTTGTGATTAGCTCTAGATGCCAGTTGTGTCAGTTGTGATCTTTGCATTGTTGTGGCTAAGGTGAGTTCATGGCCCCTACTTTTACTGGTTTTTAAACTGTTTTGGGGGAGAATACATGCTCGTTTTAACTAAACTTTATGATTGTTTATTTGGATACATGAATTGTTTACTCAAGACTTGACTGTTTGGTTGCAATATTTGATTTGGTTATTTGAATGCGTTAAGTGATTATCTGTTGCTTATGTGATTATTTCCTCATGGACCTGATATGTTTTGGGGTAAGATATATGCGAAACCTGTTTGTTGATTAGACCTGAAATTGTGTTTGTGGTTATGAAACTCTTACGCGAGCTAGCAAAGGTTATTTGTTGTATGAGCTGCATCTCTGCGGGATTATTGTTATATGAGTTGCATCTGTGCGGGATTATTATTGTATGAGCTGCATCTGTGCGGGTATTACTATATGGTGCACCTATAGCGGATTATTGTTATGATATGAGACACTCCTTGAGTGCGGCTCATGACTTGTTATATGTGACTTAGCCAGCGTAACAGTTAAATTTGTGTGACACTATATGAGTGTAGTATCTGTATGATTGATTATGGTTCGAGATGTTTTGATTATGATATTATTTGCGGATTTGGTTTTGGAACGGTGATTTAGGCAGTGTGAGCCTACGTTGAATTTGACTTGTTTGTGAATGATGATTTGAACTCGAAAACCTTGTGGTTCAACCATATTGTTTTAAACTAAAACCTATGAACTCACCAACCTCGTGTTGACACTTTTAGCATGTATTCTCAGGTATAAGGCGATAGCAAACTATTGGAAGGCTCTTGGCAAGGGGCATGGTCATAGACGACTCTGATAAATAATTGGGACCGCTTTACTTATTTTATGGGCCTATTTCCGCACTACTTTTGAATAATGTAAATTTAACACTTTTTGTTAATGAATTTTATTCTAAATGAATGAGGTAAAAACCGTTCTTTATACTTGTGTTGTGATACCTGTGGAAAACTAGAAGGGGAGTTGAATAGTCTTACCCTTTTTTAAAATTAATTTTCTTTGATTACTTAGTGTGATTTCAAATAATGCAAATATCAAACAATAAATAACATGCAAGTAAGGAAAGAAAACACGATTGTTTATAGTGGTTCGGTCTACAAAGACTCTTTTCCTTGCCCTACTCCACTCCTCGAGCCTCTAACTCGAGAGTTTTTCTTCACTAGGAAACAAGCTCCCTTCTCGGCGGAGAAAACCTTTACAAGCGTCGCTTACACTTTTTCCGGTACAAAGCTAAATACTGAGTTCTTTTACAAGGGCACAACCACTCCCGATACTCTATGTATTTTGAGGACTAAAATACTAATCGATCACTATAGAGGTATATGATTGTTTGGTACAAACAATGATGTGTGAAAAACAACAAATTCACACTGTGACTAACTAACAAGTCTTGCAATGCTTTGTTGAAGCTTGTGATGCTTTGATCTTCTTGCTACAAAGAAATATCACTAGTCTTTGAGTAACTTGAGTAGGTTAATGAGTTGTGTGTAACACCCCCAAAATCGGGTCCAGCGGAAGCATACATGTCACTGGGGTGCTACTAAATTGGTATCACAACACAAGTACAAAGAACGGTTTTTACCTCAATCATTTAGAATAAAATTCATTAACAAAAAAATGTTAGATTTACATTATTCAAAAGTAGTGCGGAAATAAGCACCTTCCAACATTCTGCTATCGCCTTTTCTTTTTATCCCAATCAAATCCAATAAAATACTAAGTCACACGGACCATTTTTCATTTCGAGTCACATCTATTAATCATTCACGGGTCAAACCAAAAATCAAAGTCCCGTAAGTCCAATATTACTTAAACTAACAAACCAAATATCGGCAAACCAAGGTTTCTCCGAGACCACGGGGTCTCGGCTTAACCTTGACGCGGCTAAACATCACAACCCATATCAACATCCAATTCACTCTAATTTATACCATCATTTGACCATCTTTATCAAGTTCTAATTAATTCAAATTCGCATCTTAATCAAATCGTGGCCAGGTTATTACGTCGACTCAAATAAAAACCATACCGAGACCACACGGTCTCAGCTTAACACCAACAGGACTATAATCTTACCATGGAGGACTAAGGATCACACGCACCCAATATCGAACCATAAGGCCCTAGGCCTGTTGCAAATCTAACCACCAAACGGACCTCAATAATTACTCGCCGAGACTACAAGTGTCTTGGCTAACCTTATGTCGCAAGTTCTCAATTCAAAACAACCAAAATAGTTACCAAGCTATTCGGACCAAACAAATAAATAAATAAGCAAAACCTAACACGACCATAAGCACGAAATAAGCTCTGTTGAGCTTATCTCGTCTCGTACAAGCGACTACATGACTCAAAAACCAAAACCAAACGCAAACCTGTGACTACAACAATGATACCGAACATCTTTTCTAGTTTTTAGCTTTTTAAAATGATTAACCCACTTGTTTTTAATCCAACCCAACTCATAAGAAAAAATAACGACTCATTCAAAACAAGTTTCGACTCACACCGTGTCACACGAGTGTGAAACGGTGTGTCTCACCTTCTTGCCTTCGGATCTACACGTTCTTAAAAGAATAACCACAAAGACGGCGGTGTAATGGTGGTGTGGGTGGTGAAATAGCGCGTGCACCTCAGATCGGTGGTAGACATGGTGTGGTGAGTGTGTTTTAATGTTGTTTTGATGGTGGTGGTTGGCGGTGAGCGGTGGTGGTGGTGGATCAGGATCGGCGGCTGCTATCAAGAGAGGGAGAGAGAAATAGTTTTAGGGTTATGATAAAAGTGAGGAGAGAGAGAGGGGGTGTGGGGGTTATATCTCCACAAGGACCGATTGTGTAATTTTATCTAACCCTAGGGTGCGGCCAATTATGAACTCCAGAGACCATTTATGTAATTTCACTATTCTTTTGATAAAAACGCTCTCGGACTCGTTTAGCATACCAAAAGTGCTCGTATGACGTTCTAAGTTGCGTCAATATTTTTAGAATTGTTTTTCCGTTAAAAATGACTATAAATATGTCCATGTTTGTTTAACGCGTCAGAAATCAACATTTCTCGTGTTATTAAGTTTAGACTCGTGCCGATTCGCGTTGTGTTCAAACTCAAGTTCTACGGGGCAAATTTACATATCCAATAACAATATTCCAAGATCAAATCTCATATAATCTAAACTGGTTTCTAGGTCTCAGTTATCGTATTTATTCGTAACGCAGTTATATAAATAAATCTCAAAATTACCGGTTGTCACAGCCTCCCAGCCTCAGGAGAAACCCGTCCAGGGTTTCAATTCAAGTTACCCGTTAAGATCAAAGAGATGAGAATAAATTCACTTGATTTCATCCTCACGTTCCCACATGAACTCAGGACTTCTCTTAGAGTTCACCGATCTTTGACAATAGGAAAATGACTTCACTAAAGTCGTTTGACGTCACGGTCCATGATTCTGATGGGTTTCTCAACAAGGTTTAACATTCATCAACCTGGATCTCAACCGGAGCAATAACAACTATCTCATCAGTAAGTCATATCCTCAGATTACCCACCTGAAAACGTCGCGAACACTGCTGAGTTCTGACGGTAGCTTGCGTCTATGAGCTACCGGTCCAACTCCAGTGAGGATTTGGATAGGACTAATATAGTGAAGGTTAAGCTTTCCACGTTTACTAAACGCCTCACATATTCTCATGGTAAATTTTTAAGCATAATCTAGGCTTTATCTGGGGATTCAAGGGGTGTACGTCATATGTGCTTCTAACAATTCGTGAGCAGCTTGCCTCTCTGTTTCGCCTTTGAACGATCTTCTGGGTAGTTTCATGAACAGGTTCTGGGTCAGTAAGTTGGGTATCTCCATTTCTGCCCAACAAATCGGCAATTGGCACTTACGACCATAGAAGGTCTCTTACGGTGCCGTTGAGGTACTGAAGTGGTAGGTATTGTCATAAGTGAATCTGGCCAACGGAGAGTGTCTATCCCAACCATTGCCAAACTTGATTTCGCAGTTATACAATATATCCTCTAACACTTGAATAATTCCTTCACTCCGGCCATTAGTCTGGGAGTGATACACAGTACTCATATCCAGACCTATCCTCATGGCTCTTAGGAGTGATTAATAACGTGGCTCAAGTTGCTCCTTAAGGTCCTAAGATTTCCGTTGGGCACGGAATCTCTAGTGAACGGGGAGTTTAGCAAGTTCAGAGTACGAATCTGTAAGAGAACGTTGATTGCTACTAGCAATCAGTTGGTTGACTCATTACGGTAATTGGGGTAGAGGTAGAAAGTACATCCTCGATTAAACATCGTCGCTTCAAAAACATTGATTGAACAACATCGATCGGGAAAACGAACATCATTGATCGAGCATAGGGCTTAGGGTAGGGGCGACTGTAACAAGATCACCAACGAAGCGAGGTTGACTATCAAATCCAAATCCAGAATGACGTCCAAAATCACAAAATCAAACAATCCAAATTCAATCAGAATCAAAACCAAATCCAAACATAGCCTATATCAAATCCAAACGTAGCCAAAATCAAATCTAAACGTAGCCAAAATCAAATCTAGACGTAGCCAAAATCAAATCTAAACGTAGCCAAAATCAAATCCAAATATAGCCAAAACCAAATTCCAAACATTCCAATAGACTCAAATGGGCTTATTACAAATCTCAATGAGTTATAATAAGCAACTCGAATTTAAACAGTGCCAATCGGGTCTAACCCGACCCGATGCAAACTACGGTTCGACGGCGACAAACAGGAATTCCATATAACGGAGACGTATAGCGGTGCCAGGGGTATTAGGGTTCATGCGGTGTTGTGATGCCAGTGTGTTGTGTGTGTGTGGGAGTAATATCCAATGTCCGTGTACACACGCAAAACTGTACCATTTCCAAAATCAAAAGTCACCCGAACATAATTCTGTTATAACTACTCCTAGTATCGCAAAATTCACCTCTGAGTCGGACATAGGTGATCAGGCCATATCCCACTGTCCCTGGTTGAATATAGGTGATCAGTCTATATTCACCCAAGGTTCAATAAATTTTGAAATACTCAGCCTAGTTATACTAGTAATATGTCCATTACATCCCAAAATCATTCCGAAAAACCACGACGAGTGTACAAACTCGAAATCAAATAATGAGATTACGCAAGGAAATAGCGTAACTCTGTGACAGGTTCGGTGCGTGCGTAAGCATATGGAAATGCTTATAGTGAACAGCTAAAATAGGCAGATATGAAATATCAAATAGTCAGGCACACATCTCAACAAATATATAATCAAGCATCTCATCAAACAACTCGTCAAATATATCATGAACATCTCATCTAATATATCATTACTCGTCTCATCAGCTTGGCAGGAAAGCACGTGGCGGTCATAGGGTTAAGTTTTCATAAAAGTGGTTATAGTCCAGGTTTTAAAAATATACCCAGTTCTCAATAAACTAGGCTCTGATACTAATCTGTAACACCCCCAAAATCGGGTCTAGCAGAAGCATACACGTCACTGGGGTGCTACTCAATTGGTATCACAACACAAGTACAAAGAACGGTTTTTACCTCAATCATTTAGAATAAAATTCATTAACAAAAAAATTGTTAGATTTACATTATTAAAAAGTAGTGCGGAAATAGGCCCATAAAATAAGTAAAGCGGTCCCAAATATTTATCAGAGTCGTCTATGACCATGCCCCTTGCCAAGCGCCTTCCAACATTCTGCTATCGCCTTA
Organism: Artemisia tridentata subsp. tridentata; assembly: GCA_021014915.2. Taxonomy (NCBI): domain Eukaryota; kingdom Viridiplantae; phylum Streptophyta; class Magnoliopsida; order Asterales; family Asteraceae; genus Artemisia; species Artemisia tridentata. Next base: position 256,887,833 of record CP139501.1, read on the forward strand.
ACCTAAGAATACATGCTAAAAGGTCAGCTAACGCTGGTGAGTTCCTATGTTTAATAAAAAATAATAACACTTGGACCATAATACAGTTATTTGCTACACTGGACTAAGATAGATATAAATCACAAATTCCACATATATCAACAAACACAACCAATCCAGTATCAATATGATAGGTCACGGTAGCCCTCTCTCATATTGACAAACACAGTAGGGCCCTAGGATATATTTGACCTTAGCCAGGCAACACGTTATAGCAAAAGGTATCTGGTTATTTGCTACCCTGGTCTAAGACAAATATCTACCGCATATCTAACCTTAGCCAGTCAACAAGTTATAGCAAATAAAAAACAACAGTTAGGTCCATTCAAAACAATTTTGAATGTTTTCTCACCCCAAGGTTTCAATAAACAGTTCACAAGTAAATGTGGGGCTGTGAAACTCACATGCATATCAGTCAATCACATAACGCCTTCAAATAACCAAATCAAATATTTCAGCCAAACAGTCAAATATTGAGTAAACAGTTCGCATATTCCAAATAAACAGTCATTGAGTTTAGTTAAAAACGAGCATGTATTCTCCCCAAAAATAGTTATAAAACCGATAAAAGTAGGGGCCATGAACTCACCTTAGCCATAGCAATGCAAAGATCACGACTGACACAACTGGCATATAGCGCTAATCACAACGGTATCCAGGAAATAGGCACAACGGTACACGGAGGTACAAGCACAACGGCAACATATGACACACGGCACAACGGACTCGGCACAACCTAATAATATAAAACTGGTCTTAACGTATATCCCAATGAGCGCAAAAGTTAACTATTCCCATTCCCAAATATTATTCCAGTTCCACTTCCAAAACATTCTCGTTATATCCGTTTATTAGCGTTTGGTATCATCATTGGTGTAGTGGTGAAACAACGTTGACTCAAGTGTACACACGCCAAAAACAAGTGACCAAAACGAAAAGTGACTCACAAATATCACACATAACAATCACACCAAGTAGTTGAAAAGATTGGTAGTCGTCAGTTATAATCCCATTAAGTTTCAAACATACATGTTTTATATATTTAACCAAAAATTCACCATGACTCGTCGTTCGTAGAACGTTACAAGTCGAGTGACTTTATCAATTTCCAAATACGTTTAGATAACATGTGTTATAAATGTTATTGTTCGTTAGACATTGTTTACCATTGTTTATCCGTTGCGGTTCAAATACATTAAATTCATAGCAAGTCTAATGTACTGTAGTCATTTCGTGTTCAATGATCCAAAATGTCCAAAGTCCAATAATATCTCAAGTCACAGTATATTTTCCAAGTTCCGGTGTTGCAAAACCCCAAGTAATCCGACTAACAATCAATTATCAAGTCAATTTAACCAACGCCCATAATTAATTAATATCAAATAAATCCCAAATGGTCAAACTCGTTAATGTATCTCGAAATGTCCAACGACCCATCGTGTGTCTCGAAATGTCCAACGACCCAAATAGTGTATTATTTACTTTCCTACATCTTTAAGACACCCATACGTAACAGTTACTTAGGTATTAAAAGAGTGTATTCTACTATGTAAATAATGGACTATCCATCAATGCCATTAACTTAAAAAATTGGGCATGCAATTTCTTCTTTAATAGGTCTACCATTCCAACAATTGTATGTAGTACCTTTAAATGGTCAAAACAAAACAACTAGATAAAATTTACTAGTTTGACTTCTACCATTTTGCGGTAATTAGTCTAGCTTCTAATTTAATAACTCATAAAATGTTACACATGTTTTCCAGTTAACCAAAAGTCGTATTTGTTACATGAGAATTCTATTACCGAAAGAGTGTAATGAAATCTCTATAGAAAATGTGCAATTCTCTTAACTATTAAAGTTTGATATGAGTTAGGTATTTAGAATTTAGACAATTCTATTTTTCTTATCATACCTTCCTCATTCATGAAAAGGAATAGGATTAAGTCTCACGCTTCTCTCATGGAAAGGAGACTAGGTTTATTCTTTTAGTAAAGTTGACTCTAGACAAAAACCCCTACAGGTGTAGATCAATTTACGAATAAAAGAATAACTTACGTTTACGATTTAACGTTGCATTAATACATTTAAGGGATTAACAAAATTCAATTTCAGTATTTTCGATAATTAGATCTTTAAGAAAATAAAATACCCGTTGGTAAATATTCATATAAACCATAGTATTTTCTTAAAGCTAGGATCCTAATTGATATAGTTCTATTACATCAGTTGATCTGCTAGTAATGAAAGTATTCAACAAGGTAATCTGTCAAACAATAATTGGCAAATAATTTCCAATTCCTAGATCATTATGGGATTTACAATTGCCAAACCTAGTTGCAATGTAAGCATGTTTCATCCCCATCTTATCCCTTGAGTCATAGGTCTCACTAACTAACTCAATTAAGTTGTCTAATGTAAAAACTATAAATGTGTCCAGCTGAGCTCTCACACAACATGAAGATTTACCTTTCCATTGCAATCTAGCTAAGCTCTCACATAACGTAAATTGCAACTTCAAGTGTTCTTTTAATTAGATGACATAAACTTAAATTTTAAGGGTACTAATTTTGATTTGTATAATCAAAAATATGTACGAAGAAGCATGCATACAACTTCGTATCATAAGTTTTAATAAAAAAACCTTTTATTAACCAATTTCAGTAAGATTAAATTTACCAAAGTTTTAATTGAGGTATTGGGTTCAGCAATCAAAGAATTACCTACAATTATCGCCCACTATATCCTACTACTGCATGAGTCAAAAGACCCAAGTTATTTGGATAATTACCACAAAGTGGCGCCTGAAATTGAGGTCAATTCACCCTTAAGATGATTTTGTACATATAAAATAGTCGTACTAGGTAGCTCCAATTTTGACACACAAAGGAGCGGACAAACAAAGGTTGACTTAAAGCCATTAAAAACTCGTTTCTTTAAGGTCACAATTTAATGCGTACCAACCTTATACCCCTCACACAGTTTGTCAAGTTGGGTGAGCCGTTCTTACTATTTAGTACAAAACTCATCACTCAATTTTAACGTTGAAAATTTAACTCTTAAAACATGTTATAAATTATAAAACTTGCTAGTCTCGCCTGGGAGCGAATTACCGTGCGAAGCGAACCACTATCGGCACATAATACTTTGCAAGGTTACAATTTATACACAATCAAGTTTCTCCATTATTTAATCCGGCTTATTTTTCTATTCGAAAATTACCCTTTTTGCTTACAACATGTCAAACAAAATAAATAGAAACAAGTACTAATAAAAAATAAACACTTAAATAATGCGCACATAACTTAACAATTAATATGAGTTAACAAGTAGCCACATGCAAACTTATTCGATAAAATCTACTAATAATCAGTTCTAGGTTTAATTATGCATATATTTAACTAAGGCTTTCACTTACAAAGGTAAGTGAGCCACATGCATCGACAAGTCGATTGCGTAAGCCATAGCTAAATATACACCAAATAGCACATAATTGATTCATTAATATAATTGAGGTTATTCCCCAATTCAAGATTTATCAATAATTACATGTGAAAAAATCTTAACAATTAAATATACAAGATCTTAACAATTAAATCATATAACTAATAATTAATGAGGAAACATGCATGTATCATCATGAATTCTACATAACAATTATTACAATTAGCCACAAGATCGCATACATAACACATAAACATAACATGTTAATCCTAGGGTTTCTAATCAAATTAAATTACAAAACCCAAACCCTAAAAAATTTTGGGCAATCGGCCCTAAAAAAATTAGGGTTCGAATTTTTATAACCCTAAAAATCGACCAAAATGTAAAACCTAATCCAAGATTCTTTTTTTTTATGTGTTTCGGTAATTAATTACACATTATAACGGCTCGTGATGCCACTGGTGGAATTTTAATAACATGTCTAACATAAATTAAAGACAATAAACATCAAAGAAAACATGCGGAAGCGTAAGATCATATAACATGTAAATAATTAATCTAATATAAAAGTATGCGTACCTTTTAGCAATTCTTCAATCAATCAACAAGATGAACCCTAATTAGGGTTTATGTGGATTATAAGAATTACCCCTTACCATTTTGTAATTCAATCCAACATTCAAACAATAGTGTGTTTGAATCACGTTCTTGTACACACGTACTATAACGAATTAAAATGCTAGTTTAAGTAACACAAAACGTTTGTTTATGAAAAACAAACCAATCGAACCCTTATGGGTGTTTGATCGATCGGTTATCACCAAAGGGAAAGAAGGAAACAATTTTAGGGTTTCGTGTGTGTAACAAGATTAGCAAACAATGAAACCTGAGCCTTGTTTATATAGTGTGAAAGACTTGGAGAACAAGTTGGATAAGGATTGGGTCTCCAATCCTTCTCCACGACCGGCCAAGCCCAAGGGAGGGTTTCCGGATCCTTCTTGACTTCCTAATTTCACTCTAATTCTTTTCCTTTAACCGTTAGTCAATTATCGTTAATTAGTTAACGGTCGTTATTTGTTTTGTGTATTTAATAATTAAATATAACTTTTATAAATAATTATTAAACTTTAACTCTCAAACGTAAAGTGTGCAATCCCGTGATCTCAAGTTCGATCATAACATACAACTATTAATTTATGTCCATAAACTAACAGATACTAGCTAGCTGTCGCTTTTTGTATCATTTTTTTATTGTCATGCCGACAATTCCTTTCTCAGATATCCATTAGTTTTCAAGACACAAAAGTCTGAGAAAACATATTAGAATCAACATAACAACAAGTCACATGCTAGTGACATAAGCAAGCTGACAAAGTGTTAGGTTTTGTGTATAAATATTAATATACGTATGTCCGGTTTCGAACCCGAGGCTCGGGATTGCACACATTACGTATGAGTCTCAATGTATTAATAATTAATATAATTATTTATGATTAATTATTAAATCACAAATATTTATATGGTCGAACAAGGAAAGTGGAGGGGGTTGAATGTCGATTTTTAGAACTTGAGGAGGTGTTAAACTCAAACTTGGTTAGCAAGTTTGGAGTGTATATAAACCCCTCTAAGTCAACATAATCGATTGACAGAAGTTAATATCCCTAACCGATTGATTCAATCGGTTCTCTTTTCTCGCTTTACCTACCTACTGATAATCATACACACGTACAAGTGGTAAAAGGAGTAATGATTTAAGATCATGTATATTGCATGTGTTATTAAACACGTGTATTTAACATGCATGTGTCTATGCATGATTATATATAGTTACTCTTTTCTTGTTGACGTACGATGAAGTGTATTTTGGGATTCGACCATGTATTATCAACAACATCAAACTCTAGGTGTTGTGATGTTTTATTTGTGTTACATGAACCTAGCTTTTCACTTTGAGACGCTAGTAATACGTGTGTACAGGAACGGAGTACAAGCTTACTTTAGCTTGTGATCTTGGAAGTGTTACTTACCCTTGTCGATCCATCCTAAAACCCTATTAGAGTTTATATTGTTCTTGGAGCACGTGATTCCTTGTTCTTGCTAGGAATCGAAAAGGTACGCGTCTATTTAAATTTATGTTAATTAATTATATGTTATGTAGATCCATTCCGCTGCGCATACTTGTGATGTTTATGTGTTTATAGTATTTGTATGATTCACATATTCCAACAGTGGTATCAGAGACAGGTTTTTAACATGTAATTGATTACATAAAACCTTAAAAATTGAATCTATGATTAGATACATGCAATCTTTATTGATCTAGGGTTTTTTATTTTATAAACCCTAATTTAGTAATAAATTGGGTCGACACCCATAATTTAAAATTTAGGGTTTTAGTTTTTGTAGAAAACTTGTAGAAACCCTAGGATTGCATGCAATTTTTAGGGATTAATTAATGAATAACTTATGTGATGTCATTAATTAATTAATTAGATTGCGTACTATATAGGCTTGTAAATATGTGTAACATGATTTTAAGTGCTATATGGGATCCATGACAAAATCTTGCATATTTTTGTCATGGAGTGATTTGTTATTTAATTGCTACATGATTTAAATAAATCTTAAATTGGGGAAGACCTCAATATATATTAATTAATAAGTTATGTGCAATGTGGTATCTAACTAACCAAAACTTACGCGGCCAAGTTATTTGGCGTCTGTGGACCATTGGGCACAATGAGCTCGAAAACCAATGGGAGTTTTGTTAGTTACATACATTTAAAATTTCACATAGAATTAATATTAGGATTTATTGAAAAAGGTTTGCATGTGGCTATATGATATCGTGGATGATCATATATTTGTTATTATGTGTTTATTTATTTATTTTTTGTAATTACTTGATCTTTTGTGTTTAATATTATGATGGATTGTAACTACAAAAGAGGGTAATTTTCAAATAAAAATAAATAAGACTAATAACTATGAAACCTTTGTAGTAATTTTATTTATTGCCAAGTCTTATGTGCCGATAGTGGTTCGCTTCGCACGGTAATTTGCTCCCAGGCGAGACTAGCAATTAATAAATCACTACATAAAAATGTTTTAGCAAGAAAATCATATTTTTTTAGTTGATTGTTGCGACTGTACTAAGTGGTCGAAGCGGCGGACCTAAAATTGACAAACTAAAAAGTGGGTTTAAGGTTGGTTCACATTAAATTGTGACCTTAGAGGGGCACGGTTTTAACCAGCTTCGGCGGCTGTCGTCCCTACGCCCGCCTGTGCGTCAATTTTAGACTTACCAAGTACACCACGATAAATACGAAGCATCTTAAGGCAAAGCTGTAAGTTTTTCAGCGCCTCAATTAAAAACTTTGATGGTTTGAGCTACGAATGAGTAAACGGTTTTGTTTTTGAAAACATATATGATACAAAGATGAATGCATGACATCTTTGTACATATTTTTTGATTTAACACATCAAAATTTATTACCCTGATAAATTTAAGTAATATGCCACCCAACTACAAAAAGAAACACCTAAGGTTTCATCCTACATCACTAGCAGCCAAAGCTGAATGTTGATGTTCAAAGGGTGGTCATCTAAGGGTAAATTGAGTACTTTATTGCTAGCAGCCAAAGCTGAATGCAATAAACCGACGTCAATTTACTGTTTCTTAAGTTGGTTAAACTTAATTGGGCACTTTCATTACTAGCAGCCAAAGCTGATGTAATGGAACGGCGCCAAGGCATAAAGATTTGGGGATGAAACATGCTTACATTTTGCAACCAAGGTTGGCAATATAATGTAAGTCCCAAGATTTCTAGGAATTGCAATTGGATATTGGCAATTGGGTGATCCCGTACCTTATTGAGCACTTTCATTGCTAGCAGCCAAAGCTGATATGATGAAACGGCGTCAATTAGGATCCTAATTTTCAATGAAAATTAAATGGTGAAATTTTTATTTTACCGTGGGTGTTTAATTTTCTTGAAAAGTTATTATCAAAAATACTAAATTGAATTTTGAAAATTCTTTTAATGTATTTAATGCAACGTTAAAACCGTAAACATAAGATATTCTTTTAGTAGTAAATTGATCTACACCCGTAGGGGTTTTGGATAGAGTCAATTTTTACTGAAAAGAATAAACCGAGTCCACTTTCCGTGTGAAGAGTGAGACCTAATCCTATTCCTTTTCATGGATGAGAAAGGCATAATAGGAAAATTAGAATTGTCTAAATTCTAAGAAATAACTCATGGCGAATTCTTAAGAAATTGCATGGTTAGGAGTTATTAAATTAGAAACTAGACTAATTACCACAAAATTGGTAAAAGGCAAACTAGAATGTTTGATCTAGTTATTATGCTTTAACCATTTAAAGGTGCTACATACCATGATGGGGATGGTAGACCTAACTAAGGAAGAAATTGCATACCCAATTCTTTCAAGTTAATTGAATTGATGGATATTCCATCATTCACAAAGTAGAATACATTCTTTGAAGTACCTTAGTATGTATTACGTAAGGGATTCATCAAAGGTGTAGGAAAGTAAACAGCACGCTATTTTCTTTTACTGGTAATGCAACACTTACAATATTGTCAAACCCAGTGGGAGCATTGTGTTGTAATTACTGAATAATGAGTTCATGTAGTGATCTTAAATTCAGTGGGAGCTACAAGTCTTGGTAGTTTCCCGGATTATCTCTAGAATCTCTTGAGATAAATACTTTCTAATTATAGACACTTGTGGTATTAAGGATAGTCGTGTACGTTTCCTTAGTAGACGAGGTGATTCTATATCTACTTATATCTATGACACAATCATATTGATCAAATAAGCAAACTATTGACGTGTTGTTTATTCGATACGTGATGTTGTTCCATGCACAAGTGGGAGAGATCTTATTGTGTGCAAGCAACAACATAAAGGAATATGATTTAAAGGGATCTCTTGACTGTAAGGTAAGAGATCAATGTTCTAATGTGTTTTATACACATTCTAATTTATGGAACACTTGAAGTTAATATCTACTTTCATTACTAGATATTAATGACAAGGTAAATTACATACTTTCATCATTATCAGCCTCGACTGATGAAATGAAACTATGTTAATTTACAAGTTTCTAAAATTAGATAATTATTAGAACAAGTGTCAATATGATAATAAGACTACTTCTAATGAGAATATTTATGTATTGTTGTAATGACATAAATAAATGAAGTAATCTTATACTACTTCATATTTAGATGTTTATGTATTCTTGGAAGGACATAAATATATGAAGTAATAAATTAACTTGAAATACTATTGAAACCAAGTTGTGGGTTTCATAATTACTTTAGTTATACATGCTTATATTGTAGATATAAATATGAAGTCTTTTATTGCTATAAGACTTATAACAAAGTAAGACGTTATCTTGTTATGCTTTTTAATTAAGACATATACAATGAGTCATTGAGTTGATCAATGATTTGTAACGTAAATTGGGATTATAACAGCTTATGTCTTTTTGGTAAGACATAGAAATTAAGTGACTTGATCAAAAGGGCACTTAAGTTATAAAGCATGCAATTGGCTAGAAAAATCTATTTTACCATTAAGTTGATTTAGTTGGTAAATAGGTAAGCCAAAACGATATATATTTATCTTATATATATTGTAAGAATGACTTACAATATTAATCCTAATGAAATACATAGTGTTTATGGTATGTTCAGTTGGGAGAATCAAACTCTTGTTATATTGTTTGATTTAAGATAACTATATCTTCTTCTCTTCCTAAAGATATCAAGGTTAGAAAATTGAGTATGGATTAGATATACTCAATTAAGACTCCAACCTAGAAGATTAATAAGACACCATTTAATATGGAATGTGATCAATCACATTAAGTCTTAAAAATTGAAGTTCAGAATTTGTTAAACTACTTGTTGGGTAGGTTATTAACAAATTAATATTAAGAACTGTCAATTTGTATATGTAAAGTCCCAAAAGAGAACAAGTTTGTGTTGCTCTATTTGCTAAGCATTTATAGGTAATCTATAAATTGCAAAAGGCGAGTGGGAGTTTTATCTTCAAAAGATAAAAATTACAAGATACATAATCTTCTAAATACACTAGCAAAATCATAATGAGGATTTAACATGTTAGTGTTAAATCTCAAGATGATGGAATTCTTATTCATAGATCCGTAAGGGTATCTCAAATATTTGTAGAATATGTTGAGGGTTATGAGTTACAGGATAGTGATATGCCTGTTAATAAATTGCAAATGTTATTTGGCAAATTACTCATACTATGAATAAATTAGATGCTGTCCAAAAAGATAACTAGTTTGGAAACGTAATTAATCTTGAACTCTATAGTTACACTATAGAATGGAAATGAATTTCTGCAAAGGAAATGAAAATCCTAGAGATTTAAATTCTTGTGTAGAAATCATAATGGACAAATTTGTATACATATTTAATATGTGAAAAGTTTATCAATCACAATTAAGCAATTAAATGTGATTGAAATTCTTTCTAAGCACATTAAATATATAAAGATTATGATTGTCATTATTAGTTTCATTTATATGAAATTAATAATGAAATGTCAAAACTCTTTGTTTAATAATTACTTGAGCGAGGACGAAAAGTAATTGGAATGAGTGTTTGAATTCAAATAATCTTTAATAATATACAAAATGCAAATCATTTGTAAATGGATTAATGCATGCATCTAAAAGATATACTTATTTTTAGTTATTAAATCTAGTTTTGATTTATAATTAAAATAAGATATTTCTTAATATTCCTGAAAGCTAGTGGAAGTGATGTATTTATTTTCTTATTTCATATATGTTGAATAACATATGGGAAGTAACATTTCATTGACGTTAACATTAAATGTTAAGTCTTAGTTAGGAATGAAACTTCACATAGAAAATAAAACCTTGAAGTATATGTTTATTTGATCATAAACATAAGCGGTTAAAATAACTGATTCTAAAAGAACATGATATTCTATTAGAAGATCTAGATAGAAACATATCTTTGAGAAAAAATATGACATGAACAAAATCTAAGTTTGACACAAGGATTTTTCATGTACATCATGTTGCTTGTTGTATCATGCTTGGATGCAAGATGATTGACAACATTAGTATCTAATTGAAAATTATTAGATAGCTAAGTGTAATGGATATGGTTTAGAATTTACATCCTCAGCCTGGATTTGCTCCAAAATTCTAAATATGAACCATATGGCAAGTTATTGCTTGATTGATATAGTGGTCAAATCTTGAAGGATTTGAAGATATCAAACATTACACGATAAATGTTAAAAGTTTACGGAACTTTAAAAGAGCATATTGTTGTTTGGATACAATGATACTAGTAGGATTGAGATGACACTCAATACTAGTCATGGTGGGAGCTCATCCTTATTAGGAAACCATGTGTACTAGTTATGCTCAATATGAGCATAGTTGCATTATACATAAAGAATTAGAATACTTTAACTACAAGGTTTGGTAGTTTAATTGTCATAAATTCGTGCATGAGGATGTCACGCATTTTATGAAGTATGTGGCAATATCTAGATAGATGAATGCACACATACAAGTATTTCATTATTGAAATAAGTATTCTCAAAATTCCGATAGATCAACATTAGTTGATTTATGTCTTGTCAACAAGTATGTGGAACATGACTTGTGGCATAATTCATTAATGAGAATTATCATGCATTGATCTAGTTAGTATTTGGATAAGGGATGTTAAGCAATATTATTTTAATGAAATAAAGTGCGGATAACGTTTATTATCATTTATAATATTGTATCCTATATTTGCATGTTTAAATCCATGAATAACTTATGTTATTCTAAATAGTCCATTGTCGATTAATAATATAGGAATATTATTGAATTAAGACAAATGTGAGGATTGGTAGAATGTACTGTAAGGTTGAGACACCAATATCATATGATATTCAATATTGGATAAATTGAATATAGGACTTATCCCAACCACATGATTATACTTTATGGATCTTCGTCATCAAGTATATCATGAATATTTATCCTCAGACTTGAGATACCAGGTGACTGCCGAGGATGTAGCTCATTTTCTGTAAGATGGTCTAACGCTAACCGTAAAAGGTAGTTATAAGGGCAATTTTCGGAAAATGATGTGAAATTCAAGGGTCACGCTCGTAGTCAATAAAGGATTTGTTCCTTCAAATTTGTTTTGAAGTATAATACTGCTGGGCCCCTCGTAGGATTGACAAGATGTTTGTATGGCCATACCCAAAGTCTATCTGGAAGACGTTCAGATGATTTGGTAATCTTGATCAATCATAAACAACGAGAAACATAATAGTTAATTATGGAATGACAAAGATCCATATCCAAATTAACCCGGTATTAGTAACAAAAGGATAAGTATGATGATTAATTTCATCACGTGGTTTTTTTTTCCAGGAGAACCACAACTCGGATCGAGCTAGGGGCATTGGGAAGGTAAAGCTAGGCTGACCCATGTCATTACTATATTAATGTTTATCCAAGTGGGAGCTGTTAGGTTTTGTGTATAAATATTAATATACGTATGTCCGGTTTCGAACCCGAGGCTCGGGATTGCACACATTACATATGAGTCTCAATGTATTAATAATTAATATAATTATTTATGATTAATTATTAAATCACAAATATTTATATGGTCGAACAAGGAAAGTGGAGGGGGTTGAATGTCGATTTTTAGAACTTGAGGAGGTGTTAAACTCAAACTTGGTTAGCAAGTTTGGAGTGTATATAAACCCCTCTAAGTCAACATAATCGATTGACAGAAGTTAATATCCCTAACCGATTGATTCAATCGGTTCTCTTTTCTCGCTTTACCTACCTACTTATAATCATACACACGTACAAGTGGTAAAAGGAGTAATGATTTAAGATCATGTATATTGCATGTGTTATTAAACACGTGTATTTAACATGCATGTGTCTATGCATGATTATATATAGTTACTCTTTTCTTGTTGACGTACGATGAAGTGTATTTTGGGATTCGACCATGTATTATCAACAACATCAAACTCTAGGTGTTGTGATGTTTTATTTGTGTTACATGAACCTAGCTTTTCACTTTGAGACGCTAGTAATACGTGTGTACAGGAACGGAGTACAAGCTTACTTTAGCTTGTGATCTTGGTAGTGTTACTTACCCTTGTCGATTCATCCTAAAACCCTATTAGGGTTTATATTGTTCTTGGAGCACGTGATTCCTTGTTCTTGCTAGGAATCGAAAAGGTACGCGTCTATTTAAATTTATGTTAATTAATTATATGTTATGTAGATCCATTCCGCTGCGCATACTTGTGATGTTTATGTGTTTATAGTATTTGTATGATTCACATATTACAACACAAAGTTGAATGGTCTTTTTATTTGTTTAATCTGATTGATGTGTAAAGTGGCCTTTCTTATCCTATATTGCTTATTTCATGGTTTTAGAACATGGGATCTTTTTATCTTTTCATCCCCCTTTAAGCACTAAATTTACATCATGGATGATGTATACATATAGCAAATGGAATACATAATGATTCTGCATATACCCCTTTTGTCCCATATTATTACAAAATTAAATAAATAAATAAATAAATAAATAAGAAGAAAAAACAATGTCAAAAGGTCACAAAAAACGGGGTTCTATTTCAAAATCCTGATATAGTAGTGCTATTGGCCACCAATAAGAACTAATACAGCTGAATTTGTTTGGAAATGAATTCTTGCGCATTGGCCTTCCTTGACCATTTGTGACCACTATGGACCATTATTGCATCAGGAAATTCTGATTGAGCTGATCAATGGCTATGACTATTTATGACCACTCCCTTCACTATAGCCAATAACTATTTGGTCGATGCTATATATGCTAGGCCACCAATAACTAATCCGGCTATGCTTGTGTCATGCATATTCACATAACCCTTTCTTTCTCATGGATTACTTATAGAAACAGGAAAAACTTAGATTGGAATGTATGGATCTATGATCCTATCTTGGCATGTAACAGCATCTTGTAAATTTCCCCATCTCGAGCTTCTTGCTTGAGTTTTTTTTAATAAAATCTTGCCGTTCAAAAAATATATATATATATGCGTATTCACATAACTGCAAGGTTTTTTGTGTGTTGCCAAACAATTTGATACTCTGACTTTACGAAGTGTGAAACCCGGGCAAAGAGCTGGAAAAAATACGTTGGCATATAAGAAACATAGAATGATGCATCATGTTTGGGCGTGTAGGATGTTGCATGTATTCTACTCACAGAAAAACATGTTTTTCCATATCAAGAAATTAAGTTGAGAGTAAAGATCTGTAGTCTAATGAATTCTTAGGTCTATATATAAATCTCGAATATTGTGTCATGTCATATAATTCTTTTCATTGCATGTCTTACGGAACTTATGGAAACGATCGAATACAGAAAATAGGAATTTGTTGATAATTGGATGATTATAGATATTATGTTATATTGATGTAAATACTTCCATTGGAATATTATCTTAATCTTCTTCTTTATTTACATACAGTAGCCACTAACAAATATAATCTAACACGCTCGTGGATAATTTGTTGAATTGAAGTTTAATTAATAACCCCGAAATATATGATGGTGGTGAGTACTCTTGAAGATTTAGATAATGACACATTAACACCAAAACAAAATTATTAATTGATCACTGTTATTGTCTCTCATCTGTTCACAAATATATATACATCTTCTTCCCAATAGAGTACTCTAGTCATACTACATCGTGTTTTACATTTGAAATTTACATGGAATTAAGATCGATGTTTGAAATCAGAAGCTTAAGCATTCTGGGCTGATTGTCTGATGGAGGTATCTTAGAGTTTTCTTGTAATTTGGGAATCCCAAAAACCAGAAATTGAAATCATCCACGGTTACTAACTCCATATATTTGTTTGATGGCTTCTCCGCATTCACGCTCTCTCCTACTCCCTTTATCTTTCTTAACGGGATAGATACCTTATATTGAAACTTCAACAGCTCACCGGTCGCTGAATATGTTTTGAGGGACCTATCACTGCAGAATCCAACCCGTTCTGTTGACATGAAGAGGATGCCTTCTATTGCACCGGCTGTGGTGTATAAGGAGCATCGAGAAGCATGCACAAGTTTCTCGTTATCTGTGGTACTGAAATTCTTTCTGAAGATTTTTCCTTCGCGGCCAAGTGGTAGGATCTTGGCACCATAACTCAACTTATGTTTCACTATTTCTAATAGACTTTTACCCGCATGACTTTTAATCAAATGCATGTCACTGCTATTGGTAGTAGAAAGAGAGCAATTGGGTTGGTAAGGTTTAGACAAAAGTAAGCCCCTTGTTGATGTGATCGGAATTCCCATGACTGTGTCTGAAAGTCTAGTATTCATGCTTTGTAATTGGACTGCTTATTTTGGTTATCTTGCAGGTTTGAAATGCTTAATGGTGAAGGTGCTGGTCGTAATGTTTTGTGGAGATCATGATATTTATATGCACATAAAGATGACAACTTTTAGTTGGATGAGTCATTTGAGATTTGTGTGTCATCTTTTTTAAGGCGCGGTTTAAAGTTGTTTCACCAAATTTGACTCCTGACCTCATTCTGGAAGGTTATGTCGTTACTTCTTCTTTTTGGTGGGCAGTTTTTTCTTTATTGATATCAGTCTTTTTAACAAAGATTTATAAAATCTCCTTTCCATGTCAGGCTGACTGTTCCTTTCATAGATATCCATTAATCGGCAATGTGTGACATGATGGCACATGTATATGACATAAGCAAGCTAAGAAATTTGAAATCTAAAAAGTGGTGAGGTGGCCTTTATTTTGCTTAATCAGATTGACATTTAAAGTAGTTAGACAGTTGGAAGGTAGCTTTCTTATCGTTGAATTCTTAGTTCATGGTTAGACATTAAAAGTTTTGGATGTTTGTTTGTTGTTCTTATGACCCAAAATACTCCTTGCATGCTTGTTAGTAATAGACACAAAATATGATTCATATATGACTTTTCTGTCCCATAACATAATAATTTATAAATTCTGATAGTCCTGGAATATATAGAATTATATATTTTAAATCATTGCGGAGAAGTACTAATTTCTTAACATGATACAGATATCAAGTTCATGCGGAGATGTATATAATTCCATTTGTAAATCCACAATATCCATGTCGTAGCAGCAACATTTTTGTAATATATACGGGATATCATATTCATCTTGATGAATGAGAGCCACAAAATTCATCTATATTAAATCTGGAAGTGAAATATATAAGATCGGATACCGCTATTTTAAAAGAAAGCTCTCAGGATTATAATTTAAAATGATACATGCTATCTTGATTAGCGAGAAGCTAATGCATGTTGCAGATATCTGTGGAGTATCAAAAACCAATTTCATATTAAGAATAGTTAAATTTAAGGTGTATATTGTAAATGATATTAAGAATACAGTTAAGAGAAGAGAGGAAAGAGAGGGAAAATGTGAAAGCGTTATTTCGTTATGAAATTGTTTACAAATGAAGTGAAATGAAAAACTATTTATACTAGAAATGGTTGACCAAGACAAAGTCTACTTTGATTAGTAACTAACTAATAGAAATACAAAATGATGAATTGTAAAATACAAATGCTAAACACTACTACAAAACTTTAAAGCACTGAATCTATTTCTTAGTTGCTTGGACTTGAATTTGGGCTGTCTTGAGATTGTGATGCTGTTGACCTTTGATGTTGATGAGCCATTAAATGATTCGGTGACTAAATGGCCGGTTATGATCTAAGCTAGTATGTTGATGTTTATAACTTTATATATACTAATCTAACTTATGTCAGTGTATTACACAATCAGCCCAACTAATAAAATCGTCATGTGGAGAAAAAAACTGAACTTCTATTAATAGCATCCAAACATATGATGAGACATGATCCATATGGTTTGAATCAATAACACCGAAACATATGATGAGATATCTATGTGTACAAGCTCAAAAGGAGATGAAGCATGGGAAGTGCTTAAAGAAAATGCAAGTGAATGTTGCTTAGCTAAACGACAGATATTACGATATGAAATTTCACTATTACAAGAAGTAGAAAGAGACTTGATTTGTTTGAGTGTTGAACTGGACAGATATCCTAATCTCGAATGCCATAATATAATATGGTATGTTAATACAAATATCGTCTAAAAAACGTTATTTATAGTTTACGATCTTTGCTATATTTTGTTAACGACAATTATAAACTTTATTTTAGCAAAACATAAATCTAGTTAAGTCTTTTGTATATATAGTTACAAGTCTTTCTTAAACACAAATAGATTTTAACATAAACTACAAATTGTTTGTTCATATATAGCATTTTAGTCATTTTAAGAAAATTGTCACATTAGGTGTTAAAAACAAATAAAGTGCCACATTAGGTGTCAAAGTAAAATTAGTATGTTTTACAATCAATAAAAATGTGTCTTATGATAACATATGTAATAAAACATTTTTAGTAACTCATTAACTAACTAATTACTTCTTAATCAACATCATTTACCTAGCTAGTATATATATTTTACAAGTTTACTTTCCTAAACATTTTAATCAAAATGAAAATACAATTTTACATCATTTCATGGATCATTCTACTCTAGTAAATCTTAGATTGCATATCACTATAGGATCCTTGGAAGATATGGTAAATATTTTGGTTAGATTTGATATGGTAAATATTTTGGTTAGATTTGATAAAGAATTTGAAGATCCTATGTCAGGTCCCGGCAGAACCAAAATACTACAAGGACGGAACCAAATTATTGGTTCCGCCTGATCCGTGGCTTGCTGGCACTTGTTGCCTATAAATAGCAAGCCACACCATGTTGTTTACTCATCACTTACATACATAAAAACAACATACGTTCTCTTATTCATCATTCTCTGTATCTAACTTATTCATAATTCATTTTAGTGAGCTTCTTTTGTAGCAAGAAGATCAAAGCATCATTCAAAGACTTACAAGCTTCAACAGTGTGTTGCAAAGTCTTGTTTGTTTGTAATTGTGTGAATTGTATTAATTCATACATCATTGTTTGTACCAAACTATCATAAACCACTGTAGTGATCGGTTAGTATTTTAGTCCTCAAAATACGTAGTGTGACGGGAGTGGTTGTGCCCTTGTAAAAGAACTCGACATCTAGTTTTGTGTCGGAAATATTGTGTAAGCGACGTGTAAAGGTTTTCTCCGCCGGATAAATGAGCTTGTTGATTAGTGAAGGATACTCTCGAGTTAGATACTCGGGGAGTGGAGTAGGGCAAGGAAAAAGAGTCATTGTAGACCGAACTACTATAAACCCTCGTGTTGTGGTGTGATCGTTTCTTTCTTTACTTGCATATTACTTGTTGTTTATTATTTACATCAGTTGAATTCACATAAAGTTCTCAAAGTAAATTAATTTTAAAATGGTAAAACTATTCAAGCCCCCTTCTAGTTTTCCACAATTGGCATCAAGAGCTACGTTATTCAAGATTTTTAAAATATATTGTATTTTAAAACTTGGAACGATCCATGGATTTTGAAAACTTCAAAGAAGGGCAATCTATGCAAAGACCACCACTATTTGAACCAAATGGTTTTATCTATTGGAAAAACCGCTTTGAAACTTATGTGAAATCAAAAGACATAGATCTATGGTATATAATTAAAGAATGTGATCATAAAGCTATAATAAAAGATATCACAAGTGGTCGGGATGAGGATACTTCACTTGCTCGTCATAGTGATGAGCAAAAGAAGTTGATTGCTAAAAATAATGAAGCAAAAACGATGCTTTACAATGCTTTACCTAAAAAGGAGTATGAAAGAGTCTTTATATGTAAAACCGCTAAAGAAATTTGGCAATCTTTAATAATCACTCATCAAGGAAACTCATAAGTCAAGGATAACAAAATTGATCTTCTTGTTCAACAATATGAACAATTTGTTATCCCTGAAGATGAGATCATTGATAGTGCATTTGCTAGGTTTAATACTATCATTACTTCCCTTAAAGAACTTGATGAATCTTTTTGTAGCAAGAACTTTGTCAGGAAATTTCTTAGAGAACTCCATCCGAAGTGGAGAGCAAAAGTGACGGCCATTGAAGAATCTAAAGATCTTTCAAGCATGTCACTTGACGAGCTAATTGGAAACCTCAAAGTTCATGAAATGGTAATTAATGGAAAAGGATTCGGAGATAGTTAAGGGTAAAAAGGAAAAAATCAAATCCATTGCCTTGAAAGCTAAAGTGGACTCAAGTGATGACGAAGAATCTAGCTAGCTCGGGTAGTGAAAATGAAGAATATGCCACAGCCGTAAGAGATTTCAAAAAGTTCTTTAGAAGACGAGGAAGGTTCATAAGACAACCTCGAGAAGACAAGAAATCTTTTCGAAAGGATCGTGAAGACAAGAAAGGAAAAGGCGAAAGAAAGTGTTTTAGATGTGGAGATACAAGTCATCTAATAGGAGATTGTCCCAAGCCGCCCAAAAACAAGAATCAAAGGGCTTTTGTAAGTGGTGCTTGGAGTGGAAGTGAAGATGATGACGAGGAGCCAAAGAATGACGAAATTGCTCTCATGGCTCAAGACTCAAACGAGGTACACTCTGACTCATCTTATTCTTCTATTGATGATGACACCTTGCAAAAGGAATATAACAAATTGTGTGAACTTAGCTTAAAAATCATATACAAAAACAAGTTTTTGAAAACCAAAAAGGAATTTTTAGAAAATGAAGTTTATGAGTTAAAAGAAAAACCAAAACATTTAGAAAAGAGTAAAGCTATTGACGAGGTATGTACATCATGTCAAGAGCTTACACTTGAATTGGAGAAACTTAAAATCACACAGGATGCACTTATCAAACAAAACTCTAAGTTCAAAAAGTTTGATAAAAATATTTGTTGTGCGGATGAAATAATGAAAATCCAGAAATTACCATACGATAAAACTGGACTAGGATTTATGAAATTAGGAGATTTAAGTAGTCTAAAGAAACAAGCCGAAAAAGTACAAGAAACTGTTCCAATTGTCTCAGGAACCCACGGATCAAACGGAGCCAAAATTTTGGTTCCGCCTGTGGAAAAGATTGGTTCCGTGGGTACCTCAGCAGAACAGAAAACTTGTAAGTTGGCCCGTACTGAGTTTGTTAAAGTCACAAAGAAACCTAACACTATTACATACAAAACTAAACAAAAACCAATTGTTACAATAGGATTAGGACTTGCTAAAAATGAGTATAGATCCAAAACTACTAAACAGAGGCCTAAAATACCTATTCCCAAAATGCCCCTTTCCAAAAAGCAACTACAACGCACAACCCAACTATCAACATAATGGTTGGATTCAAAACTTCCCAAGGAAATATCAAACTCCTAACTACATGCCATGGAACTCATATCCACCATTCCCATACACGAACCAAGTAAATGGAATGTTTAACCAAAATGGACCCATGAGATATTGGGGACCAAATGCTTGAGTTTTCATGTGACTTAGGTATGCTTGAAAGTCGGGTTGGAACCAGACGAGTGGATCAAAGATAGTGGATGCTCAAGACACATGACGGGAGATAAAAGCCTCTTCTCAACATACCAAGAGTACGACGGAGGCAATGTCACTTTTGGTAGCAAATTGAAAAGCAAAATCATCGAAAAAGGTACAATCTCTCATGACTCGCTCTCTACTAAAAATGTTGCTCATGTGGATAATCTAGGATTTAATCTTCTTAGCATTAGTCAACTATGTGATAAGAAGTATAACGTACTATTTAGCGAAAATGAAAGTAAAATACTAAAAGATGGAATAACCATAGCTAAAGAAGTTAGGAAGAATAACGTATACGTTATGAAAATTGATAAAACATCTAGAGATAAACTTTGCCTCACCTCTTTAGATGATACCTCAACTCTTTGGCATAGACGTCTAGGCCACGCCAATATGAGACTCATCCAATCTCTATCATCAAAAGAACTCGTTAGGAACTTACCCAAGTTGAAATATGACCAACACTTTTGTGATGCTTGCAAAATTGGAAAACAAGTTCATAGTAGCCATAAGGCTAAAAATATGGTGTCTACATCTAGGTGTATAGAACTTTTGCATATGGATTTATTTGGTCCATCCGCTATACAAAGTTATGGAGTTAACTTCTACACTTTGGTCATAGTAGATGATTATTCAAGATACACTTGGATAAAATTTTTGAAAAGTAAAAACGAAGCTTTTGATAAATTTGAAATTCTTAGCAAGAAACTTCAAAACCAACTAGGAAGTCGCATTGTGTCAATTAGAACGGATCATGGTCGTGAATTTGATAATGAAATACAATTTGGAGCTTTTTGTGATGCTAATGGCATAACACATAACTTTTCAGCTCCTCGTACTCCTCAGTCAAACAGTGTAGTAGAACGTAAAAACCAGACTCTTCAAGAGATGAGTAGAACAATGCTTAATGAACAAAACATATGTAATACTCCAGACGTATTTTTATACGAGATTATCCCTTTTTTTCATTTACTAACCTTCCTGAACTCATTTGACTCTAAAGCATGAAGATTATCTTGCGAAACGTGAAATTTGCACACAACGCGTACGGGCACAACCAATAATTTGATTTGATTTTGGGATTATTTACGAGAAACTAGGCGTATGAATAGTCATTTTGATGGGAAATATTATTCTGAGCGCGATGGCGTAATTCCCGTGTCTTAAATCTACCGTTTGCTAATCTAAACGTGCCCCGAATTGCAATGTATCAAAAGATAACAAAAATTACAAAAATGGTCCTTGTGCTCTAATTACACTGCCGCCCCTAAAGTTGCTAGGGTTTACAAAAATGGTCCCTTGTGTTAGTATAAAAGGAAAAAGAATAGGGTTTCCTCATAACCTTAACTCCCACTCACACACACTTATAACTCTGGCGCCGCTACCAACTTCCGGCCACTTTTTTCGGCCAAGCGTCGCTGCTGCCATTGTTCGCCACCACCATCGCCATCACCAACACCACCACTCCTCTCATCTCTTCTCCTATCTCCCTCGTTTATCCGTTTTGGTAGGTCGTCGTGAGCTTTATTTTATTACTTTTTGCTTTAAACTGATTAATAAAACGTTTAGTGGTCATTTTCGTGGAGTTAAAATGAGATTAAAACTGTTTGAAAAACGTTTTTATTTAGATTGTGTGGTAAGAAACGGGTTTAAAAACGTGATGATATACGGTTTCGTGTGGTAAGAAATCTGAAAATGGTATTTGTGGTCGACCCATATAGGGTTCAGATTTGGATTTGTGGTGTTATGGAATTGATTATATTGTTTGTGTTTCGGATTTGATGAGTGCTTTTTTCAGCTTATTCTCGTTTGGGTTGTCTTGGTTATCCTTTGGACTCGTTGCGTTTGGACAGCCTCAAGGCTTTAGGTCGAGACCGTGTGTTTAGGGTTGAGTGATATTTGAAGTTATGGCAAGCGTGTGAGTTTATTTTGCGTTGGTTTTGTGTGTATGTCGAGGTGGTTAACAACCTAAGAGGGTTTGAGTTGATTTGTTTTGGAAAAAAAAAAAAAAAAAAAAAAAACACACACACACACACAAGGGTGGTCTGTTGTGGTCTTGGTCCAGCGTGAAACACCACTAGGGTGTTTGTTCCTGCTCCTGTGTTTGGTTTAGTTTAACTCAGTCAAGACACCACAAGGGTGCGTCATGTTTGTTTTGGCTTTGGCTTATTTTTCAGCTTAAAAGATTTTAAGGGTGTTGTCCGCTTGTTCAGTTTGGTTTAACGAGACACCAATGGTGTGAGCTCATTTGCGTGTGTCTCGGCTCAACACAACCACATAGGCTATGTCATGGTCTCGATTTAACAGAAACTAAAAGTGGAGTTTTGGATTTGCAGTTACGTTTTTTTTATGTTTGTGATTGTATGTTTGTATTTATGTTGTGAATGGGTTCGAGCTTGGGTTGGATTTAGTGTTGGGCCAGCAGCCCACTTAGGGTGTGCGTTTGGTTCGTCTTGTCATTGGGCCGAGCCCAAGTGGAACTAAGGATGGGATTTGGTTAATAATGGGTTAAGCCCATTAAGACTATATATAGAGTGTGTTAAATAGGTCTTTGGTTCCTCCCTTACAGTCAACTATTTTCAACCAAGGATATTGGTCAACTAAAGTCGAACCGTAAGGGAGAAAAATGCAATTTAAATCCGTGGGAGTTAAGTACATGAGTACAGAAAAGTGCATCCCCGGGTCGTTATGTCCCAACGAGGTGTGAAAAGTGTAATATAACGAATGTGTGTGCTGAAATGATGTGGAATATACAAAAACAGGAATCTGATTGACTTATACTGGAATGTGAATAATCATAGCTCTGTCACAGCTGTATCGTTTAAAAACGTACAATCAGAAACCTAAAAAAAACTTAAAAGATATACAAACTTACGTTTAAATTTAATTTAAACGTAAACGTAAAAACAAAACATTCCCAAAGAGGGAATTTGCATGCCTTAACGGCTTAAATGCAAATTAAAAGAAAATAAAATAAATAACTATATTTACAAAGCTATTATTATAATAATTAGAAAATCTAAAAACCTAAAACGTAAGTTCTATCTAAAAAATGTGAAAGATAATTAAAAACGACTAAAAACGTAAGTAAAACGGTTATCTAAAACTTACGTGTACAAAAACTATAAAGAAAACTAAAAACGCGCGGTTTTATTAAAAACTACGTAAGTGCGCGAGTAAAAACGTAAATTTTATGAAATATAAACACTATGGGTACAATTATAATTTTTACATGTTCTATATGATAAAAGAAAATTTTAGAAAAAAGAATTATATTTTTTTGACTTTTATATTTTTTATTATGATTTAATTACTATTATACAAACAAAAATACGAAATAAATACTAAAACTATTCAAAAAAATCTGAAAATTTTATCTAAAATACTTTATAACATAACAAAGCTAAGAAAAATATAAAGGGCAAGACAGCTTATACGGATAAGCTAATATAAGCTAAAATAGAAAAATAAGCTTAAACGAAAAAGAAAGGTTAAAAGGAATTGGGATGCAAAGAATGACAGAACTGGTGCTCCAGAGCTAATGGAAGGGGGTGTGGGTTGTGTGCATGTTATACTCTCCGATAGGTCCAGGGTTCGAATCCCACACCCCACACTTTTTGCATTTATTTTGTTTTTGGATTTTTATTTTACAAACTAACTTTTTAACTAATTCTAAGCAACTTATGTAAAGACACTATTTTTACAATTCACAAATAAGCTCTCATTTGAGCTTATTACTCAGGCAGTTGAGCTTTTGGCTCAACTAGACCTCAAAAAGTTGAAAAAGCTATTAATAAGCTATAAGCTAAAAACAAAAGATGAAATAAGATAAGTATAGACTAGAAAAATGTTCAGCTAGCCAAAGAAAAGAGAAAAGAAAACAAGATAAGCTTCAATAAGAGCTTATGAGTCCAAACAGTCAAGCTTTAGGCTTGACTGTTTAAACTCAAGCTTTGAAAAAGCTTGAAATAAGCTATACATTTTGAACAAAAGTTGAAATAGGATGTACATACTATTATTATACAAGTATGAAGAAAGCAAAACTATAAAAACTAAGAAAATAAGCTGTTACAAGCTTATTAGACCACACAGTCAAGCTTTTGGGCTGACTGTGTGGGTTTTAAGCTTGGAAAAAACTTGAAAAAGCTATACAGTGGAAACCAAAGGGAAAATAAGATGCACACAAGTCCAAAGGACAAATATTTAACAAGTGTGTGCAATAAGCAGTGTATAAGCTTAAGGTTTAGACAGTTGAGCTTATAAGGCTCAACTTGGATGGAATGAAGGCATAAGCCTGGTATAAGCTTCATACATGCAAACAAAAGAAAAATAATATGAATACAAGTTTTATGAACAGGTATATACAAGCTTGTGGACTGGCATTTACTCATAAGCTAGAAACAAGCAAATAAGCACTCCCAGTCCACACAGTCCAAAACCATGGGCTGCAACTTTTTTGACAAGCCATTTTGACTGACGGGTTAAGCTCTAAAAGCCAAAGTGAAAGTTGGAGTTGCAAGATGGCTTGGTAAGCTTTCCAAAAAGCCCAAGCTCAAGTATTTTGGTTGACAAATGAGCTTGTTAGGGGCTTTTGAAAATCAGCTTATTTCCCTGATCCTCAGTATATACTGAGTGAGATGGGACAAGCTTAAAGCTCATTGCAGCCCTAGCAAATAAGCTAGGGCATAGGATTTAATGATTGGAACTTGAAGACTAGTTGATAAGCTCCTAATAGAAGCTTATTTCACCAGCTGGGTCCAAGTATTGAGCTTGTTATTTGCTTATGAAGTTTCTAGGTTTCTGCTGATGGTTCAGCAGAATCAAGTAAAATGGGACAAGTCATTAAGCAATTGCAGCCCTAGTTAATGAGCTGCAAAGGAGAAATTAAGCATTGGGTCTTATGCTTGGGTGGATAAGCTCCTCAGGGAACTCAATCACTCAAGCTTATGACCTCTAATGAGCTTGTTTAGAGCTTATGGGAAATGGTGTAAGTCCATATAAGTGGGCTGTTGTGAATGGGCAATCCATAAGCTCAATATGACTTATCTAATGAGCTCAAATAAGCTACACAGGCATGAAAACACTGAGTGTGATGGGTTAGGATCACAAGCTCAGGCTATATGAGGGCTTATAAGAGCTTATGAACAAAACTCAACCTTGACTGATTGCTTCAGTCAAGGGAGTTAGGGTGGGACAAATAAAGTGAGGAATAAGCTACCTAATAAGCTAAAGACTGAAAAGCAAGAACACATATAACATTTACACTACAAATGAAGCACAAATGAGCCAAGCACACAAACCTAGGGTCAATACATAAGGCATAAGCCCTATGACTGCCTATGCTCATGTGCAGGGCAAATTTGGGCTAAAATAAGCAGTTGAAAAAGCACTTAAACATTGAAACTACTAAAAAGCAAAAATACACTGATGAAGGTGAGCAACAGAACTTCTAAACCCTAAAAGCATTTATCATAAGACTTAAAAACAAAGACACACTAAAAATCCTAAGTTTATTAAAAAACTGAAAAACTGAAAATTTGACTTTTATAAGAACACAAAAAGTTGACTAAAATGAATTTTAAACTGAAACTACTTATTGAATAAGCTATATAATGATACAAGAACATGAAATAAGCAAAGATATACAACCTTTAAACAAGTATGCAAGTTTGTTGGATCTAAAATCATCACAGTTAACCTAGATATAAAATCAAGTGTCATCTTGACTATCCTATATGTAAAACTGCTAGATTAAGGTTCTAATGAGTTACTTAGGCCATTTATAGTGTACATCAAACAAGAACAACATCATACACAGCCATATACACAAAATCACCATTTAAACCAAACATTCCTTAAATGGACTGTCTGCAAGTTTTTCAAAGCACAAGCCTGTGTAAACAAATTCCATCAATCCCAGGGGTACCAAAGTGTCAAGATGGACCCTTTTCAGCTTAAACCAATAGTCACAAAGGTCTTTACCTAGGTTTCTCAAAAACTAGTTCATTGGCAGTCAAAATGCCAATTCAAACCACAAAGCATTCCAAAACATAAGGACCTAAGATACAACTCTAATATCACTAACAAACATCAAATAAACACAGAAACACAAAGATTAAAGCATATAACAGGCTAAAACAGTAAAATGTAAAAAATGGAAAAAGAGAAGCTTACAAGTGATTCCTGCTGAGACTGTGGAACCAAGGACCAAAACCACTACCTATAGCCCCACATGAGGCATCTAAACCATGGTCATCCAAAAAGTACCATGCTCCAAGCAGTTACCATCAAGATCACTTCATTTTTTTTGTTTTTCATTGATTTTCTTGGTTTTCTATAATTACTGAATTTTAAACACTAAACTGATTTTAATGGTTCCTATAAGCTTAAAAGCTTTTGTCAGGAGCTTATGTGGCCTAAGAAGTCCATTAACTACTAACATTAACATAGAATCAAAGAACATGAAATTTAAAGGAAACTAAGGAAGAACATGAAACTGAATATTAACTTGAATTTAAACTGGAAACAAGGTTCCATTACACTACTTTGATGCAAAGTACACTACTGAAAGCAATAAAAGACATGAATTTAAAGAAAGTAGTAAACTACATTAACTATGTGACCAAGGCTACTCCAAGGTAAGTTTTTCTTCTTCATCTTTGCTCTTTTATACATTCATTCTTATCCTTGTCGATTTCTGAGTCTTTCCCACCAATTCTTGACCCTTGATTTCATCAGTTTCATCATAGTCGTCCATTTGGCATTTTGGCGCCAAAAATCAAATGAGCAGGTATTTGCAATTAAGGGCCATTAAAGTTGTTTGGATGTTATAGAGGTGGAGGGGTGAGTTGGGGAGACAAGGAGAAGGAGTTAGTGATGATGTGGTAGCCAAGTGGTGGCAAAACCATGGTGGTTTTGTGACTCAGTGGTGTTGGAGGGAAAAAGGAAAAGGAGACGGGTCAAACCAATGTTTGACCCTGGGATATTTTAACTCAGAAAAAGTGGGTCGGGTCAATGGTTGGATTAGGCTTGGGTTTTGTTGTGTTGGGTTGGATTTGGATTTAAGGATTAAAAAGGAATCCATTTGGTTTTTTTTTTAGTAGTATAGTCCAAGGACTAATTTTGTAATTTCTGAAACTTGAGGGACCATATGTGACAAGCTTCCAATTTTCCTTCAAGGGACTAAACCTGCCAATTTAGATAAACCAAAGGACCTTTATTGTTTTTATTACAATTTAAACACCCGGGGGACCTTTTATGATATTTTTCAAAGTTGAGGGGGTGAAATTGTAATTTTCCCAAAAGCTATCAAAAAGTTCCAAATTGTCATTCATGAATAGTACAAGGGTGATATTTGATAAAACTCCATTTTAAAACACCCAGGGACTGATTTTGCCAATTTTGATACTTGAGGGGTAAAAGCTGCCAAGTTGTGTAAACTTTTATCCAGGGACTATTTGTGAATAAGTTTGAGTTCCCATGGACTTAAGTTGACTTTTCTATCATTTTGAGTTTTCAGGGACTAGTTTTGACAATTTTTGTAACTTCAGGGACTGAAAATGACAATTGTTGTGAAATTGATCATTTTTCACTTGTTTTTCAATCTTTTGTACCTGAATCACATAAAAACACATTTTGATGAATTTGTATCATTTTGTGAGTCATTTGTGTGTTTTTGGTCATTTTTGTGGGTTCAAATTGTATAAAAGATATGTGTAATTAGGCACATATCAAATCCCCCACACTGAACTATTGCTAGTCCCTAGCAATCTTTTATAAAAAATTAATGGATTTCAAAGACTCTTTACCAAAAGCCATTACTTCTGGAGTAGCCAATTGTTTCAGTTCAAGTAAGAACTTTGGTACAAATGATAACCAAATGATTTTGAGCAAACCATAAGCTGTAAACGGATTTGATTTGTCTTTACCAGAAGCCGTTTGCTTCTGGACTAGCCAACTCTTAGATAAATTATTAATATTATCTTTGGTGAGCTGATTACCAATTATGGTTTTTCCACTTGCCTTTACCACAAGCCATAACCTTGCGGGCTAGCCAACTCTTAACTTTTAAAGATATGGTGAGTCGAATACCATACAATTTTGGGCAAATTGCAAGCCATAAACGGATTTGAGATATCTTTACCAAGAGCCGTTTGCTCCTGGATTAGCCAATCCTTATGTGTGTTAGACATGGTGGACTGATTACCATTTGTTGTGTTTAGTACATAGTACTTCCACTAAAAAAAAATTAAATTTGGCCATTTTGGGGAAAAAGGGACTAAAATGGAACATTTTTGATGAAATTCGCCAGAATTTCCCCCCCCCCCCCCCCCCCACACTTGAACTGAATATTGTCCTCAATATTCAAAGTCCCGGCTATTATGCCGAATCCTTGAACGTAAAAAGATAACATTTCTAAGCCAAGTGGGGTAAACACAACAGTTATTCTGTTTTTTAGTATATACAATTTTCTCAAATATTTTTAGATCTATATACAAAATGTGGGGCACACCCCCACACTTAGGTGGTAGAAAGGGGTAAGAAAAGTGAAACACGGGTGAAAACCCATGTTATGGCTACTGTTTATTGATTACCGAGTCGCTAGCTTGACTCGACCCCGAATTAATTGGTTCATGGGGAAAAGATTGGGTGAGAAATCGGAGTGGGGACCACTCACAGAATTATGAATATATAGGGAAGGAGAATATTTTTGGATTTTTATCTTTTATATATATATACAAAGGAAAGAAAAATATTTTTGTGTTTTATATTGTTTTTGGAATTGAAATATGATATAATATATACAAGGGATAGAAAACACAAATTCATTATACGCACCACACCTCCCCGGCAACGGCGCCAAAATTTGATTCCTCCCTTACAGTCAACTATTTTCAACCAAGGATATTGGTCAACTAAAGTCGAACCGTAAGGGAGAAAAATGCAATTTAAATCCGTGGGAGTTAAGTACATGAGTACAGAAAAGTGCATCCCCGGGTCGTTATGTCCCAACGAGGTGTGAAAAGTGTAATATAACGAATGTGTGTGCTGAAATGATGTGGAATATACAAAAACAGGAATCTGATTGACTAACACTGGAATGTGAATATTCATAGCTCTGTCACAGCTGTATCGTTTAAAAACGTACAATCAGAAACCTAAAAAAACGTGAAAGATATACAAACTTACGTTTAAATTTAATTTAAACGTAAACGTAAAAACAAAACATTCCCAAAGAGGGAATTTGCATGCCTTAACGGCTTAAATGCAAATTAAAAGAAAATAAAATAAATAACTATATTTACAAAGCTATTATTATAATAATTAGAAAATCTAAAAACCTAAAACGTAAGTTCTATCTAAAAAATGTGAAAGATAATTAAAAACGACTAAAAACGTAAGAAAAACGGTTATCTAAAACTTACGTATACAAAAACTATAAAGAAAACTAAAAACGCGCGGTTTTATTAAAAACTACGTAAGTGCGCGAGTAAAAACGTAAATTTTATGAAATATAAACACTATGGGTACAATTATAATTTTTACATGTTCTATATGATAAAAGAAAATTTTAGAAAAAAGAATTATATTTTTTTGACTTTTATATTTTTTATTATGATTTAATTACTATTATACAAACAAAAATACGAAATAAATACTAAAACTATTCAAAAAAATTTGAAAATTTTATCTAAAATACTTTATAACATAACAAAGCTAAGAAAAATATAAAGGGCAAGACAGCTTATACGGATAAGCTAATATAAGCTAAAATAGAAAAATAAGCTTAAACGAAAAAGAAAGGTTAAAAGGAATTGGGATGCAAAGAATGACAGAACTGGTGCTCCAGAGCTAATGGAAGGGGGTGTGGGTTGTGTGCATGTTATACTATCCGATAGGTCCAGGGTTCGAATCCCACACCCCACACTTTTTGCATTTATTTTGTTTTTGGATTTTTATTTTACAAACTAACTTTTTAACTAATTCTAAGCAACTTATGTAAAGACACTATTTTTACAATTCACAAATAAGCTCTCATTTGAGCTTATTACTCAGGCAGTTGAGCTTTTGGCTCAACTAGACCTCAAAAAGTTGAAAAAGCTATTAATAAGCTATAAGCTAAAAACAAAAGATGAAATAAGATAAGTATAGACTAGAAAAATGTTCAGCTAGCCAAAGAAAAGAGAAAAGAAAACAAGATAAGCTTCAATAAGAGCTTATGAGTCCAAACAGTCAAGCTTTAGGCTTGACTGTTTAAACTCAAGCTTTGAAAAAGCTTGAAATAAGCTATACATTTTGAACAAAAGTTGAAATAGGATGTACATACTATTATTATACAAGTATGAAGAAAGCAAAACTATAAAAACTAAGAAAATAAGCTGTTACAAGCTTATTAGACCACACAGTCAAGCTTTTGGGCTGACTGTGTGGGTTTTAAGCTTGGAAAAAACTTGAAAAAGCTATACAGTGGAAACCAAAGGGAAAATAAGATGCACACAAGTCCAAAGGACAAATATTTAACAAGTGTGTGCAATAAGCAGTGTATAAGCTTAAGGTTTAGACAGTTGAGCTTATAAGGCTCAACTTGGATGGAATGAAGGCATAAGCCTGGTATAAGCTTCATACATGCAAACAAAAGAAAAATAATATGAATACAAGTTTTATGAACAGGTATATACAAGCTTGTGGACTGGCATTTACTCATAAGCTAGAAACAAGCAAATAAGCACTCCCAGTCCACACAGTCCAAAACCATGGGCTGCAACTTTTTTGACAAGCCATTTTGACTGACGGGTTAAGCTCTAAAAGCCAAAGTGAAAGTTGGAGTTGCAAGATGGCTTGGTAAGCTTTCCAAAAAGCCCAAGCTCAAGTATTTTGGTTGACAAATGAGCTTGTTAGGGGCTTTTGAAAATCAGCTTATTTCCCTGATCCTCAGTGTATACTGAGTGAGATGGGACAAGCTTAAAGCTCATTGCAGCCCTAGCAAATAAGCTAGGGCATAGGATTTAATGATTGGAACTTGAAGACTAGTTGATAAGCTCCTAATAGAAGCTTATTTCACCAGCTGGGTCCAAGTATTGAGCTTGTTATTTGCTTATGAAGTTTCTAGGTTTCTGCTGATGGTTCAGCAGAATCAAGTAAAATGGGACAAGTCATTAAGCAATTGCAGCCCTAGTTAATGAGCTGCAAAGGAGAAATTAAGCATTGGGTCTTATGCTTGGGTGGATAAGCTCCTCAGGGAACTCAATCACTCAAGCTTATGACCTCTAATGAGCTTGTTTAGAGCTTATGGGAAATGGTGTAAGTCCATATAAGTGGGCTGTTGTGAATGGGCAATCCATAAGCTCAATATGACTTATCTAATGAGCTCAAATAAGCTACACAGGCATGAAAACACTGAGTGTGATGGGTTAGGATCACAAGCTCAGGCTATATGAGGGCTTATAAGAGCTTATGAACAAAACTCAACCTTGACTGATTGCTTCAGTCAAGGGAGTTAGGGTGGGACAAATAAAGTGAGGAATAAGCTACCTAATAAGCTAAAGACTGAAAAGCAAGAACACATATAACATTTACACTACAAATGAAGCACAAATGAGCCAAGCACACAAACCTAGGGTCAATACATAAGGCATAAGCCCTATGACTGCCTATGCTCATGTGCAGGGCAAATTTGGGCTAAAATAAGCAGTTGAAAAAGCACTTAAACATTGAAACTACTAAAAAGCAAAAATACACTGATGAAGGTGAGCAACAGAACTTCTAAACCCTAAAAGCATTTATCATAAGACTTAAAAACAAAGACACACTAAAAATCCTAAGTTTATTAAAAAACTAAAAAACAGAAAATTTGACTTTTATAAGAACACAAAAAGTTGACTATAATTACAAAAAGTACCATGCTCCAAGCAGTTACCATCAAGATCACTTCATTTTTTTTGTTTTTCATTGATTTTCTTGGTTTTCTATAATTACTGAATTTTAAACACTAAACTGATTTTAATGGTTCCTATAAGCTTAAAAGCTTTTTTCAGGAGCTTATGTGGCCTAAGAAGTCCATTAACTACTAACATTAACATGGAATCAAAGAACATGAAATTTAAAGGAAACTAAGGAAGAACATGAAACTGAATATTAACTTGAATTTAAACTGGAAACAAGGTTCCATTACACTACTTTGGTACAAAGTACACTACTGAAAGCATTAAAAGACAAGAATTAAAGGAAAGCAGTAAACTACATTAACTATGTGACCAAGGCTATTCCAAGGTAAGTTTTTCTTTTTCATCTTTGCTCTTTTATACATTCATTCTCATCCTTGTCGACTTCTGAGTTTTTCCCACCAATTCTTGACCCTTGATTTCATCAGATTCATCATAGTCGTCCATTTGGCATTTTGGCGCCAAAAATCAAATGAGCAGGTATTTGCAATTAAGGGCCATTAAAGTTGTTTGGATGTTATAGAGGTGGAGGGGTGAGCTGGGGAGACAAGGAGAAGGAGTTGGTGATGATGTGGTAGCCAAGTGGTGGCAAAACCATGGTGGTTTTGTGACTCAGTGGTGTTGGAGGGAAAAAGGGAAAGGAGACGGGTCAAACCAATGTTTGACCCTGGGATATTTTAACTCAGAAAAAGTGGGTCGGGTCAATGGTTGGATTGGGCTTGGGTTTTGTTGTGTTGGGTTGGATTTGGATTTAAGGATTAAAAAAGAATCCATTTGGTTTTTTTTTTAGTAGTATAGTCCAAGGACTAATTTTGTAATTTCTGAAACTTGAGGGATCATATGTGACAAGCTTCCAATTTTCCTTCAAGGGACTAAACCTGCCAATTATAAACCAAAGGACCTTTATTGTTTTTATTACAATTTAAACACCCGGGGGACCTTTTATGATATTTTTCAAAGTTGAGGGGGTGAAATTGTAATTTTCCCAAAAGCTATCAAAAAGTTCCAAATTGTCATTCATGAATAGTACAAGGGTGATATTTGATAAAACTCCATTTTAAAACACCCAGGGACTGATTTTGCCAATTTTGATACTTGAGGGGTAAAAGTTGCCAAGTTGTGTAAACTTTTATCCAGGGACTATTTGTGAATAAGTTTGAGTTCCCATGGACTTAAGTTGACTTTTCTATCATTTTGAGTTTTCAGGGACTAGATTTGACAATTTTTGTAACTTCAGGGACTGAAAATGACAATTGTTGTGAAATTGATCATTTTTCACTTGTTTTTCAATCTTTTGTACCTGAATCACATAAAAACACATTTTGATGAATTTTTATCATTTTGTGAGTCATTTGTGTGTTTTTGGTCGTTTTTGTGGGTTCAAATTGTATAAAAGATATGTGTAATTAGGCACATATCAGTCTTGAATATTGAATCTGTGTTAGAGATGGTATGTTGGGATTTAATTTATTTTTTTTGGACTAACGTGTTATATTGTCTTTGACATTGATACTATTGGTACGTTTCGGATATTTTGGGATTGATAATTGATGTTGGACAATACGGATGCTTAACGGATTAAATACTTGGATTGTGATTATTATATTTGGACATTTGGACAATTATTGGATCTTTATCGGATTTACGATTTTAGATAATGAACTTATTGTACATTTTGAGACTTGAGACGACATAATATATTAAACTTGAAAAGAATTTAATATATTAGACTTGGACCGGACGCAAAATATTCAATAAACCCAAAACTAATAATTACGCGAATGATAACGAAACATAAAACTTATAATATATTGTAATTACAGACTTGGTTAATTAAAGTCACGTCGACTTGGGAAAGTTGTATAAATGGACGCGTTATACCAAAATTTGTGAAACTTTCCAAACTTATAGTTTTTTCTAGCATGTAAACTTTTATTTGGCGATACACTAATTTGAGTTTTACAACTTGAATTACCTTCCTAGACTTTATAGACTGTTTATAAAATAATTTGGGATTATAGGGTAAATGCCGAAACTTACCAATTGGTTTACTGCTCTTATAATTATATTGGGATATATATTATACTTTGGCGTGAGTTGTATTTTGAGTCTATTTTTTCTTACCACACCACATGAAACGTTGATACTAAACTTTTACAAGTAATGATATGAATAATCCACGAAAACTACGACACATTGTCACTTGTAGACTTAATTATTGTGCGAGACATAATTTGAGATAACCGTATACGTATTAGGTTGTGCCGATCTCGTACCGTTGTGCTTGTACCTCCGTGTACCGTTGTGCCTGTCTCCCGGATACCGTTGTGATTAGCTCTAGATGCCAGTTGTGTCAGTTGTAATCTTTGCATTGTTGTGGCTAAGGTGAGTTCATGGCCCCTACTTTTACTGGTTTTTAAACTGTTTTGGGGGAGAATACCTGCTTGTTTTAACTAAACTTTATGATTGTTTATTTGGATACATGAATTGTTTACGCAAGACTTGACTGTTTGGTTGCAATATTTGATTTGGTTATTTGAATGCATTAAGTGATTATCTGTTGCTTATGTGATTATTTCCTCATGGACCTGATATGTTTTGGGGTAAGATATATGCGAAACCTGTTTGTTGATTAGACCTGAAATTGTGTTTGTGGTTATGAAACTGTTACGCGAGCTGGCTAAGGTTATTTGTCGTATGAGCTGCATCTCTGCGGGATTATTGTTATATGAGTTGCATCTGTGCGGGATTATTATTGTATGAGCTGCATCTGTACAGGTATTACTATATGGTGCACCTATAGCGGATTATTGTTATGATATAAGACACTCCTTGAGTGCGGCTCATGACTTGTTATATGTGACTAAGCCAGCATAACAGTTAAATTTGTGTGACACTATATGAGTGTAGTATCTGTATGATTGATTATGGTTCGAGATGTTTTGATTATGATATTATTTGCGGATTTGGTTTTGGAACGGTGATTTAGGCAGTGTGAGCCTACGTTGAATTTGACTTGTTTGTGAATGATGATTTGAACTCGAAAACCTTGTGGTTCAACCATATTGTTTTAAACTAAAACCTATGAACTCACCAACCTCGTGTTGACACTTTTAGCATGTATTCTCAGGTATAAGGCGATAGCAAACTATTGGAAGGCTTTTGGCAAGGGGCACGGTCATAGACGACTCTGATAAATAATTGGGACCGCTTTACTTATTTTATGGGCCTATTTTCGCACTACTTTTGAATAATGTAAATTTAACTCTTTTTGTTAATGAATTTTATTCTAAATGATTGAGGTAAAAACCGTTCTTTGTACTTGTGTTGTGATACCAGTGGAAAACTAGAAGGGGGGTTGTGTAACACCTAAAATCTGAAAAGCATGTAAAATGACCAAATTGCCCCTACAAGTTAAAAATTTAATTAAAGGCTTATAAAGTATCAAATAAATTCCAAACTTCTGGCAATGCACAAGTTATGATCCCAAATAATTTTAACGACTTCATTTAAAATTTATACATGTAGCAAAATTACTAAACTACCCCTACATGAACCGAATATAATTATAAGTATTATTATGAGTAATTTAAATAAGGAAAAATGTATAAAATGGGAAGAGATCAATCACTATTAATTTGCCAACCAATAACCACGAAATTTTGGTCAATCCCCGCCCCTAGGACTCAGTTATACCTATTTTAAAATCAATCACACATTTTCTTTTTCCCTAACCCTAGTTGCCGTGAAACAAACACACCAAACAATTTCTTCAACCTCCATTCGAGATCCATAAACCCCCAAAGCATTTTTTTGTGTTAGATCATCACCCAAGGAGTCTTAGAAAATTCATTGTAAAGTGGTTCTATGCACGGTTCGATCGTGGTGCTTTTTCTTCTATTGCGACATAACAAAGAGGTATAATTCGTTATAATTCGTTCGATCACCACAAAATTCGTTTCTCATTTTTCTAACACTCCTCATAACGTGTAAAACCTAGGAAAAATATTGTTGGAGCTGTTCTTGGTCGATTTCTAATTTTGAGGAATTATTTCCTTTTCGAGCGTGTAGAAACAAGGTAATTCGTTATTAATTCCCACGACCTCTATAAAATTCGTTGGCTATTTTTCACATGATCCTTATGTCGAATATGCTCTGGGAAAAATGATTGCAAGGTCTGGAGGTCGTTCGTGATGTCGTGGTGATTTTTGGC
Source organism: Artemisia tridentata subsp. tridentata (assembly GCA_021014915.2). Taxonomy (NCBI): domain Eukaryota; kingdom Viridiplantae; phylum Streptophyta; class Magnoliopsida; order Asterales; family Asteraceae; genus Artemisia; species Artemisia tridentata. The sequence continues at coordinate 256,924,115 of CP139501.1, forward strand.
TCGTTTTGGCTATACGCGTATAAAAGAATCCGTGAAACTCTTTTCACACGTTCGAATCTGGTTTTGGTATTTTTCTCAGACCTTACATGTTATAAGAACACCAAATAAAATGATTAATCCAATCCATGCACGTTCTATAATTTATATGAATAACGAGCCATGAAAACGTATAAAACTTGTGTAAAATGGTATACGACTGATCTGAGGTTCATGTATAATTTATTCACGTATGTTATGATGTTAAATGATCTGGAAAAATGTTGGAAAGAGTTGTCATGGCCTGGATGATTTATTTTCGAATTATTTTGTTTAATCGGGTTTGGTTTTGAAACGTGTAAAAGATAAAGAATTTTGGTACGATCTGATTAGGGATGTTTAGGGTTTGTTCTTATGATATTAACTGAGGTAAAATGGTTGTTTAATGATTAAAAATGGTTTGGAAGTGTTAGGGTTTGATTTTGTGGATTAAAAGTGATTTGCGTGTGGTGTTAAAATGTTTAGGGTAGATTTTGTAACTTTTAAAACTCTTGGGTTATTTTTAAAACTTATTTTGGGATGTTTACTTTCTGTATAAAATATAAGTTGAGGGGGTCTAGTGTCATTTTTATATTTTAAAGGATTAAAATGTCTTTATGCATATTTTGGACTCGATTTGTAAAATAATTAAATAGAGGGACTAAACTTGTAATTTCTGAAAACTTGGTACTGTTTTGAGTAATAAATTATATTCAGGGGGTTATGTGTTATTTTGGTAATTTAATGGTTTAATATGAAATTATTAATAATATAAGGTTGAAATTGTAAGTTTAGGGACTAAATATGTAACTTTGATAACTAGAGGGACCTAATGTGTAAATTATAAATACTTGAGGATACATTCATATAATATGATAAAATAAGTGTTCATTGTGTAAAATTGATAAGTTAAGGGTTTAATGTGTAACTATGAATATTTGAGGGTTATAAGTGTAACTTTTATAATAAAGGGGTATAAAGTGTAAATTATGAATTCTTAAGGACCAATTATGTAAATATGATAAAAGTTACCCTAATTCCAGAAATAATGAATTAACTAAGTATGTTACTCCATATTTCAAAAAAAATGGAAACTTTCTAAAAGTAGAAACTTACTAATTTTGGAAACTTTCCAAAAATGGAAACCTGCTAAAAATAGAAAGTTACTTAATATGGAAATGGGATCTTTAGTAATCATGTCTTTACTCCTCTAGGTGTGAAGAGGGAGTGACCTGTGCTCATTATCATCTTACTTTGTGATTTCCTTTGTCAAGCAATAAGGTACAGATATTCTGCTTCTTTAATAAGAGGCCTTCATTCTCTTATTATGATTCATATTAGGGTTCCCTATACCATTGCTATGTTCCCTTCATTCATGAACTCCGATTATTGAACCATCATGATATTGAACCTTTTGTGATTATGAACCTTTCATTCATGAACCTTTACTTATGAACTTTGCTTATGAACCTTGCTTACGAACCATGATTATGAACCTATGATTATGAACTTATGAAACAAGATATTGACCTATGCAAGTAAACTAAAAACATGATTCATGATACTTGACCTTTACCCTCAGTTTGATACTACGAGCCACTCACTAGGCATGAGGGTTTCATGTCCATGTCAGTCGATGCACCGATGGCATGACTCTAGGGTAGGAGAGTGATGACCTATCCCGTCCCTGCATGTTATGTTTATGATTCATGTTTATGTAGAGGCAGATTATGGCCACCTGGGGCGTATGGATGCATCCTAGATTTGTTCATGTTCATGTTATGTTATGTTATGCATGGTGACTGATGGTGTGTGCGATACACGTCTTTCACACTCCGGGAGCTAGCTACTCCAACCCATGATTGAGGACACCCCTCATATTTACAGGATACTAAGAGGTCTCCCCTCTACATGTTTATGACTATGATTACGATTATGATTTCATGTTATGTTATGGGCTCGTAGTGGATTACTGATTTCCTTTACCATGTACTCTTACCTTCCATTATGATACCATGTATTCATGCTTCCATTCCCTTTTACTCATGTTATTTATTCATTATACTACTGTTTGTTACGTTATATCTGTTCACTGAGCTCTAGTAGCTCAGCCGCGTTTTCTTTTCCCGCGGCAGGTAATTAAGCTAGGAGCTGGGCATGGCTTTTGGGTTGAGTGCACCTGAGTGGAGCTTGTTCTTTATAGTATATCTACCATTTGATTTTCCTTAGAGATTATGTTACCATTGTTTAGGCATTGAACTTATGTACTTCCTTTATTTCCTTTCATTTTGGATATAAGTCATGTTGACTTATTGTTGGATTATGTATTTGACTTCCGCTATTTTGGTTTATGGATGCTATGTTGTTCTGATATGAAACCATATATTTGTGATATCTTTACCCTTGTCGGGTCGGGGTGTTACAATTATGGTATCAAAGCCAGGTTGCGATTCGTAATACATTTACCCTTGGCCTGTGTAAGTTAGGACCCCTAAGTTTTCCCTGTAAGCGCTCATAAGATAACCTGTAAGATTTGCTTTAGGATCTCCCTATAGGAACCTAAATTTGACCAGTGAGGAATGGGTAGACTAAGACATATATGTGAGTCGTTTGCTTCCGCATCACTCTGATTCGTGCCCTTGCCTTTAGTTAAGCCTCATCAGAACTTTTCAGGAGTTAGAAGTTTTGCAACTTAAGCTTAGTAACCAAGTAAGTTTGGAATACCTCGGAAAACCCACCTGGATACCTTACACCATTTAAGTTTCATTTTCAGATTTTGACATCCACCTCCGATTTGTTTGATAAGTTGTTTAACACCTTTCCGACCATGTCGTAAGCCATTCAACTATAATGTGTTCGACACATTTTGTGAATTCATTGCTTATGCTGAATGTGAATGTATCGTCCGATACTACTTAACTTTGCATAAATCCGTTACTACTCCTATGAGAATTCTGGTAATTATTAACCATGGATATAGGAAGTTGTGTTCTTTTCCTTTGAATGACGAGCGTTGTCCTGCCAACCATTTCCTTGGAAGGATATGATGTTATGTTATCTCTGTATAGGTTTGTTAACTGAGCATGATGATGCTAATAACGGATATTCTGTACATCTCATTTTTGACAATTATACGATGTTCGTACTATTGATAATACACGCCCTACTTACTGCTTAGGCTAAGAAGCCGGGCAAATTCCTACACTTTGAACTGTCCGTTTATCCATCTCGACACTTTTATTGAAGCATGTGCTGGACTTCGATATATGAACTACCCGTCTGATTCGGTGACTGTACTCGTTCTATGCATCTTTTGATCCTGACATGTCTGATTGTGTGATCTTTGGTTATGGACTGGATGACGATATGTAAAGCTACCAAAAGGCTACCGTATCTGAAATGTGATCGTGCCAATCTGCTTCACCTTATTTCGTTATGATGAATCTCTACACCTAAACCTGCTAAAGTTTTACCGCTATGGAAGCGCCAACCTTGAATTCATATAATTATCAAGTTTTCCTGAGAACCATTACTATCCACCCTTGGAAAGTTCCGCCATTAGAAATATCCCATTGTACGAAGATTTTCTGGTATTTTCGATGTGATATGATTTTTGCTCACCTCAGCGATTTCCCTTGAGTACCCTTGTTAGTCTATGAAGGAGGAAGAAAGAAGTATGTGACGACGTATCGACTATTGTAAACTTAACCGTACCACTTTCAGTAATCGTTATCCGTTCCGCGTATCAATGATCGATTTGGTCTCCCTTTTGAAACTTCGTATCCGATTGCATCATTTTGGATTTGAAGGACTGAAGAAGCAACCACAAGGACTCCTAAGAAGGGGGTTAGCTAACCAAGGGTAACCTCTGTGAAGTATGTCAGTTATTTTGGAGAAGAAGGAAGGCGGCATGAAGTGTAAGTGAAGGTTTTCCCTAAATGATTTCAGAGACTGTCCTTTCACTCGTTATAACCTTAGGAATTGAATGATGCCAATGGTATTGGCTAGAATGGTCGTGTCTTTGCGTATTTTGGACAAATTGTCATAAGTATGACATTGTGTTATGTTCGGAAAACGAAAGAAGAACATAGAGATTATTGATGAGACGACCACTTGTTCTGGAGAGGAATTTGATTGACATTCAGAAAACCATTGTAGACGACACTACCATGTATATTATGAAGACAGAGTTTTCCACAGGAAGAACCGAGATCGAAGACAGTTATCAGAGTGAGAAACTTGGTGGAAGAGTAGTAGAAGACAGTGGCGGCGAGCATTACCAGGGATGAAGCATATAGGAAGAAGAGAGGAGCTGGGATAATACTCGACTACATATTATGTTAACCGTGAAGATTACAGTTCGGGCATCAAGACAACCAGACCGTAGGAGACGAACCATTCAGCATATAATCCGGAGTCGACGACGGCGGTGTTTACCTTAAAACCTGGAGCTGTGTTAGAAGACCTGTCGAAGAAACGCAATCTTGTTTCTCTATTCATTTTAGTTGTACTAAGATGAATTGATAGCTGAAGCAGGCTTGCGGATGGAGGGATGCACAGTGATCGTGTCAGAGACTACCGTTACGGCGCCACAATATCCAGAAGAGTTGCCGAAGGCTTTAGGAACCAGACTCAAGTTTGTAATTCCTTTTCACCATGAGAAGAAGATGGACAAGCGGCAAACTACTCCGACTTAGAAGAACTTTAAAATTTTGAATGTGAATGGACGAATTTTGAAGTGGACATTTGTGTATAGACGAGATGATTCTGTAGAGGAAGAAGCTATCGACGACGTATTCGTTTCCTCTCAACCTACTTAAATTCCGTTACCTGATGATGAGGTCCTTTGAATGATTTGGTTCGCTGTTAGTAATTCCGTTCTGTGTTCATTCTGCGTTTGTTGAATAACGATTTGCATAAGAATTTTGAGGAGCTATGGAAGGAATTTTGAGATTTACGAATAAACGGATGATGAAGTAACCACTTATTTTTGGCTGAATGGATTTCGATGAGTTTTGAAGTCTTGGATCTATTAACGACGTACCTGAATTCTGATGGACATTTTCGGATTTCCGTTACTCTTCGAGTAAATTTCGTATTCTTAGTCATGATGTTTGACTTTGGTGACCCTGAGACTGTAGGTGGACTAGGTGGATTTAGATAAGTTGTGTTGTTCACGACTTGAGATAAAGTATGACCATCATGCGGGCATATTTATATGATGCTAGTATTATGACGCCTGATCAACGTGATAATACTTACATCATATAACGTGCACTTGTTGTGGGCATAGGATATTTCGAGAAGTGCCTTCGAACCTTAGAATTTCTGTTATCCGTTTGAGCTCATCCGCGTTTAGTGAGACTTTGGATTCATTCTACCTATCCATTTGATCTGCTGTTCTGGATATTCGACTTGGTACGTTTGGATGCTCGACGAGCGTTTTGCTGATCTCTGCACATCCGATAAAAATCTTAGATTCTATTGTAGGGCCTTCTGCTATTTGATGATATCTAACAACATGCTTACTGTCCGTATGGATTCGATCTGTTACTATATGAGAATACGCCTCTGTTCTGCTATATGTATACGTTCCGCATTCGTTAAGTCTGTTCATTTTTGATCTGCTATGAGTTAAGATATGAGATGTTGGATTCTGAGAACAACAAGATTTGTTTGTTTATGAGAACACCTCTGGAAGGCTCTTTTGAAGCAGAGACTATTTGAAAAGCAGAAGAGTTACTTTTGCACCACCTCATGGTCGTTACGATTCGATGCATTCTCGTTTAATTCACCTAATCAATTCGATGTAAACCCTACGTTTTGTTTGTACCTCTTCCTAGGGATTCGATTATCATCCGCATATTAGTACGTTATCTTTTGGATTCGCACTCAGCATAGTATGTGTCCCTGTTTTGCTTTCGATTCGTTTTATTCCTGACTCTTTGCAAATTTTGAGGAAGAAATTTTTTTGTTAGAGGGGAAGAAGTTGTAACACCTAAAATCTGAAAAGCATGTAAAATGACCAAATTGCCCCTACAAGTTAAAAATTTAATTAAAGGCTTATAAAGTATCAAATAAATTCCAAACTTCTGGCAATGCACAAGTTATGATCCCAAATAATTTTAACGACTTCATTTAACATTTATACATGTAGCAAAATTACTAAACTACCCCTACATGAACCGAATATAATTATAAGTATTATTATGAGTAATTTAAATAAGGAAAAATGTATAAAATGGGAAGAGATCAATCACTATTAATTTGCCAACCAATAACCACGAAATTCTGGTCAATCCCCTCCCCTAGGACTCGGTTATACCTATTTTAAAATCAATCACACATTTTCTTTTTCCCTAACCCTAGTTGCCGTGAAACAAACACACGAACAATTTCTTCAACCTCCATTCGACATCCATAAACCCCCAAAGCATTTTTCTCTGTTAGATCATCACCCAAGGAGTCTTAGAAAATTCATTGTAAAGTGGTTCTTTGCACGGTTCGATCGTGGTGCTTTTTCTTCTATCGCGACATAACAAAGAGGTATAATTCGTTATAATTCGTTCGATCACCACAAAATTCATTTCTCATTTTTCTAACACTCCTCATAACGTGTAAAACCTAGGAAAAATATTGTTGGAGCTGTTCTTGGTCGATTTCTAATTTTGAGGAATTATTTCCTTTTCGAGCGTGTAGAAACAAGGTAATTCGTTATTAATCCCCACGACCTCTATAAAATTCGTTGGCTATTTTTCACATGATCCTTATGTCGAATATGCTCTGGGAAAAATGATTGCAAGGTCTGGAGGTCGTTCGTGATGTCGTGGTGATTTTTTGACTCGTTTTGGCTATACGCGTATAAAAGAATCCGTGAAACTCTTTTCACACGTTCGAATCTGGTTTTGGTATTTTTCTCAGACCTTACATGTTATAAGAACACCAAATAAAATGATTAATCCAATCCATGCACGTTCTATAATTTATATGAATAACGAGCCATGAAAACGTATAAAACTTGTGTAAAATGGTATACGACCGATCTGAGGTTCATGTATAATTTATTCCCGTATGTTATGATGTTAAATGATCTGGAAAAATGTTGGAAAGAGTTTTCATGGCCTGGATGATTTATTTTCGAATTATTTTGTTTAATCGGGTTTGGTTTTGAAACGTGTAAAAGATAAAGAATTTTGGTATGATCTGATTAGGGATGTTTAGGGTTTGTTCTTATGATATTAACTGAGGTAAAATGGTTGTTTAATGATTAAAAATGGTTTGGAAGTGTTAGGGTTTGATTTTGTGGATTAAAAGTGATTTGCGTGTGGTGTTAAAATGTTTAGGGTAGATTTTGTAACTTTTAAAACTCTTGGGTTATTTTTAAAACTTATTTTGGGATGTTTACTTTCTGTATAAAATATAAGTTGAGGGGGTCTAGTGTCATTTTTATATTTTAAAGGATTAAAATGTCTTTATGCATATTTTGGACTCGATTTGTAAAATAATTAAATAGAGGGACTAAACTTGTAATTTCTGAAAACTTGGTACTGTTTTGAGTAATAAATTATATTCAGGGGGTTATGTGTTATTTTGGTAATTTAATTGTTTAATATGAAATTATTAATAATATAAGGTTGAAATTGTAAGTTTAGGGACTAAATATGTAACTTTGATAACTAGAGGGACCTAATGTGTAAATTATAAATACTTGAGGATACATTCATATAATATGATAAAATAAGTGTTCATTGTGTAAAATTGATAAGTTAAGGGTTTAATGTGTAACTATGAATATTTGAGGGTTATAAGTGTAACTTTTATTATAAAGGGGTATAAAGTGTAAATTATGAATTCTTAAGGACCAATTATGTAAATATGATAAAAGTTACCCTAATTCCAGAAATAATGAATTAACTAAGTATGTTACTCCATATTTCAAAAAAAAAATGGAAACTTTCTAAAAGTAGAAACTTACTAATTTTGGAAACTTTCCAAAAATGGAAACCTGCTAAAAATAGAAAGTTACTTAATATGGAAATGGGTTCTTTAGTAATCATGTCTTTACTCCTCTAGGTGTGAAGAGGGAGTGACCTGTGCTCATTATCATCTTACTTTGTGATTTCCTTTGTCAAGCAATAAGGTACAGATATTCTGCTTCTTTAATAAGAGGCCTTCATTCTCTTATTATGATTCATATTAGGGTTCCCTATACCATTGCTATGTTCCCTTCATTCATGAACTCCGATTATTGAACCATCATGATATTGAACCTTTTGTGATTATGAACCTTTCATTCATGAACCTTTACTTATGAACTTTGCTTATGAACCTTGCTTACAAACCATGATTATGAACCTATGATTATGAACTTATGAAACAAGATATTGACCTATGCAAGTAAACTAAAAACATGATTCATGATACTTGACCTTTACCCTCAGTTTGATACTACGAGCCACTCACTAGGCATGAGGGTTTCATGTCCATGTCAGTCGATGCACCGATGGCATGACTCTAGGGTAGGAGAGTGATGACCTATCCCGTCCCTGCATGTTATGTTTATGATTCATGTTTATGTAGAGGCAGATTATGGCCACCTGGGGCGTATGGATGCATCCTAGATTTGTTCATGTTCATGTTATGTTATGTTATGCATGGTGACTGATGGTGTGTGCGATACACGTCTTTCACACTCCGGGAGCTAGCTACTCCAACCCATGATTGAGGACACCCCTCATATTTACAGGATACTAAGAGGTCTCCCCTCTACATGTTTATGACTATGATTACGATTATGATTTCATGTTATGTTATGGGCTCGTAGTGGATTACTGATTTCCTTTACCATGTACTCTTACCTTCCATTATGATACCATGTATTCATGCTTCCATTCCCTTTTACTCATGTTATTTATTCATTATACTACTGTTCGTTACGTTATATCTGTTCACTGAGCTCTAGTAGCTCAGCCGCGTTTTCTTTTCCCGCGGCAGGTAATTAAGCTAGGAGCTGGGCATGGCCTTTGGGTTGAGTGCACCTGAGTGGAGCTTGTTCTTTATAGTTTATCTACCATTTGATTTTCCTTAGACATTATGTTACCATTGTTTAGGCATTGAACTTATGTACTTCCTTTATTTCCTTTCATTTTGGATATAATTCATGTAGACTTATTGTTGGATTATGTATTTGACTTCCGCTATTTTGGTTTATGGATGCTATGTTGTTCTGATATGAAACCATATATTTGTGATATCTTTACCCTTGTCGGGTCGGGGTGTTACAGGTTGAATAGTTTTACCATTTTTTAAAATTAATTTGCTTTGAATACTTAGTGTGATTTCAACTAATGCAAATATCAAACAATAAATAACATGCAAGTAAGGAAAGAAACGATCAAACCACAACACGATTGTTTATAGTGGTTCGGTCTACAAAGACTCTTTTCCTTGCCCTACTCCACTCCTCGAGCCTCTAACTCGAGAGTTTTTCTTCACTAGGAAACAAGCTCCCTTCTCGGTGGAGAAAACCTTTACAAGCGTCGCTTACACTTTTTCCGGTACAAAGCTAAATACCGAGTTCTTTTACAAGGGCACAACCACTCCCGATACTCTATGTATTTTGAGGACTAAAATACTAACCGATCACTACAGAGGTATATGATTGTTTGGTATAAACAATGATGTGTGAAAAACAACAAATTCACACAATGACTAACTAAAAAGTCTTGCAATGCTTTGTTGAAGCTTGTGATGCTTTGATCTTCCTGCTACAAAGAAAGATCACTAGTCTTTGAGTAAATTGAGTAGGTTAATGAGTTGTGTGTAACACCCCCAAAATCGGGTCCAGCGAAAGCATACATGTCACTGGGGTGCTACTCAATTGGTATCACAACACAAATACAAAGAACGGTTTTTACCTCAATCATTTAGAATAAAATTCATTAACAAAAAAAATGTTAGATTTACATTATTCAAAAGTAGTGCGGAAATAAGCACCTTCCAACATTCTGCTATCGCCTTAACCGAAGAATACATGCTAAAAGGTCAGCTAACGCTGGTGAGTTCATAGGTTTAATAAAAAATAAAAACAGTTGGACCATAATACAGTTATTTGCTACACTGGACTAAGATAGATATAAATCACAAATTCCACATGTATCAACAAACACAACCAATCCAGTATCAATATGATAGGTCATGGTAGCCCTCTCTCATATTGACAAACACACTAGGGCCCTAGGATATATTTGACCTTAGCCAGGCAACACGTTATAGCAAAAGGTATCCGGGTTATTTGCTACCCTGGTCTAAGACAAATATCTAACGCATATCTAACCTTAGTCAGTCAACAAGTTATAGCAAATCAAAAACAACAGTTAGGTCCATTCAAAACAGTTTTGAATGTTTTCTCACCCCAAGGTTTCAATAAACAGTTCACGAGTAAAGGTGGGGCTGTGAAACTCACATGCATATCAGTCAATCACATAACGCCTTCAAATAACCAAATCAAATATTTCAGCCAAACAGTCAAATATTGAGTAAAAAGTTCGCATATTCCAAATAAACAATCATTGAGTTTAGTTAAAAACGAGCATGTATACTCCCCCAAAATAGTTATAAAACCGGTAAAAGTAGGGGCCATGAACTCACCTTAGCCACAGCAATGCAAAGATCACGACTGACACAACTGGCATCTAGCTCTAATCACAACGGTATCCAGGAAATAGGCACAACGGTACACGGAGGTACAAGAACAACGACAACTTATGACACACGGCACAACGGACTCGCACAACCTAATAATATAAAACTAGTCTTAACGTATATCCCAATGAGGGCAAAAGTTTCCAAAAGTTAACTATTCTCATTCCCAAATATTATTCCAGTTCCACTTCCAAAACATTCTCGTTATATCCGTTTATTAGCGTTTGGTATCATCGTTGGTGTAGTGCTGAAACAACGTTGACTTAAGTGTACACACGCAAAAAACAAGTGACCAAAATGTAAAGTGACTCACAAATATCACACATAACAATCACACCAAGTAGTTGAAAAGATTGGTAGTCATCGGTTATAATCCCATTAAGTTTCAAACATACATGTTTTATATATTTAACCAAAAATTCACCATGACTTGTCGTTCGTAGAACGTTACAAGTCGAGTGACTTTATCAATTTCCAAATACGTTTAGATAACACGTGTTATAAATGTTATTGTTCGTTAGACATTGTTTACCATTATTTATCCGTTGCGGCTCAAATACATTAAATTCATTGCGTGTCTAATGTACTGTAGTCGTTTCGTGTTCAATGATCCAAAATGTCCAAAGTCCAATAATATCTCAAATCACATTATATTTTCCAAGTTCCGGTGTTGCAAAACCCTAAGTAATCCGACTACCAATCAATTATCAAGTCAATTTAACCAACGCCCATAATTAATTAATATCAAATAAATCCCAAATGGTCAAACTCGTTAATGTGTCTCGGAATGTCCAACGACCCATCGTGTGTCTTGTTTTATCAAAAATAAATACGTATTTATTTTCTCAAATTGAGTTGTCATTAATTAAATTTAATGACAATTATTTCTTAGAAAAGTTAACTTGAATGATTTTCATTTTCCTTCCTTTTCTTTTTATCCCAATCAAATCCAATAAAATACTAAGTCACACGGACCGTTTTTCATTTCGAGTCACATCTATTAATCATTCACGGGTCAAACCGAAAATCAAAGTCCCGTAAATCCAATATTACTTAAACTAACAAACCAAATATCGGCAAACCAAGGTTTCTCCGAGACCACGGGGTCTCGGCTTAACCTTGACGCGGCCAAACATCACAACCCATATCAACATCCAATTCACTCTAATTTATACCACCATTTGACCATCTTTATCAAGTTCTAATTAATTCAAATCCGCATCTTAATCAAATCGTGGCCAGGTTATTATGTCGACTCAAATAAAAACCATACCGAGACCACACGGTCTCAGCTTAACACCAACAGGACTATAATCTTACCATGGAGAACTAAGGATCACACGCACCCAATATCGAACCATAAGGCCCTAGGCCTGTTGCAAATCTAACCACCAAATGGACCTCAATAATTACTCGCCGAGACTACAAGTGTCTTGGCTAACCTTATGTCGCAAGTTCTCAATTCAATACAACCAAAATAGTTACCAAGCTATTCGGACCAAACAAATAAATAAATAAGCAAAACCAAACACAACCATAAGCACGAAATAAGCTCGGTTGAGCTTATCTCGTCTCGTACAAGCGACTACGTGACTCAAAAACCAAAACCAAACGCAAACCCGTGACTACAACAATGATACCGAACATCTTTTCTAGTTTTTAGCTTTTTAAAATGATTAACCCACTTGTTTTTAATCCAACCCAACTCGTAAGAAAAAATAACGACTCATTCGAAACAAGTTTCGACTCACACCGTGTCACACGAGTGTGAAACGGTGTGTCTCACCTTTTTACCTTCGGATCTACACGTTCTTAAAAGAATAACCACAAAGACGGCGGTGTAATGGTGGTGTGGGTGGTGAAACAGCGCGTGCACCTCAGATCGGTGGTAGACATGGTGTGGTGAGTGTGTTTTGATGTTGTTTTGATGGTGGTGGTTGGCGGTGAGCGGTGGTGGTGGTGGATCAGGGGCGGCGGCTGCTATCAAGAGAGGGAGAGAGAAATAGTTTTAGGGTTATGATAAAAGTGAGGAGAGAGAGAGAGGGGTGTGGGGGTTATATCTCCACAGGGACCGATTGTGTAATTTTATCTAACCCTAGGGCGCGGCCAATTATGAACTCCAGAGACCATTTATGTAATTTCACTATTCTTTTGATAAAAACGCTCTCGGACTCGTTTAGCATACCAAAAGTGCTCGTATGACGTTCTAAGTTGCGTCAATATTTTTAGAATTGTTTTTCCATTAAAAATGACTATAAATATGTCCATGTTTGTTTAACGCGTCAGAAATCAACATTTCTCGTATTATTAAGTTTAGACTCGTGCCGATTCGCGTTGTGTTAAAACTCAAGTTCTACGTGGCAAATTTACATATCCAATAACAATATTCCAAGATCAAATCTCATATAATCTAAACTGGTTTCTAGGTCTCAGTTATCGTATTTATTCGTAACGCAGTTATATAAATAAATCCCAAAATTACCGGTTGTCACAGCCTCCCAGCCTCAGGAGAAACCCGTCCCGGGTTTCAATTCAAGTTACCCGTTAAGATCAAAGAGATGAGAATAAATTCACTTGATTTCATCCTCACGTTCCCACATGAACTCAGGACTTCTCTTAGAGTTCACCGATCTTTGACAATAGGAAAACAACTTCACTAAAGTCGTTTGACGTCACGGTCCATGATTCTGATGGGTTTCTCAACAAGGTTTAACATTCATCAACCTGGATCTCAACCGGAGGAATAACAACTATCTCATCAGTAAGTCATATCCTCAGATTACCCACCTGAAAACGTCGCGAACACTGCTGAGTTCTGACGGTAGCTCGCGTCTATGAGCTACCGGTCCAACTCCAGTGAGGATTTGGATAGGACTAATATAGCGAAGGTTAAGCTTTCCACGTTTACTAAACGCCTCACACATTCTCATGGTAAATTTTTAAGCATAATCTAGGCTTTATCTGGGGATTCAAGGGGTTTACGTCATATGTGCTTCTAACAATTCGTGAGCAGCTTGCCTCTCTGTTTCGCCTTTGAACGATCTTCTGGGTAGTTTCATGAACAGGTTCTGGGTCAGTAAGTTGGGTATCTCCATTTCTGCCCAACAAATCGGAAATTGGTACTTACGACTATAGAGGGTCTCTTACGGTGCCGTTGAGGTACTGAAGTGGTAAGTATTGTCATAAGTGAATCTGGCCAACGGAGAGTGTCTATCCCAACCATTGCCAAACTTGATTTCGCAGTTATACAATATATCCTCTAACACTTGAATGATTCCTTCACTCCGGCCATTAGTCTGGGAGTGATACACAGTACTCATATCCAGACCTATCCTCATGGCTCTTAGGAGTGATTAATAACGCGGTTCAAGTTGCTCCTTAAGGTCCTAAGATTTTCGTTGGGCACTGATCCGTGCTAAAGTGTATATATAAATATTATGCAGACGGATACACGTGAATAAATACAAATCACCCCTTTAGGAAAAAGGATACTTGCAAAAACTCACGTTTGTGTGTGTGATACCAGGTAAGTGATTACCCGGGTCGTTTCCCAACGAGGAGTGAATGGGCAATCGTTAAAGGTTTGGATTAAAGTGACTGATGAGTGAGATAAGGAATTTTTGCTTTTTATTCTAATTAACAAATGAGAAACAAATTCTCATGGGAAAATTAAGTTTTAAACTAAATTATATTAAAAACGCGTAACGGGAAATCTAAAAACGGGATTAAAACCAAAATATTAGAAAACTAATCCTACAAGTGTAAAATTATTTTTCTTAAATCCTAAATAATAAAATAAAATTTTAGAAAAAAGATTTATATTTTTCTGACTTTTATATTTTTTTATTATGAATTAAAAACTATTAGAAACTAATTAAAAAGATTAAAAATAGTAAATGACTTAGGAAAAATCTGAAAAATTCAAGGTAAGTCTAAAATAATATTCTGAATCTAGGAAAAATAAAATCAAAAGTTATCTAAACCCTAATAAGCAAATGGGCTAATAAGCAGTTTGGGAATAAGCACAAAAATAAGCTAAAAAGCTCTAAAAATTACCAAAGGCTCAGAAATAGATTATTATACTAATGGAAGCTTAAAACAACTTAAAAAGCACAAATAAGCAAAAGAAATAAGCAGATAAGCAGTTATGCAGATTCACTAATTATGCAGAAATCTCAGGGAAATCCCCAACTTGCAGATCAAATTAAGCACTTCAATTAAGCTGAAAAGTGGAACTTTATGGGGCAAAACCTTCCTAGTACTACTTGCTACACTAAAAACCAAAAATGCCCAAATTTAACAACCTAATTGAACCCTAATTTGAGGCTAGATCAGATGGTGCAGAAAAGCAAATCTGATTCAGGTTGAATCAGTGAAATGGGAGAAAATTGCAGACCAAAATTAAGCTGGGAAATAAGCTCTAAAGGTGAATAATAGATAATAATCTAAAAGCTAGCTATATGAACTATTTGTAACCCAAAAATCATGAAGTGAGGACAAGGGAATAAGCAGATAAGAAGTTGAGATCATCAACTAAAAGTGGTGTTCTGCTCAGTGTATGCTGATGCAGCAGAGCAAGATTTTTGGACTCAAATCTTTTGCAAAACCAACTGAAACACTACCAACTATTCTTCTATCACTAATAATACTGAGATACACCTAAAACTTCCAAAAGTGACCACCAAATCAAGCTCAGCTTAATAGGGGCTTATTAGGGCAGTAGGGGCACTAGATTTGCACTCATGGGTTCAAAACCTCATAAGCACTAAAAAGTAAAAAAAAACTGAAAACTTATCACTAACAGCTTAATTACTCTCAATTAGACTTAATCTAAACTGAACAAATGGCACATGAACAGGAAAAACACTTTTGACCCTTTTTTACTATTAAACCAAACACCCCTTTAAGGTGTTCTGTGTTGGTTTTGAACTAGCACAGACAAAATTAACTTATAGATTATGATTTTTATTGATTAACTAACTTTTTTTAACTATAATTAACAACTTTTAAAATAGAAATAAGCAATAAAATAAGTTATATAATATATGGCTATTTTTGGCTTTTTATAGATTTTTTTAAGCAAAACAAAGCAAAGACTATTAAGAACTGATAAAACGGATGAAATACAACTATAAACTATTAATAAGCAGTAAATAATTATAATAAGCTAAAAATAAGCATTAGTACAGTACATGGAAAATAATGCAAAAAATTGAGAAAATAAGCTTACAACTGTTTGAGGGTGTGAAGCAAATGAAACTGATCAGAACCAAACTTGGTGTGTCAATACCAAGCTAAAACCCCATTCAGCTTATCCTCTCCACCTTAACTCCACCAGATAGCTTATTTGACTGAAAATGTTGACTTTTGTTGACTTTTCTTGTTTTTCTTGGAATGGAACTGAGTTAACTAATATAAGCTCACACAAAGCTATATTAAGCTTATATGGGCTTATATAAACAGATAATAAGCTTTTTGATTAACAATTTAACTTGATTCGAATTAAACAAAACACTTAAAAACTTTGGATTTCATTAACTTGGAAATTGGTACAAAACAGAAGTAAATAAGGACAAAGAACTTGAAACAAACATGATTTGATTATCCAAACTTAAATTGAAACTAAAATTAAGCATAAAGTAAATTACACTACAAACGGTCTAAAAACTAGTGACCAATTATTCTTGGTCTTCATTTCTTTAAATAGACATCCACTTAGCTTCTTCTCTTTCTTCTGATCAAATCCCACCTGTTGGTTAAGCTTGAGGTGATCACAGCCGTCCAAATGGATTTTGGCGCCAAAAAGGAGATAGTGGAAAAATCCACTATCTCTGATAATCTTGAAAATGGGGAAGAAGCATTAATTTCATTTGGCTTGTTAGGTGGAGTGGGATAAGAGGAGAGGTGTGGGCTTGTCAGGGATAAGAGGTGAGGTGGGGGGTGGTTTTGGTTTGGCAGTAAAGGAAGAAGAAGGTGGGTTTGACCGAAGTCAAACCTGGTATTAGTTTAAATAAAGAGAGTGGGTCGGGTTTGGGTTATTTAATTGGGATTGGGTTGGGTTTGTGTTGGTTGTGGGCTGGGTTAGGGATTGGATTGGGTAATGTTTTAGTTTGGGCTGGGTTAGATTTTAGGATTGGGTTGGGTTGTATTTAGCAGCTGGGTTTAGTAATTTTTAGGATAGAATTGGATTTAGGTTTAATCTTTGAGGACCAAAGTTGTAATATTCTGAAAATCCAAGGACTATTGCTGCCAAAAATAGAAACTAATTCCAGGGACCATTTGTGTCATTTTGGGATTTTTGGGGGTTGACTTTGACTCTGTCTTTGACTTTCGTCTTTACTTGATCAAATGTACAATTGTCGTCGAGTCGATCCAAAAATGCTCGTTTCCATTCTGTTTTCAATCCTTTTGCACATGAAACAGATAAAAACACAATCCAATGATATTTTCTGTATTTTGAAGCATTTCTGAGTGTTTTTAAATGTTTTTGCAGTTCAGATGGGACAAAAAATTATGAGTATTTACACACTCATCAGGCGCGGAATCTCTAGTGAACAGGGAGTTTAGCAAGTTCAGAGTACGAATCTGTAAGAGAATGTTGATTGCTACTAGCAATCAGTTGGTTGACTCAGTACGGTAATTGGGGTAGAGGCAGAAAGTACATCCTCGATTAAACATCGTCGCTTCAAAAACATTGATTGAACAACATCGATCGGGAAAACGAACATCATTGATCGAGCATAGGGCTTAGGGTAGGGCGACTATAACAAGATCACCAACGAAGCGAGGTTGACTATCAAATCCAAATCCAGAATGACGTCTAAAATCACAAAATCAAACAATCCAAATTCAATCAGAATTAAAACCAAATCCAAACATAGCCTATATCAAATCCAAACGTAGCCAAAATCAAATCTAAACGTAGCCAAAATCAAATCCAGACGTAGCCAAAATCAAATCTAAACGTAGCCAAAATCAAATCCAAATATAGCCAAAACCAAATTCCAAACATTCCAATAGACTCAAATGGGCTTATTACAAATCTCAATGAGTTATAATAAGCAACTCAAATTTAAACAGTGCCAATCGGGTCTAACCTGACCCGATGCAAACTACGGTTCGACGGCGACAAACAGGAATTCCATATAACGGAGACGTATAGCAGTGCCAGGGGTATTAGGGTTCATGCGGTGTTGTGATGCCAGTGTGTCGTGTGTGTGTGGGAGTAATATCCAATGTCCGTGTACACACGCAAAACTGTACCATTTCCAAAATCAAAAGTCACCCGAACATAATTCTGTTATAACTACTCCTAGTATCGCAAAATTCACCTCTGAGTCGGACATAGGTGATCAGGCCAAATCCCACTGTCCCTGGTTGAATATAGGTGATCAGTCTATATTCACCCGAGGTTCAATGAATTTTGAAATACTCAGCCTAGTTATACTAGTAATATGTCCATTACATCCCAAAATCATTCCGAAAAACCACGACAAGTGTACAAACTCAAAATCAAATAATGAGATTACGCAAGGAAATAGCGTAACTCTGTGACATGTTCGGTGCATGCGTAAGCATATGGAAATGCTTATAGTGAACAGCTAAAATAGGCGGATATAAAATATCAAATAGTCAGGCACACATCTCAACAAATATATAATCAAGCATCTCATCAAACAACTCGTCAAATATATCATGAACATCTCATCTAATATATCATTACTCGTCTCATCAGCTTGGCAGGAAAGCACGTGGCGGTCATAGGGTTAAGTTTTCATAAAAGTGGTTATAGTCCAGGTTATACCCAGTTCTCAATAACCTAGGCTCTGATACCAATCTGTAACACCCCCAAAATCGGGTCCAGCGGAAGCATACATGTCACTGGGGTGCTACTCAATTGGTATCACAACACAAGTACAAAGAACGGTTTTTACCTCAATCATTTAGAATAAAATTCATTAACAAAAAAAATGTTAGATTTACATTATTAAAAGTAGTGCGGAAATAGGCCCATAAAATAAGTAAAGCGGTCCCAAATATTTATCAGAGTCGTCTATAACCATGCCCCTTGCCAAGCGCCTTCCAACATTCTGCTATCGCCTTAACCTAAGAATACATGTTAAAAGGTCAGCTAACGCTAGTGAGTTCATATGTTTATAAAAAAATAATAACAGTTGGACCATAATACAGTTATTTGCTACACTGGACTAAGATAGATATAAATCACAAATTCCACATATATCAACAAACACAACCAATCCAGTATCAATATGATAGGTCACGGTAGCCCTCTCTCATATTGACAAACACAGTAGGGCCCTAGGATATATTTGACCTTAGCCAGGCAACACGTTATAGCAAAAGGTATCTGGTTATTTGCTACCCTGGTCTAAGACAAATATCTATCGCATATCTAACCTTAGCCAGTCAACAAGTTATAGCAAATCAAAAACAACAGTTAGGTCCATTCAAAACAATTTTGAATGTTTTCTCACCCCAAGGTTTCAATAAACAGTTGACGAGTAAATGTGGGGCTGTGAAACTCACATGCATATCAGTCAATCACATAACGCATTCAAATAACCAAATCAAATATTTCAGCCAAACAGTCAAATATTGAGTAAACAGTTCGCATATTCCAAATAAACAGTCATTGAGTGTAGTTAAAAACGAGCATGTATTCTCCCCCAAAATAGTTCTAAAACCGGTAAAAGTAGGGGCCATGAACTCACCTTAGCCATAGCAATGCAAAGATCACGACTGACACAACTGGCATCTAGCGCTAATCACAACGGTATCTAGGAAATAGGCACAACGGTACACGGAGGTACAAGCACAACGGCAACATATGACACACGGCACAACGGACTCGGCACAACCTAATAATATAAAACTGGTCTTAACGTATATCCCAATGAGCGCAAAAGTTAACTATTCACATTCCCAAATATTATTCCAGTTCCACTTCCAAAACATTCTCGTTATATCCGTTTATTAGCGTTTGGTATCATCGTTGGTGTAGTGGTGAAACAACGTTGACTCAAGTGTACACACGCCAAAAACAAGTGACCAAAACGAAAAGTGACTCACAAATATCACACATAACAATCACACCAAGTAGTTGAAAAGATTTGTAGTCGTCGGTTATAATCCCATTAAGTTTCAAACATACATGTTTTATATATTTAACCAAAAATTCACCATGACTCGTCGTTCGTAGAACGTTACAAGTCGAGTGACTTTATCAATTTCCAAATACGTTTAGATAACATGTGTTATGAATGTTATTGTTCGTTAGACATTGTTTACCATTGTTTATCCGTTGCGGCTCAAATACATTAAATTCATAGCGAGTCTAATGTACTGTAGTCGTTTCGTGTTCAATGATCCAAAATGTTTAAAGTCCAATAATATCTCAAGTCACAGTATATTTTCCAAGTTCCGGTGTTGCAAAACCCCAAGTAATCCGACTAACAATCAATTATCAAGTCAATTTAACCATCGCCCATAATTAATTAATATCAAATAAATCCCAAATGGTCAAACTCGTTAATGTGTGTCGAAATGTCCAACGACCCATCGTGTGTCTTGTTTTATCAAAAATAAATACGTATTTATTTTCTCAAATTGCGTTGTCACTAATTAAATTTAATGACAATTATTTCTTAGAAAAGTTAACTTGAATGATTTTCATTTTCCTTCCTTTTCTTTTTATCCCAATCAAATCCAATAAAATACTAAGTCACACGGACCATTTTTCATTTCGAGTCACATCTATTAATCATTCACGGGTCAAACCGAAAATCAAAGTCCCGTAAATCCAATATTACTTAAACTAACAAACCAAATATCGGCAAACCAAGGTTTCTCCGAGACCACGGGGTCTCGGCTCAACCTTGACGCGGCCAAACATCACAACCCATATCAACATCCAATTCACTCTAATTTATACCACCATTTGACCATCTTTATCAAGTTCTAATTAATTCAATATGCGTCTTAATCAAATCGTGGCCAGGTTATTATGTCGACTCAAATAAAACCATACGACACACACGGTCTCAGCTTAACACCAACAGGACTATAATCTACCATGGAGGACTAAGGATCACACGCACCCAATATCGAACATAAGGCCCTCGGCCTGTTGCAAATCTAACACCAAACGGACCTCAATAATTACTCTCCGAGACTACAAGTGTCTCGGCTAACCTTATGTCGCAAGTTCTCAATTCAAAACAACCAAAATAGTTACCAAGCTATTCGGACCAAACAAATAAATAAATAAGCAAAACCAAACACGACCATAAGCATGAAATAAGCTCGGTTGAGCTTATCTCGTCTCGTACACGCGACTACGCGACTCAAAAACCAAAACCAAACGCAAACCCGTGACTACAACAATGATACCGAACATCTTTTCTAGTTTTTAGCTTGTTAAAATGATTAACCCACTTGTTTTTAATCCAACCCAACTCGTAAACAACAAAAATGACTCGTTCAAAACGAGTTTCGACTCACACCGTGTCACACGAGTGTGAAACGGTGTGTCTCACCTTCTTACCTTCGGATCTACACGTTCTTGAAAGAATAACCACAAAGACGGCGGCGTAATGGTGGTGTGGGTGGTGAAACGGCGCGTGCACCTCAGATCGGTGGTGGAGATGGTGTGGTGAGTGTGTTTTGATGTTGTTTTGATGGTGGTGGTTGGCGGTAAGCGGTGGTGGTGGTGGATCAGGGGCGGCGGCTGCTATCAAGAGAAGGAGAGAGAAATAGTTTTAGGGTTATGATAAAAGTGAGGAGAGAGAGAGGGGTGTGGGGGTTATATCCCCACAGGGACCGAATGTGTAATTTTATCTAACCCTAGGGCGCGGCCAATTATGAACTCCAGAGACCATTTATGTAATTTCACTATTCTTTTGATAAAAACGCTCTCAGACTCGTTTAGCATACCAAAAGTGCTCGTATGACGTTCTAAGTTGCGTCAATATTTTTAGAATTGTTTTTCCGTTAAAAATGACTATAAATATGTCCATGTTTGTTTAACTCGTCAGAAATCAACATTTCTCGTATTATTAAGTTTAGACTCGTGCCGATTCGCGTTGTGTTCAAACTCAAGTTCTACGGGGCAAATTTACATATCCAATAACAATATTCCAAGATCAAATCTCATATAATCTAAACTGGTTTCTAGGTCTCAGTTATCGTATTTATTCGTAACGCAGTTATATAAATAAATCTCAAAATTATCGGTTGTCACATTGTGACTATTCTGGCCCACTTCTTACATTCCTGCGCCAAGCGCAATGACGTGTAAAAGGCCCAAATATAAGATTACATCTATCAGCAACACTGCAATCTTTAAGTGACTCAAGGGCGAACAATCGTGGAAAACGATCTGTCAGAGGGATTTCACCAATCCAAACATCCTTCCAAAAAATAGTAGACATCCCATTTCCAACCTTTTTCACAAAAATTGATTGTAAGTTGATGTTTATATGAGAAAGTGGCTTATTTAAGGTGCTAATTGCGTTCCTGCTTGTAGTTGTTGGAATATTTCTTGAAAACAAACCTCCTTTTTCACCGTGAATTGAGGTGATAACATTTTTCCATAAGGTGTTGGACTCATGAAGAAACCTCCACCACCACTTTGTCAACATCGCTAAGTTACAAGCACGAAGGCTACCAATACCAAGACCGCCACACTTAGGGGGTGAACAAACCTTTTTCCATGCTATCCAAGCCATTTTATTTGAATTTAAAGTGCCTCCCCAAAAGAAGTTACGCCTCAACTTTTCAAGGTATGAAAACACGCCTTTAGGGGCTTTAAACTTTTAAAGAGAGAAAAGAAGTAGACACCAAGGGCCCCAAGCACCGATTTCCATATATAAGCAAATAAGGATGGTAGGATAAGACGCCTCTATGTTTCATTGTTACTGCTCGTTAATATGCAGTAGAATGTCTCCCTTTCAAATGTGTTAGCTTTTGACCGTGTTTATTTACCTTTTGTGGTGGTAAAGACCAACTTTTAAAGATAATTTTAATGTTTAAGAGGGATGCATGCACCCCTATGATATGTTTTTGGAGGTATTTTGGCAGGAAACAAATTTTGATTTTATATGACAGTCCAGGCAAGCTGATATGAATTCACAGCACTGATCAATTTTTCCGATATTTTGGATAGCAAAATAGGAAAAATACTAATGGAGTTTTTGCGGATAATACTAAAAAAGGTCAAGGATAATGAGACAGTGAATTTTCATATATCAACATACATCTATTTCTCATTAAAGAAGTTGTTCAACCAAAATATTGATATAGCTACAAGAATTTACATTTGAATTCACATAAATCTAAGGATCAATTTTCCGTATGATCAAGTGCTCAAGTAGTCTATACCAGCTGCCTGATGAAGGTATCTTAAAGTTTTCTTAATACTGATAAAGCCCATGAACCAGAAACTGAAATCATCGACAGTCACCAGCTCCACATAGTTATTTGATGGTCTCTTCATGTTCTTGCTTTCAATTACTCCTTTTATCTTTGCTAATGGGATTGATACCTACACACGACCAATCATGCGTCAGCACAATATCAAGTGACATACGAAATAAATTGTGCATTAAAAGAAAATACTTTCGAAATTCCCTTACCTTGTATTGAAACTTTAGCTGCTCGCCTGTCGTTGAATATGTTTTTATGGACCTATCACTGCAAAATGCAACCCTTTCTGTAGAGACAAATAAAAGGCCTGCAATTGCACCAGCTGTCGTGTATAAATTGCATTGGGAAGTGTGCAACAGTTTCTCACCCTCTTTGATACTGAAGTTTCTCCTGAAGATTTTACCTTGGCCACCATATTGAATGATCTTAGCACCATGGCTTAACTTGTGTTTCATGAGTTCAATAATTTTAGGTCCTAAACTCCCTGCATATTACAAAAGTACGAAAAATATAAGATCATTTATGAGACTAGAAGCATTTGTGGTAGGTGTTTTATACAGAAATATATAATTACCATGATTAGTAATCTTTGAAGAAGTTGAAGTGCAATGGGGTTGATTATATGGTTCAGACAATAGTAGTCCCCTTGTTGATTTGAGTGGAACTCCAATAACTTGTTTCGAGAATCTGTGATCCATATTGTGATAACAGTTTGATTTGCTTTGGTTAGCTAACAAGTCTGTTTCTTGCTCAAATCTTGATGAAGTTGATGATTAATGTATTCTGAATTATGATACTTATAGGCATATAAAGATGACCCAAATCGACAAATTTTAGTTGGATGAGTCATCTATTTGTCATCTTTATTGATGGTTGGTAGTTTAGGCCTTTCTAGGCACCACTTCAACTTCTTAATTTCGTTACTTTTGACTGTATGTGTTTATATTTATCTGTCATGCTGACGGCTCTTTAAAAGTTATCCGTTGGTTGGTCATTCACAAAAGGTTAGTGATGAAGACGAGTGGTAAAGGTGCGTTAATATTGTACACGACATGCCACTAAGTTACTTTAATAACAGTTAACGCCAAACGAAGAAAACTCAGTTGCAGGTTGTTACACCAAGCTAAGGAAACTAATGAAAAAGTTGTTAGTTGGTATCTGATTTAGTTAATTATATTGATGTGTAAAGTAGTGGGATGGTGCCTTTAATCCTATATATGGATATGGTCATGCTACTTTTTAGAATATTTCCTCATTGCCATGTCACGGTTGCAATGAGCACATGATATGCATAATTAGAGGATCTCTTTCTGTCCTGCCTGTTTTGACTTCAATTACCTTAGATTACGGTGTTTGAATTTGCAATTTAAAACTAATTAACTGGTTTATTATGCTTTAGAAAACATATTCTGCTTCTGAAGATTTACATGTTTAGGAACCAAATAATCATTTTTTTACAATCAATTTGCACCGCGACATATCATACATGGTGGTAAGTAAAATTTGGACTTCCATTAAACTCACGGTTTCCCAATTACTTAACTTAAACCTTACTTTTACTTAACATAATCATCGCCTCTTTCACATGTTCTTTGGTTAATTATGGTTATGCTTTTAAATTATCACAATTCATCAAACATGGGGATATCTTATTATTACAAGCACTCTTCTGCCAATAAATAGCAATATATTACAACTACGGTTGACAATGTTTCATCAGTACCAACCAGACAACCAACTAAAAAACAAAACTGTAAAATCTAAGAAATAACACACCCGGTCTTGGTTTGATCTTGAATGTAATCTGAAACAATTAACAAACGCTTCTCAAAAAGAACAAATACAAATAAAAGTTTAAAAAAAAAAAAAAAAAACGAACCCGACATGTTATAATCAGCATAATATGCACACAATAAAATACAAAGCTTAAACAAACAAAACATATTATACATGCACAATGAATGTCGAAATAACATAAAGAAAACAAAGCATTGGCATTTATTCAAAGTAAGACATCGGGCTCCACTAAGCTCCCAGTATAATTCACCTTGCAAGATTCAGGAAACCTCAATCCAGCTTCCTCACAGCCAGCTTTAGTAACATGACGACATGACCGCACATCAAGGTATTCCAACGACCTACACGCCTCCAAAAGCATACTTATTCCTAAAACCGTGATCTTTGGACAGTTGCTGACTTTCAAAACCTTCAAACCCAACCCTAGTCCCTCAGTATTCAATGACTCAAATGCAGCATCTGTCACCTCTTCACAGCAACCAATATCAAGAACCTCTAAACTAGTGCATTGTGTAAGTATGGAATTTAATGAAGCATCTGAAACATTTAAACACCAATCCATCCTTAAAATCTTAAGGGTATGAGTAGAAGAAGCTAGGGACTTTATTGATTCACTAGATAAATCCCGACACCCTCCAATAATTAAAGTTTCAAGATTTTTGCAGAGGTTAGCGACTGCTAATATAGACTTATCTCCAAGTTTATAACAATCGAGCAGCTTTAATGTCCTTAAGGAAGTTGAGCAAGCTTCTGCGATGGTTGATATCCCAATGTCTCCGACATTAGTACACTTGTTTACATCCAAATGTTTTATGTGTTTACATCCGTTAACTAAAGCAATTAGTCCTGCGTCTGTGATATTGGTGCAGCCTTGCAAACCCAACTCTTGTAAATTCTGACAGTTTTCAGAGAGTGATTCTAGTAGTTTGTCGGTAACAAAGCGGCAACCAGTAAGATGTAAGCTTTTTAGGCCATGGCAACCCTCTGCAACAGCTGACAGCCCCTTATCAGTTAGCTTCCTGCAGTATGAAACGTCTAATGACTGTAGAGAAAAAAGAGCAGATCCGATAGCCGTCATTCCAGCATCGGTGATACCTGAGAAACCATAATTATTATCATTTTTCAGAATTATATGTTGAGTTTTGATGATTAATAAACCCGATCCAGCGGGATTAAGTATGCTGTTGTTGTTGTTTGATAATTAATAAATTCGTTCCAAGAATCACGAAAAAATTTAATAGGATTATCAACAAAATTCAGAAGATCTATTTTTTACTTGTTGGAAATTGGGAAATTCAGATTCAATTCGTTATTATAAGAAAATTTTGTTTGATCTGAAGATATATGCCATTTATAAGGACCTCATAACAAGTTTATGCATCGGTTCAACCAGATAACCAATGAACTTTAAAAACTTTTATATTATGTCCTATTTTGAGAATGAAATATTCAGTATGAACAATACACTAAGCAAAATTACGGACAATAATATTCAGTATGAACAATACACCAAGCAAAATTACAAATCAACATTCTAGGCAGGTGAATGCTCCAATCGCAGAGGGCAAGACAAGTTTTTTATGCAGGACATGCTGCATAGGATGACTCTTGTATACTTGGGGTAAAAGAACCATTTCTAGCATAGTAGTAAACTACAGCATGTTTAAAAACCTGGTATTGTAAACTACTGTATATGTTTACCCCAATTTCCTTAAGTTTCAAAGGCACTTAGAGAGCAAAAAATAATTGCCATCCGGGACCGAAATAAAATGTAGTTTTCTCTTTTATAGACTTGCTTCTTCTAAATTCTTTAGCTCACTGTTGATTCTTTTATAGATACATCTTTAATTTATAACAACACTACAAGGTGTGTATAATATTGAACTAAAAGCTCACGAAATCCAAAAACTCGATTATTTTCAGCCCAATTCCAATCCTAACCAATGTAACACAAAAACCATAAGGTTCCTAGAAATCACACTTAACTAGTTCAAAACAAATACATAACTCCCAAAAATCACAAAATAAAAAATAGACCTTTGCAATTCTGAAGCAAAAAATCACAAAACATAAATGGACAGGAGGCAGTATTAGAGGGTGTTCGGCAAACCTTATCTGAGATTCTTATTACCTCATCATATTATCACAATACAATAACCTTACACCCAAACAGTTATCAACAAGTTCTTAACACCTTATCACACTAAACAAAAATAGTTTCCTTTTCTGCAAGAAGCCATAAACTTTTTTGATAAACTTACCCAAACACCCCATTTCCAATACCCACAACCCAAAACCACTACTTTACTACAAATCACACTTCAATCATCCACAACAAGAACAAATACATAAAAAAGGATATAGAAAAGTTATAACCTTTGCAATTTTAAAGCAACAGTCACAGAACATAACAATGGGACAGAGGCGGTATAAGGGGGTGTTTAGCTATCCCTATTTAAAGCGCTTATTAGCTTATCTATCAAATAACAAATAAACTTACCCAAACACTTATCAACAAATACTTTAACACCTTATCAACACAAAAAAATAGTTTTGTTTACTACAAAAAGCCATAAACTTTTTTGATAAACTTACCCAAACACCCGAAATTTCCAATACCCACAACCCAAAATCACACCGACTCCAATAACTCATACCAAGAAAAGGATAATTATGGGGTGTTTAGCAAACCTTGTCTGATGTGCTTATTAGTGTATCATGTTATCAAAATACAAATAACCTTAACCCCCAAACACTTATTATTAAGGGGTGCTTGGTTGGGGGGATAGGAGGGGTGGGGAATGGGAATATAATGATTGATGATGGTTGGT
The DNA here is from genome assembly GCA_021014915.2 of Artemisia tridentata subsp. tridentata. Lineage (NCBI taxonomy): Eukaryota > Viridiplantae > Streptophyta > Magnoliopsida > Asterales > Asteraceae > Artemisia > Artemisia tridentata. The sequence continues at coordinate 256,951,906 of CP139501.1, forward strand.
GTAGGGGAATGCAATGGCCCATTACCCGGTAGTGGGTAATGGGGCATTACCCAACAATTTGGGGGGAAAGGGAATGCATTGCTTTGCATTCCCTTTGCATTCCTCAACAATTGAACCAAGCGGCCCCAAACACTTATTATTAACAACTGCTTAACACCTTATTGGAGACCAAAAAAGAAACTTTTTTCTAAAAGCAACAAACTCTTTTAATAAACTTACCCAAACACCCTTAAATTCCAAACACAATCAATAATCCAAACATATTTTATCCCATTTCCAATACCCACAACCCAAAATCACAACTTTATCACAATCCATCAATCCACAACAACAAATAACAACAAAAAAAGTTATACAAAGCTACCACCTTTACAATTATGCAGCTTCAAGAAACACAAATTTATCCCAATTTCAACACAAGACATAAATATGAGGCAGAATTAGAGGGTGTTTGGCTAACCTTATTTGAGATTCTTATCACCTTATCATATTATCAAAAACAAAATAACCTTACCACAAACACTTACTAACAAGTTCTTAACTGCCTTAACACCTTACCAGAGACTAAAAAAGTAACTGTCAGCAAAAAAAAAAAAAAAAAAAAAAAAAAAAAAAAAAAACACACAAAATTACCAAACACCCCCCTTAAATTCCAACAAAAACATAAAAAAGTACAAAACCAATAATCCAAACATAATTTAACCCCATTTCCAATACCCACAACCCAAAATCACAAACAAACAAAAAAAGCAAGCACCTTTACAATTCTGCAGCTTCAAGAAACACAAATCAGGAAAGCCATCAGCAATAACAGTAAGATCTGAATCAGTAACACCAGGATAAAAAGACCTAGAAGCAGACTGTGAAAGATCAAGATCTTTAAGCCTAGTAAACCTAGCAGCCATTTTCCTCAACATGTGGGGCCCAGCACGTGCACAAAGCTTCTTCCTTTCTGTACTTTGCAAAAAAAGCCATCTTTTGCAAACCAGACCAAACACTTCTTTGTCTTTATCTGTTTCTAGCTTTGATAAGATTGTTCTTAGCTCATCATCTCTTAGTTGTGAGTTTATTATTGCTTCTGGGTTCATTTTTGGATGGTGAACCACCCTAGCTAGTGTGTGTTTAGGTGTTTTTGTGTGTGTTTTATTATGTGAGTTTGGGGGCGGTGATGATGATTGAGTGAGTGATTATGGTATGATGTGGGGCCCACATGTGTTGGAGTATATGTTTGTCAAAGTGTTTGTTAAAGTGTTTGAGTTTAAGTTAAGGGCTTTTTTTAATGAGTTTTATACGGAGTATATGAGTTATATTCATGGAAATAATCATTGGTTTGTTGGACTTGGGATGTATTATTAAGTTTGGTATGTAGAATATTAGTACTCCCTCCGTCTCAATTTAATTGTCCATATTTTTTATTACGGATGTCTCAAATTAATTGTCCACTTTTCTTATTTAGTAAAAACTAAAGAATCTAGTGGAGGAATATTTCATTTTAATGGTTTAAAATTAAAGTGGCCCAACTTTTATTAAACTTTGTGTTTTCTCTCTCCTGACAAATAAATTGAGACGGAGAATAGGAGTATTTTTTAAGGAAAAAAATATGTTTAGGAGAATATATCGGTATTTTTATTCAAATAAAAATTTAAGACAGTAAGGAGGGTCAATCATTATCATTTTTTCTACTACATCAGTTTTTTCTCTCCGTCAACCTATAGGCGATTGAGTGCCACAGGCGACTTTCATTTTATATATATATATATATATATATATACACTAGCTACATAACTCGCCCGATGGGCGGGTTCGCTTCATAATAATATTAATAAGTGTACGTAAACAAATATTGAAAATAACAAAACATAATAAAAACATATAGTCAGACAAAAAAATTAAAAAACAAAACATTGAAATCTTTATAAAGTGACATAAACATAATAAGATTTATCAAAGAGCAATCTAACAATTAAATTTATGTATTTTCTCTTGATCATATGATAAATGCATATTGTGATAGTCAATTGTTTTCAAAAGCTCTGCATCGCTAACATCTTCCTCTTCGTGAAGCTTCATCTTTTTTTGTCTTATTTGGTCTACCTTAAGCTTATTTGCTTTATATTTTGATTTTTTTTTTCATGTTGCACTTTTCAAAAGCGTCCTACTTTTTCTTCCTTAACTGAGCTAATTTTGAGAAATACCACTCAGCCGGATGTTGTTTAAAGGTTGTCGCCTCATCTTGTACATCAACATGGATTCCTTCTAGCAAACAGTAGGAAAAATATAAGATTAGTAATGGTAAAAAAAATATTGTTAATTGTAAAGAACTACACACATTATTATTATATAAATGGACATGTTTATACACATTATGTTACAACAAACTCACAATCAATGTTACAAAAAAAAAAAAAAAAAAAAAAAAAAAAAAAAAAAAAAAAAACCTACTTTTAATAGTTTAATCTGCACACATAACTGATTTTTGTTGTAAGTTGCAATGGTGCTTGATCATTTCGTCAGCTTTGGCTAAATGAGATGATTGATCCTATGTTTACATCACCCAAACAACCGAAGTGAATATCAATAAACATAAATATATACGATAATCAATACTGTATAGTTGACACAGATTATAGGGCCTTTGGAACATTCAATAGTGAATATCATTGTAACCTTGATGAAACCAATATATAGTTGACACAGATTATAGGGCCTTTGGCATTTATATACGATAATCAATACTGTATAGTTGACACAGATTATATTTTGAATCGAACAATGATGTAATGTACATGAAACCATATAAAGGGAAAGAAGATGTGTGTCAAGCTACATAGCATATCATATGAATAGAACAAACATGCAATGAGAGGTCACATACCTTCAGGTGTAGGTAACAAACAAACAAAGAAGTACTTGCATTAACATTAATCCCGCAGATCCTGGTTCATATATTAATCCCGCAGAACCTGGTCTTTAACTGACTATAACATTAACATTAATCCCGCAGAACCTGGTTCATATATACCCGCATCAATTAGCAAAGCAAAGAATGATCGTATAAAGCTGCTATTAAAGAATGATGTCACATAGATCAGCATTTAATATGGTTCATATATACCTGTAGTGTTCTACATCTTCATGGCCATTAGACTGAAATTGAGAAACTTACGGAATCAATATTACTATTTGAAGATGCACTTGATGATTCTACTATAATCTAAAATTGGGTAGAAACATTTGAAAATGGAAAAATAAGAACATAAAAGCTTGTATAAACACCAAGACCAAACACAGTGATACAGGAAAAATTAAGTACCTTTCACATTAAACAAAACACAACAAAACATGATGTGAAAGTAACTTGCATTTTCTTCTTCACCTGTAACAAAAATAATGAACAGGCTAGAATGTGAAACTTTGAGACAAAATCTAATTAGGAAAGGAGAAATCTACATCATCACTTTAAATACCTTACCGTAAGTTGGGCAAAAAAGAAGCATTTTTTCGCGTAAAAGGTTGCTCCAATACTGCAAAAATCATCAAATAAACACATAAATCAAATAAAAATAAATAAAATATAATGAAAAAAGCTGCAATATTTGGATCATATGGGGGTGTTTGGGAGTGCTTACCAAAACTGCTTATTTGCTCATTGCTTTAAATAACTAACTTAGAATAAGCAGTTTAAGGTACTAATTCAAAACATCATATTTCAATCACAAAAGCAAAATATACTTGATTACTATATATTTTATCAAAAGCAGTAAACGAATAAGCAGTTTTAATTAGTTCAACCTAAAACAAAACTGATTAATAAAAGATGACGAATATAAATGAATCAAAAACAAAATAAGCAGGTTCTTGCTAATTACTATTCACATGAATGCGTTTTTTAATGTTTCATACCTGTCGGCATTATTATTAACAACTGGCGTAAAATAGAAGTCTATCACAATTATCTAAGATTCGTAAAACAATGTCGAATAATAAACATGAGAAACCATATAATAACCACAAATGCTTGTAAATTTAAGATTTCTATCACAATTATCTTATAATCACCACACGTTAGCAAGTTAGCAACTATTAAAACTTGGCCCGCCACCCTTATCTATTACTACCTCCGTCCCAAAATAAGTGTCAGGTTTGACTTTTCAGAGTCAAACTTGTTCAACTTTGACCTTAAAGTTTTATTTTTTTTGTGTTATATAATACTTGATGAAAAATTATACCGTTGAAAAATACACTTATAACCCAATATATTTATATATTTTGCATCAAATATTATATAACACCCACAAAAATAGTTAACGTCAAAGTTGAGCCAGTTTGACTCAAATATTATATAACACAATAGGTAGATGTTTTCAGTTAATAGTGTCGAGATGTGCTACCAAAGAAATTTGTTTAATAATATATGACCCTCACCCATTGTGAGACCACCAGGAACCATGTCAGATACATCACCAGGAACAGTGTTCTTATTGGCTGCAATGTGAACAACTTCCAACACCTTTTCGACCATTGAACCATCAATCCCCTATTGAAAAAATGTATATCACATGACTTGTTTTTTTTTTTTTTTTTTTTTTTTTTTTTTTTTTTTTTTTTATATATATATATATATATTTAAGAATTATCGGAAAATAAAACTATGAATGGAACATTATGTTGTTTACCTTTGATTACAATTTGGCCAAAAGTAAGCGGCTATATGTTGCTCCAGAAAGAAGCTCATATCCGCTATCAGTTAGAATCAGGAGAAAATGTAAAAAAATAAAATAAAATAAAATAAAATAAAAAAATGTTAGACTTCTAGTGCTTCTTAAATTTGAAGGAAATATATGAGACATTTATGAGTCACATCTCAGCAAACTTGGCATATGCAGAAATAGTGACAAAATTATCCCAACTGTGACATAAGAAATTATTTCTCATTCACCTCTTAGGTGTCATCTTCAAGGTAGTTGTTAACTTATAATACACAGCCCAAGGCTTGATGTGTAATGAGATAATTGATAACAGTTTTCTTGTCACTGCTATTAGGAGGTGTTTGAGATTACTTATTAGAACCACTTATAATTATCAGTTGCGAGTATTTGGAGATAGGAAATTTGATTGATTATTGGTTAGTTGATCAGACTTTTATGATCATAGTCGTGCTTATGAGTTTATAAAAAAACAAATATGAGCTTTTTAGAAACGAATATGCATAGAGTGCAAAACTAAGCTAATCCAAACACCCCCGTCCATGGACCATTAACTAATCTAGACAAAACCAATAAAATAGTTGCGAAAAATAATGAATAGGCTCACGTACTTTAGAGTAAAACACTGAAGTCTGTCTTTTTAAACAACATACCAACAATATAATAGTCTTTACAGGTTAAAAATAATTTGGTTTACATGTATACGCACACTAACTTTGAAAACAAAAGAATGTGGCAACTAATTTTTTTTTCTGTAAAAGTAACATACCTTTGGACCTTCAATCATCCAAATCCAATGTGAGTCGTACATCATACCATGATGTGCATTACCTTCACAGCTTTTTGCCGAAACCTGAAGTATTAACTTATCAATAACAGTCGTTGCAATTTATTGTAAATGCGAAGTGGTTAATAGCATAATGGATAAAACACTAAAACATGCAATTATAATTAATATACCTAAGAAAATGATGTGTAGATACTGAAGTCTTCGTGATCACTGTCAATCTCTAGGCCCTACAAATGCAAAAATAAGGCATGTTAATGGAATGAGTATTGACCAACAGTACTAAAGAAAAGGAGTCGGGAAATTAAAATATATTTCTTACTTGGTGTGCCTTGAGTTTTTCAATTGAATTACAACAAGCCAATAGAATGCTCAAGCCAAGAATGTGCTGCTCCAAGATATACAGGGTGGGTAGTTGGAATGTTGGGTCTTTGAGCTGGCTGATGTGTTGGGGAGACATAAGGTGGATATTGCGTGCTTCCAAGAGACTAATTGGAAGGGTTCGAGCACGAGGGAGGGTAACGGTTACAAGCTGTGGTACTCGGGCTCTAGGACAGCGAGAAATGGAGTTGGATTTATTTTGACGGCGGGTCTCAAGGATAATGTGGTGCAAGTGATCAGAAGTAGCGATAGGATCATGGCGATTACGTTGGTTATTGATGGGGAGACCGTTAACCTGATCAGCACATACGCACCACAGGTGGGACGGAGTGAAGCAGAGAAAAAGGGTTTCTGGGACTCGCTCGACGAGCTTGTAAGGGAGTTCCCGTCGGAGCAAAGATTGATTATAGGGGGTGACTTAAACGGCCATATAGGAGCGGGATCGGATGGTTACACGGGGGTCCACGGAGGGTTTGGCTATGGAGTTAGGAATGACGAAGGACGCTCGATTTTAGAGTTTGCTACGGCTCACGACTTGGTAGTGGCGAACTCTTTCTTCAAGAAGAGAGATGTTCACTTGATCACCTTCCAGAGTGGGGGCCACAACTCCCAGATCGACTTTCTGCTTGTGCGAAGAAGGGATTTTAGAGCATGTAGAGACTGCAGGGTTTTCTCGGGCGAGGCATGCTCATCCCAGCACAGATTGTTAGCTCTGGATGCTCTTTTTGAGAGGCAACGAAATAGGAGAGTTGCAACCGGGTTGCCGAGAATCCTATGGAAGAAATTGAACAGTGAGACGGCAGAGTTGTTTAGAGGGAAAGTCTCAGAGGGACTTTCTACTAGGTCGGAGGACTTGACTGCTAGAGACGCGGACCAGATGTGGAACACTCTTGCCGACATCATTAAAGACGCTGCAAAGGACTCCCTGGGTGTGGCTAGCGGGGTAGCAAGAACCAAGCCACCCAGCAGTAGGGAATCTTGGTGGTTTTGCGAGGAAGTGCAAGCCAAAGTTGCAGCGAAACGAGATAGGTTCAGAGAGCTTCTTTCGTGCCGAGAGGGACACCAGTTGATATTAACGCCGAAGAAGAGAGGTATAAAGTAGCCAAAAGAGAGGCGAAAAAGGCAGTAGCACAGGCGAAGGACAAAGCGTACGAAGATTTGTACAAGAAATTGGACTCCAAGGAGGGAGCTAACGATATATTCAGGATTGCTAAAGCCCGAGAGAGAAGAAGGAGGGATTTAGGTTACATTAAATATATCAAAGATGATGGCGGTCGAACCATTGTGAACGAAGAAGATATTAGGAAAAGATGGGGAGAGTATTTTTCCTCTCTGTTCAACGGAGGGTATTCGGAACAAAGAGGAGAAGTAGAGAACCTTAGCCAACTTCCAGAGTGCTACTACTATTCGAGGATTAGTCATCCAGAAGTGAAGGTGGCAATACAGAAGATGGGGAGAAACAAAACAGTAGGGCCGGACCAAATCCCCATAGAAGCCTGGAGGTGTCTGGGTGATGAGGGGGTAGGATGGCTGACTTGCCTCTTCAACAAGATCTTCTCCGGTGATAAGATGCCAGAAGAATGGAGACTCAGTGAAGTCATACCCATCTACAAGAACAAAGGGGATGTGCAAGTGTGTAGCAACTATAGAGGCATTAAGCTTCTTAGCCACACCATGAAGCTTTGGGAGAGAATTATTGAGAGAAGGTTGAGAAGGGAGACGAGGGTCTGAGAACCAATTTGGTTTTATGCCAGGTAGGTCAGTGATTGAGGCTATCCACCTTCTCAGGAGTCTCATGGAGAAGTATAGAGAAAGACAGAAGGACCTGCATATGGCGTTCCTTGACCTCGAAAAGGCATATGATAGTGTTCCTCGGGAGTTAATTTGGAGAACTCTAATTGATAAAGGAACCCCAAGGAGGTACGTCAGAGTCATTAATGATATGTATGAGGGGGCTAAGACCCGGGTACGGTCCACTGTGGGGATATCAGAGTTTTTCTCTGTGGAAATAGGACTCCACCAAGGATCTGCCATTAGCCCTTACCTCTTCACATTGATTCTTGATGAGTTATCTCGGGGGATTCAAGAGTGCATTCCGTGGAGCATGATTTTCGCTGATGACATTGTGTTGGTGGCAGAATCTGCGGAAGGGTTAAACAACAGACTTGAGCACTGGAGGGAGGCTCTAGAAGATTATGGTCTTCGAGTGAGCAGAGACAAGACTGAATACATGAGATGTGATTTTGGGAGGATCGAGTCAGGTCACCACGAAGATACAGATATTCGTATCGGTGACCGGATCCTCCCACCCAAGGAGTCCTTTAGATACCTTGGATCGATGATCCACAAATCGGGGAGGATAGATGAGGACGTAACCCACCGAATTAGAGCTGGGTGGGCGAGATGAAGGGCAGCGTCGGGAGTCTTTTGCGACAGGAACGTCCCATTAAAGCTAAAGGGTAAATTTTATAAGGTGGCGATTAGACCGGCTATGCTGTACGGGTCTGAGTGTTGGCCTATCTCCAAAGCCCATGCTAACAGGGTCGAGGTGGCGGAATTGAGAATGCTAAGGTGGACTTGCGGCAAGACCTTGCTTGACTTGATCCCGAACGGAGTTTTCAGAGCTAAACTTGAGGTCGAGTCTATTATTTCGAAGATGAGAGAAGGAAGGCTCAGGTGGTTCGGCCATGTAAGGAGGAGGCCACAATCAGCACCTGTAAGAAGAGTCAAAGCGCTAGTAGTGGACGGTGTGAGAAGGAGGGGTAGACCCAAACTCAGATGGGAGGATAGACTTAAGCTCGACATGAAGGAGTTGCTCTTGTCCGAGGACATGACCTCAGATAGGAAGGCGTGGAGAGATAGAATTAGGATTAGCGGATAGCTCAGGCTAGGTGTGTTGGGTTTCTTTGCCTTAGCTTTAGGCCCCGTGCGTTGCCCGTCTTTGCTGTGTTAGTTGCTTTGCCTTAGCTTTAGGCCCCGTGCGTTGCCCTGCTTTGCTTTGCTTTGTTTGGTTGCTTTGCCTTAGCTTTAGGCCCCGTGCGTTGCCCTGCTATGCTTTGTCTTGTCTCCTTAGGTTTGCCTGCTTTGCTTGGTTCTTTTCTCTGTGCTTATTGTGCTTTTGTTCCTTTTCTGTTTTTTTTGTGTTTGCGTTTGTTGTGTTGCTTGTTTTGCCTGCTCTTTTTGCCTTCTTGTTGTCTACTATGCTTTTATCGGTTGCTCTCCTCCCCTTGCTCTCTCACGCGCACACATGCACTTGCCCGAGGTCTCTTTGGAAGCAGCCTCTCTACTCCCGGGTTTACCCTGGGGTAGGGGTAGGGTCTGTCTACAGTCTACCTCCCCCATACCCTGCCCCGGCGGGATTGGGTTTGTTGTTGTTGTTGTGATAAGCATGTCAATTGAACACTTTGTATAAAATGGCAAGGACTAAAAGTTGAATATAGTATCACAAATATGAACTTTGATATAATATAAATAAGAAACAGCCTAAAAAGTACAAACCTTAAGTGTCTAAAAACAATTTACTCCACATCCAGGTAATGCAAAGATGCCTCCTAACATATGCTTACAAGAAACTGATAGCATTGAAATCAGATAATGCTAATATTGAAATCAGTGGGTTTTCTTAATTAGTCATTCCATAAAAAGCTAAACCAAACTTATGGATTTTCGCTTACTTTAAATAAATGATCTTTTGATTATCAGAAATCTTGAAGCACTATATGAATCTATCGATTTTCTTTAGAAAAAAGACTAACAGTTGGTTGATAAAATAAGATTCAAAGTAGTAGGGAATATGAACATTGTAGGAATATAAAGTTGATGAACTTTCTAGTCTTTAAACCTTACATTTGAATTGACATAAACAACTACGAACTTGGTTTCCTGAGAATATTACTGATTAGAAAAAATCAAGAAATATGTAGATCAAGCACAATGAAACCAAAAAAATGCAAGATGTACAAAATAAAAAAAGTTTATTAATGCATTTTTGTAAACAACATATGGATTTAAAGTTGAAATGGGGATCTTTCATACCTTAGCTCCTGTTACAACAATTTTCCCTGAAACAAAAATTAGTAGAACGATTTTTGGTTGTTTCATACAGTAAATCAATCCCGGGAACAGTTCTGGTTCATACTGTATGAAGAAAAACAAAAGCATTAATTAAAAGATCGTTAGATTGATATGGAAATGTCTAATATTAGGATCTTGTTTATACAGGGGTAGAAGGGGTATGTATAACTGGAAATTTCTAATATTGATACTAAGAAAGTAAACCTAAAGTTGTTATTGTAACTTGCATTGAGTTCTACAACATAATGAACACATTTGGAGACTTAGAAA